>CM041294.1:108257115-108857115 GCA_023052935.1 Piezodorus guildinii
GTAAGGTATTGCTGCAAGGTTGTTAGTTGAGTTAATTCCTTACTCTGTATTGAGGTATCCTAAAGGATATTTATAATAGGGGAATCAATAAATTGTAACATTTTTTTTTTAATAGTCAAAGCCTTCAACGAATAATAAAATGTAAATGAATGGCGATACTTGATATCTGTTGTTGGCAGAATATGCTCCTGCTACTGTCAGATTAGTGGGAACTGTACGAAGTAATAATTGGTTTCAGTATCTTATTATCATTTTAAATTAAATATCGCTTTGTTAAAAACTTATAATTTTACAAATACAAATATTACAGAACATATTGTTTGAGAGCTTGCGGAAGCCGAAGATGGATTTGATGGCACAATTATCATCTTTAATTTCATCTCATGACATCCACCATCCATTCTACAATTGTAATCAACGTGAGATGCTGAGACCTGGCCGAAAGGTTTGAAGAATAGCAATGGATTTTATGGTAATACATAATACCTCTGATACCCGTTTGTGTGTGTGTGTGTGTGTGTGGTAAGTCCAGCGCAAAAACGAAAAGTACTATAAAACTAAAATTTCAGATTTAAGACAACTATACGCCCGAGATGTGGAAGCAACGTTTTCATCAAAATCAGCTAACCAGAAGATCCACTTTATACCATGCATTTTACCCCTTTTTACAATTTTCTTAAAAACCGCTCAAACGATTTTGATTTAACTCCCTATATCGATGTAAACTTTTATGGGCTTTAACATCATGTAGGGTTAATTATGATTCAAATAGTTTGGTAAGGGTTAAATGCTGATATTTTAAATTTTCCTCCTCCAAAGCACCTTATTTTTTTTTTAATAATTTAAAAATAACCATTCCATCTTTTCAGCACTGAAACAAAATAGATGAATATATAGTTTGAACTAATACAATATATAACTAAAGGAGAAGAGCGCAAACATATTTTTAAGGCAATTTTTTTGTTTTTGAATATAAGATTAGTAATATAGATGTATATTATACCGTTGGAAAGCTAAATATTTTAGAAAAAATATAATCTAATACACGGAATTGTAAAAATTAGTAGAGGGTGATGAAAATCAGATAAAACTTATTGTTATAGATAAGAATATAATAGATTATTTTTAAAACACACATTTATATCGAAATATTATGTAATTATTTATTTAGTCGTGTAGCTGATAGCCGTGTGTTGTGCGCGCTAGATTTTTTATAGTTTGAGGGTGAACTTGAAAAGAATAGAGTTTCTAACATTATATTGGGTTGATGCAAAATTAATGCAGGTTTTTAGTAGGTATTGTAAATACACCATATCTTTACTTTAACCATATATATTTAATCAAAATAATTTCCATCTGAATCAATGCACTTTTGCCAACGTTCAACAAGCTTTCTTATTCCACCAGAAAAAAAATCCGAATCCCTGGACTCAATGAAATCACGAAAAGAATTTTCATTGTCGTCCTGGTTTTGAAAATTTTTCTCCCTCAAAAAGTTGTCCAGATGCCTGAAAAAGTGGAAGTCTGTAGGAGAGAGGTCAGGTGAATAAGGCGGATGTTGGAGTACTTCGTAGCCCAACTCGTGCAGTCGTCGAAGCGTTGGTTGTGCAACGTGTGGTCTGGCGTTATCGTGGAGCAGGATCGGCCCCTTCCGATTCATCAATGCTGGGCAAAGACGTTGCAATTTTTGAGTTCCGAGTTCCGCCACCATTTCTCGTGTGGTTTTGGTTGGGTCTTCTTCCACTTTTGACCTCAGCTGGTCGTTGTCCAGAGCAAGATGACGGCCCCGACCTTCCTTGTCTTCGAGGTCGAAATCTCCTCTGCGAAACTTCTGGAACCAACGCTGCACCGTGCACTCATTAATAGCCCCCTGACCCCACACTTCATTAATATTACGAGCCGTTTGCGCAGCGCTGCGCCCTAATTTAAATTCGTAAAAATAAATTTGACGAAAATCGCACTTTGACATTTTCGATTCAAGACCTTTGAACACACTGAACAAAACGATTTTACTAAACAAATTCATGGTGAAAGAGAGGGTATTAGATAAGGTTTGTTTTGGTATAATAATGATCAATGTTAGGATTAGCTTTGTTTACACAATTGGAATTAAGATATTGCAATAGAGGAAACCTGCATTAATTTTGCATCAACCCAATATAATAGCTTTTATTTAGTTGGAAAATGTGAGAAGTAATGGACATAGGAAAATATTTTTTACTAAATAATTGATGTGATTGCACTATTTTTTTTTTTTTTTTTTTTTGGGGGGGGGAGAGATGAGGAGAGAAGACTATTTTACTGGCCTGTAAACTAAAATAATTTTTTTTATACAAATTTCTAGTTTTAGCATTAAGAACTTATGAAATAGAATTTCTAAAATAATTCAACCTATGTCTGTTGTAAAAACAATATCTTCTTATTTTAGCAAAGCTATAAATAGAAGATACAGTAATTATATTATGTGCTTTAATATAATAAGGTGATGGAATGATAATTTTGTAGAATGGGTGTTTGGGTCCTCCTTTAGGAAAACAGTTTGATAGAAACGTAGAAACATCAAAGCTTCGTCGCATTATTATGAAAAAGAAGGTATTGACAACATCTTGATATCAAAAGTGAAATGTTCGCTTAAACTAGTCAAGATGGCATATAGAGGGGATATATTGAATTTGACACGCGTTAGTCTATTGATCCCGATGAAATCTGTAACGCGAACAAGAAAATATTGTAATGATTTAGATGGCATAGTAAAACATGAATTTATCAATAAATCAAAAATATCGATAAAAAAAGGAAAGATAATTAAATAAATCAAGAATTTTCTTTGTTTTATGACGACAAAATTAAACAGTAAAAACATCGTTTTTTTTTCATTTGCTGGCTGTAGTTCAACTGATAATCATGCATTATAAAAGTAATTCTTTGTTATTCTAGTGTTTCTGCGTATTCGAATAGGTTGTAATTAAAAATAAAAAAAAGAGTTGTTATAAATAAGACACAAATTTATTTTGAATACAGTACATTCATTTAACAACACAAAGTTTAAAATTTAACGCTGGCAACATCTTGAACGCCGAGTCTTCGATGCCGATCTTGATCTTGAGTTCGATTTGGACCTAGAGCGAGATTTGGATCTTCCTCTTTTGTTTTCTTTGTCTCCTTTAATCGCCAGGTACGCAATTTCAAAAACGAAAACAAGAGAGAACAATGCAAGTATAACCGTAAATATTTTCAGATGAATTGGCACATCTTGGTCCAAGATGCGGTAGGTATGGTAGCCAAGAGCCAGGAACTTGGCTAAAATGAATATCAATGGGTAGATAACATTCAGTATGATATCGACTGAGCAGCACTTCATTTTGGAGATGCATCCCCGAAGGGCGAAGAATACGTTGGGAGCCTCGACGAGGAATCCGAACGTACTGGCGGCTGTAGCTCCTTTCTGTTCTATGAGGACGCAGATGATTGCAATGATGCTAAACAAATGATGGATTGAAGTGCTCGGAAACCTCTGAGGGTAGATGTGGAGCACGTAGTACCCTCCAGCCAGGAGGAGGGGGATTTCTTCAGCTAGGGTGCTCTCATGTATTTCAGCATCGTGTGGATTTGATCCCTGAGCCCATTGGTAAAAGTATGCACCTGTACAAAAACTATGTTAATAATAATAATTGGAATTACAGTTTGAAACTTTAAAAGTTATAATTCAATTCACGAAAATACGCTACAAGAAAAATTCATCACTTAGTACCCCTTTTAGTAGGCTAACGGGCCTCTCATTTAAATAATGCGAGTAAGACTCATAATTCTAACTCAATACCATTGTTTGTTAGTTTAGCGTGCTAGACACACAGCCACGCTAAGTATTGGATAACTTGGATACATGCATTGATCAACAAAGTTTCTTTTAGAGATTCTGAACAGTATCCTGACGAGTCTATGAAGTTACTTGCAATCAAAAGTATGGTAAGATGATCCAGTTTCTGAAGTTCCGAAAGCATTTCGATTCGTTTCAATTATAAGATTTATTATTTATTTTTTATTTTTTTTTTTTATTATTATTATTTCTTTATGTTATTTTACGCTACCTCCATCATTTTAATAGAGCTTGGACACGACGCAGGAGGGGCACTTCCTATGCTAAGGTTTTATATCAAGGCTGATATTATAAACTAAATTATATCATAATAATCTGCAACATATGAACACTGAAGAGTGCTATGCTACTATGGTTTCAATGTCCACAAACGTGTATATATATAATAATAATATACACATATATATATTTTATGGAGTTGAATTCGGTCTTAAAAATTATTTAATAATTATGCTAAGCATCGTTTATACTGCATTTATTGCCAGATTTTATTTAAGAAATTCTTAATCCTAAACTACCAAAATACAAATTTGAGAGTTTATGTTTATTAATGTATGTTTATTGAATCTGCATCGGTATTTACTCTCATTAATCCCCGGAAATTTAGATGGTTGGTAGGCTATTGTTTGGAAAAGTATGTTAGTTATAATAAAAAAAGAAAATAGTTAAATCGTAAACAAATAAAATCTGGTGCGGGCAACACACAACTTTCACTTACCTCAATTAAGGAATTTTCAAATACAGTTAGAGATAAAATTAAGTGAAACCATTAAAGAATTAATTAAATGGAATTTCTTTAGAAGCATATGTTTTATTAAAAAATCTAATTTATTATTGTATAAAATGATCACTTAGTTTTATCGTCTTTTCATCACTCTCTATTAACTTTTAAAAGGTTGTGTGTAAGATATTTTTTTTTTTAAATCTTTTTAAAGCTTTCCAACGGTATATCATACATGTATATTACTGTTCTTATGTTCAAAACCAAAAAATGGATTAAAAATATATTTTTTCAGTTTTCTCCTTTACTTGTTTTTCAAATTCGCTGAACATGCATATTTAGCTATTTATCAACACTAACAAGATAATATGGTTATTTTTATAGAATATATAAAATAAAAGGTACTTTAGAAGAAGAAAATTTAAAATAACGGCATTTATTCCCTGTCACACCATTTTAATCAGAATGAAAATTACATAATATTAAAGCCCATTAAATTGTACATCGATATAGCGAGTTTAATGAAAACCGTCGGAACTGTTTTTAAGAAAATCGAAAAAAGATGCAAAATGCATAGTATAAAGTGGCTCTTCTGGTAAGCTCATTTTGATGAAAAAGGTTTTGTAACGTCTCGGGCGTATATTTGTCTTTAATATGAAATTTCAGTTTCATATCACTAACCGTTTCCGTCCTGGAGTTACCACACACACACACACACACACACACACACACACACACACACACAACACACACACACAGACCTTTTTGCGGGACTTGGTTATTTGGAATCAGGGGACCCTAAAATGTGTATTTCCGTTGAAAACTGGAATTCATAAATTTTCACGATCGCAATACTTTCCCTTACTATATATTTCATATATAGGTATACTATATATTTCATATATAGGTATACTATATATTTCATATATAGGTATACTATATATTTCATATATAGGTATACTATATATATATTTCATATATAGGTATACTATATATTTCATATATAGGTATACTATATATTTCATATATAGGTATACAATATATTTCAATATATAGGTATACTATATATTTCATATATAGGTAAGTGATATACATCCACATACAGGTGTAACATCTACTGTAACATGATCAGGACGAAGCTCAAGGTTGCCAAGAATGAAAAAGGTCCTATCGAGTCTCATCGACTGAAATGGTCTATAGTGAGAGAAACGAAGACCGCAAGCACACATGAAAAACAATGGATTACGTCTCTGTGGTAGGAAACCTCGTAAACGTCCAAGGATATGATGCCTAGAGAACGACATCGGAGAAGAGGTATTTGTCAAATTCAATGCAAATATTAAGATTTCCAACGTGGAAGGAAGGAAAGGAGTGCTGCTAAAGAAAAATAGAAGAACTTATTAAATCATATTTCTAAACTGTCATATTTATTTAGATTATTTTAAAATCCATAGAAAATCGCGTTTTCAGATTTTTTTTTTTTTTTTTTTTAATATAAAAACCTGGTTAACCTCATTATTTGGCTATTTAGTATTAGTGTATATAGCTCGTTTTTTGCTCGAAAAACGTTATATATATATTGGGTTGTCCGAAAAGTTCGTAGAGATTTTTAAAAAAACTTTACCTTTTATTTTCCTGCTAAAAATGAATCACAAATCTAATGTTTATTTATATTCCTTTAATCCTCATGGAAATAACTATGTTTACACACTGGATTCGTCTTTATCGCAAACCAACATTAGTAACGATTCAGTTCATTTTCGGCATATCGTGCTGTTCTTTCTTAAAAAAGGGAAAAACGTAGCCCAAAATGCAAGAAATATTCGTGCCGTGTATTGCAGCGATTCAATTGCTGATAGGACGGTTCAGAACTGGTTTTCGCGGTTTAGATCAGATTTCAATTTGGAAAACCAACCCCGGGACGGCCGGTGTACAACTCTTGACATCGAGGATATTATGACGGTCATCACAAACAATCCACGAATTACTGTCCGTGAGATAGCTCCGAAGTTAAGAGTCTACAAAATGACCGTTATTGGTTAGCCTGGAATGGCCTTTTCTTTTTCTTTAACATGGAAGGAACTGACTGTGCTCTTTGTTAGAAGGAAGGTTATGGACAGGAAAATGGTTATAAGTTTATCAGATAACAGCAGTGACCAATCAAGTTATCTTGTGTGATATATTATGTAATTTACATAATATTACTATTCTACTTATGTTTGTCAATAAATATAACAAAGTTTCGAAGGTAAAAAAGTGTCTAGAGCTAGAAAAAAAAAGATATATATATATATAGATATATATAAAAAAAAGATATATATATATATATATATATAAAAAAAAAGATATATATATATATATATATATATATATATATATATATATATATATATATATATTATTATAAGTTTGTAATGGCAATTATGTATGAAATCCAAATTCAGAAAAGACTAAAAATGTTCAATAAATCGACTTATGATCCGGGGCTTATCCAGCCTCTATAAAGTGTGTACTCAAAATTGGGGAAAAACCGACGAGCGTGTTTTTGGCCTAATCACATCCTTGGACGGTCGTTGGTCCTGAATCAGTATGAATCTCTTTAAGTACTGAACCAGAGAACCTTCATGGTATGTAGAGGTACTGGTTTTTTTTTTCTTTCCTCCTGAATTTCGTTTTTTCTAGTTATGAAGGATCCTAAATAATTAATTGTATTCATATTTTTAAATGTATATTATGATATATCAACATCACCGAGATTATCTACACCCAGACTCTTATTGGTATGTATAATCCTATCACTGACATATTTATGTGCTAAGTTAAATAAAAGAGGTGAAAGGGAGTCGCCTTAGAAAAAAACGTTTTTCTGGTACCAAGACACCGTGATAAACAAAGAAAGAAAAACATATCAATTTTTTATGGCGAAACCATGACAATTGAGATTCAATTTCTCAATAACTCGGTTATTATTGAAGAAGAAAAAAATTAAAGTGTTCTATGATCAGGGAGAAATTCGTTTGTATCATTTCCAAGAAAATTAAAATAAAATAAAAAGGCATAGTATATAATAAAAAGAAGTCGAGTATATATATATATATATATATATATATATATATATATATATATATATATATATATATATAATATATATATATATATATAAACAAACTGATTGTAGGAAAGCAGTTCAGTTTTCGTAATTCTTGTTGTGCTAAATTCATTTTGTTTGTATTTATATATTTAGCTGCTTTATTCTAATTTTAAAAAATATTGAAATGTGTAATTAACATTATTTTTAAGCTATGTCCTTTTAACAGTCCTTAATATACGGAAATCGGGCATATCTTTCGAATCAGTAAAATTAGTCCTTTTCGTGCATAAACCACTCTAGCGCCCTTATATAGACAGGCTTATACTATTACGGACCGATTCTTGCATCGGGAAGAGAGTTTCCATATTTAAAAAGAGTCCTTTTTGGTGTGGTAATCCTAGTTACCAGTGAATTATTTCGATTCGTATTCTTTTAAAAGGAGAATCTAGTCAAAAATAGTGGGTTTTTCCCATATTCAACCGTATCCTAGATACAATGCATGTCAATTGTTAAGAATCCTTTTAACAAGAATGACTACGTTGAGTTAGAATAATATGGATTAGAGCTTTGGGGCTCTACTAAACCATCAAATTCTTCCCGTATCCAATCCCTACAATCCAAAATCCTTCGTAAAATCCTCAATGCTCCTTATTTTGTAACTAATAAACTGATCCACAAAGACCTTAATATTCCGTATGTTGCTGATTTGGCCCGATCTAGATACCATTCCTTTCATGACAAACTCCATTCCCACCCTAATCCTCTAGCTTCAATTCCCGACAATCCTCCGAGGCGTCTGAAAAGGAGATGGCCCCGAGACCTTCTAGTTTAGAATAGTTACAGGAGTGCTACCATTGGGTAGTTCTTCTACAAGTCTCTTTCAAGTTCATTTTTCTAATATCATATTTACTTGATGTATTTTTTTTTAGTACAGTTGTCAATTTCAGTAAATTATGTTTAAAAAAAAGAAAAAAAGTTAGAATAAAAAAAATAATGAAAACAGTCCTCAACATGTGAAAATCGGGCCTATCCTTCTGAATAGTAAAATTAGTCATTTTCTCTAACCCACTCATCAAAAAATTATTCCGGAAGTATAAGTAGTAACATAGGTGTATAATTTAACGTTAGAAAGCGCAATGATTTAGAAACGTTAATATGCAATCAAAGAAGTACGAGTTAATATAAAGTTGTTTTAATCCCATAAGCTTATCAACATACGTAAGAAGGAGGGTCACGATAGTTAGTTCAATTTTTCCACCGCGGCAATATTTCACAAGTTATGTTCATTCAGTAAACAAGATTTTAGTTACAATATTACGTTCCGAATTGTAACTAAGTTGATAAAATGAATGTTAAGTTATTATAAATCTATGATATAACATAAGTTATGTCCAACTTATTATTTCACAAAACCAGATCTCTCACTGGAAAATAAATGGGATTCCAATGGAAACTAAATTAAACCTTTAAAATTTATTTTGATCATTTTATTTTAAATATAAAATATTTTTCTTTACATTTAAAATTAATTTGTGTATAATCTATGCTTCACTTTGAAACAACAAACAAATTGACTAAACTGATTTTAATTTATGTTCCTCATTTCTGCAGATGATTACATATAGTAATTAACACATTTTCTTTCTGATTCCACTTTTTATTACGATGAAGTATAACTCACAAACCAGTAAAATCTAAATTGGTCAAACAGAGCTTTTTTAAACATAAATGACACCTCATTCAAATTGTACCCGTGCAAAGCTGGGAGGGGTCTACTAGTTTTCATAAAATAATATTCATTATGTTTTATGCTAAGGCTTATTCGGTCAGTTAATTTATTTTAAATAATGAAATAAAACATTTGACAGGCTTGAAAGAAATATTCACGATGCTGTCCTCAATATAGCGCCCAACTGGGACCTCAGCGGCCGGGCTTTGCGCAGTGGTTGCGCCCACATTCCCCAGCAGTGTCTACTGGACAGCTGATGGACGTCGGACCGCGCAGACCACTTGTCCAACCAGCGATTACATCGTTAACTCTTCAGCGACCTCAATGCTCTTGTCCTGGAGCCTTCAGGGGCCAATGGAGGAATTAATGGATGGATACTTAGCTAAGAATCTTGTGAGGCCTTCGTACTTATTGCCTTCCGAGATTGCTCAATAATGAAAAAAAGAAACCTACCTAAAAGTGATGTTCTTGTTTATTATTATTAATAAAAAAAATCTTTTTTTTATTTTTTTAATAAATCCTTTCTACAATGTTTATCAGGTCGGACGGAACGTTTAGTTCAACTCTATATCTATTTGTTAAACAATATATTTTTTTAAGGGTTCGAAGGGTGAAAGCAAGCAGAAGTAATATGATAACACTAATTGTAACTTCATTAGAAAACGGGGTTTTATCATTTCTGTAGAATGTGTTTCTATAGTGTATGTGATCGTTATGCTTTGTTAAGGGAATATACTTTGTTGGAAATCCTTTCTTCAATAATATGGACCTATATATAATATTAGTAAATTAATACATATACAAATTGGCTGTAAGATTCTTAAAAATACCTGAAAATATCAGCGCTAGTAATGTTTTCCTGAGCTGGGCTGCATCCACGCATGGGATGTGTTCTGAGATCTTCTTTAGGGCAAACCAACCAAAGGCGCCCAATATGATACCCACTGGCGCGTATGCCGGGCTGGCTCGAAGGGACTCCTGGAAAAAAAAACATGATAGTTTTAACGCATTTATAACTATATATTTTTACAATTATAAAAAAAACATATTTGTACATATATGTAATAAATGCAAAGTTAAATGTATAAATTATGTGTAACTACAAACAATAGTGTTTCACAATGCATATAATCTGCTAGGTGTAAGTTGCTTAATTGTGAAATTCGAATTGAAAGCTAGGTAGAATGAAAATCTTGCTTTGTACATGAAAGGAGTTTTGACTTATGTTGAGTTCATGAGTGTAATATGACATTTTATAAGACATTTAGTATGAGAAAAACATGTATATTATCAATTTATTTTTCTCACACCCAGAGAGTTAAAAACAGAATATTAGAAAATATATACAATATATCAATATATATGACATTACCATTACAAAGACTAGAAAATAATAAATATATGCATTTAATATACAGTATAGATAAAGTGAATCTGTATGAAATTGTAAGTAAATTAAGTAATATTTTCTATTAATATTTGTTTAGCATTTGAACAAGAGTTATTTTTAGGACGGTTGCAATTTTAAGATTGAATAAATTATTATTTGTGTATTAAATGCAGTATTTTCTAATAGTTATAATGGCAAATTTTTATTTATCATTATCAGATCATGATTTCGCCATGAAAATCATGAAATGCAAACAATAAATTCTTGAAAAGTTGCTGAACATAGTTATGTATTTATAATCTGCACCCCTTGGGACCCTAAATACCTTTAAATGATGGTGTTATATATATATATATATATATATATATATATATATATATATATATATATATATATATATATATATAAAACAGTGTTTTTATATAAGCCTTCTTTTACACATACCTCAAATTAAGGAATCCTTAAAACGTTCTGTGGAAAGCATATTCTGGTATGAAATCTCATTCGATATTAAGTTCGACCTCCACATTTTTATTTACCTTACTTTCCTATTTAATCTTCTTAATTTTCTTGTCTTCTTAAAGGGATTCCATTAGATGTCAATGAAGTTCCGAATTCCAGAAGCAACTTGTTTTATTCATTAAAAAGTTTTCATTTTTTCTTAATTATAGCCAACTGTGCCTTTGTATCATGTCAGGTTAATGTAAATAATTTGTAGTAGAACACAATGGAATAAGATCCACTTCCACATATATAAATCAGAATAAACCAATAATGGTTTTCTTAATTTATTACTTAAATTATTAAATACAAATAATTAACCTTCTAGAGGACATTGTTTCTTCTATTCTTCCTTCTGATTATCTGGGAAGACACGTTCTAGCCACTACTGAGATAAAATGCTAATAATTATAACTATTTATATTATGAATAAAATATCACCTTGTAATAAAACTTATTACAAAAACTCTGTAAATTATAACACAATGGTTTATTATTTCCAAATAACTATACTATAATAAAACTGTTCATATAACTGCTTAAAGGCAATTAACTAATATGAAAAGCAATAAATAATTCAAAGGAAAATATTATATCACTACTGCTAATTTCAAAACGCTGTATCTCTGCTATTTCTAAACCGATTTCAATGCTTTGTTTTTCGTTTTGTAGTAAACTTAATTCCATATCAAATAGTACTAAAATAAAATGTTTATTTATTTTGTTGAACAGAAATAATTCAAATAAAATTTCCTGATTCCATAACACTTTACATTTTTCCTCTATCATCTATAATAACCGAGTGATCAGGGAATCACATCTCATATAAGTTGTACCTTGACCATATAAGAATTTTTTTCTATGTTCATCACAGTGACCTTCTATAACCAAGTTTTGGGGAACTTACATCTGTTCTAATTTGCAACTTTGAAAGCCGCCACGGTCCATCGAGCCCACTGGTCCCTGTCCCTAGCCATTCTTTTCATCTCAGGAATGGTTAGTCCTTTTGCTGCACCTAACATCCCAATGTAGTCTAAATACATACACCTGGGTCTGCCACGAGGTCGTCTTCCTTCAGATCTGGCTCCAATAAACCACCTGGCCTTTCGGGTATCATTCATTTGGCTGACATACCCGAGCCAATTCAGTTGCCGCTTTTCCAGGATGTCACGCACTGATCGTACTCCCGAATTCCGTCGTTTCTAATACGGTACCTTCTGGTCTTGCCAAGTATTCTTCGAAAAAATCTCATCTAAGCTGCTGTTATCCTGCTAGCATATTTATCGAGTGTTGTCCAGCTTTCGGATCCATATAAGAGTACTATGAGGAAAACCGATTTAAAAATCCGAATTTTAGCATCTCTGCTAACTTCATATTTTCCGATAATAGATTTGGATATCTGGAAATACAGTCCCGATTTAGAACCTTCTGGTCTATTTTACCATCATTGCTTATGACTGTCCCAAGATATGGGTAGGCATTCATAGTTTCTAGTGTTTCACCATCACATAAGATCCTTGGCTCCAGATTTTCTCTTCCCACACACATAATTTTACTTTTGGCTGGATTTATATTTAATCCTCTTAGCCGGGGTTCCTGATACCATTCATTTAGTGATGTCTGGAGAGCTTCCTGGGAGTCCGCAATCAGTACTACGTCGTCTGCATAGATCATAGCCTGGGCGAGCATGGGTGTTAGATTCCAGTATCCCACCACAGCTCTTGGTGATCTTTTGCAAACCTTCCACACCTCATCCATGAGAAGGATGAAAATCAAAGGACTAAGGCTGTCCCCCTGCTTTACCCCTTTGTAAAAATGAAAAGGTTGGGATGTTTGACCATTTAGCCTGACTATACCTTTTGGGTCCTGGTATATTGATTTTATAGCGCTCACCAGATTTGCTGGCACCCTTCTTCTAATTAGCGCGTCCCAAATCTCTTGCCTAAGAACGGAATCGAAGGCTGCCTTTAGATCCAGAAATGCCAGATACACTGCCTTGCCACGATCCCATGCTTTTTCTACTATCATTCTGAGGGAGAATATGTGATCCTGGGTCTGCCTACCAGGTCTGAAGGCGGCTTGCTAAAAAAAAACTGACTTATTGAATTTTCAATCGGCCGCCATTTTATAGATAATAGGCTGATATAAATTTCCAGGTGTTGAAACATGGTTAAATGGCGTATTTTCTTTTATTTTTTTCATCTTTATTCGGATTCAACTAATCTTTAAACGTAAGCCTTCAAATTTTTATTAAAAATAATGAATCACAATGAAAGCTACATAAATTTTATAAAATAATTATTTGCCAGTAAGAATAACGTGAATATCTCAAATTGTACATGTAATGAACTATTATTTCTGCTCTTTCACATTCCCTGTCTACCGAATCATTTTTTAAAAATTGACATTTGGTTTCGACCGTATCGGATTTAATAATTGTAAAAGAAATCAGATAAAAGTTTACTTTGAATTATTTTTCAGTTGAAATACATTTCAAGAAAACGTTCATATTTAATTTCGCTGGTTAAGTCAATCTAGATTGTTCATGATTTGACTCATTTTCAGTTTTTGATCTAAGAGGAGGAAAAAGAGTGTATTAAGCACACCCCAAAACTGATAAAAATAAAATAATAATGGCTGACTTAAAATGCGCCTATTTGTACTACCAATAATCGTGAATCAGAACAATACATTGTCATTCAATAGCGACCAGCTCCTACCTAGCACAGATGCAATTTGAATGTTTAAAAAATTGCTTGAGCGATTAAGGGTTGAGAAGACGAAGTTGAGATTGACGAAGGTTTATAGTAAGGAAAAGTACATTTAGACGGAATATATTAGATTGATTTTATATTGTCTATATATTATTATACTAAACATAAATTGATCAATGAATCAAAATTGGTTAGGTTTAATTGTTTGTTATTTTTATTATTATTAAACTGGAGCATTGATAAAAATTGGGGAAATCCCAATGGGATCCAATCTAGTCTACAGTGAAACATTTATTTTCACGAAATAACCTAAAAGTATTAATAATATCATTTTATAGATTTATAACAGCATTCCGTTTATATTAACAACTTACGTACGATTTGGTACCCAATCTTTACTGCGTTCTGTATAAAATAATTTAAATCGTACGGAATAACACTGAATCATCGTAACTTCCCTCATTACAACCCTACAAATAGCATTTGGTCATAAGTTTGTGGGCTAATAACAACATTTTATTTACTTTAAAACTTATTTTGTTGCATATCAACTTCTCTAAAATAATTTGCTTTTCAATAACATATACGTCTATATTACTACTCAAAATAATTTGTTATGATCTGATTACAAAAAAAAATAAATAAAAAATAAATAAAATAAATAAATAAAAGAAAAACATTTTTTTTTTCTAAGCCCCTTGGGAGTTGGGGTTGGAAACCGGAAATAGGGGAAGGAATCTGGGATCTCTAACGAATGGGTTGTAAAGAAAAACATTATTACAATGCACTTTACTTACAAACTTTTCGGGAATGTCCTAAATGATAGATAAAACCGTATCTTAATCCGTCTCATGGTTTAGAAAGAGTTCGAGGGTATTGCGCTTGCTTAGCAACGTTATGCCTAATACCGTCTATCCAAATCCGGCCTGGGTGGGTTTGAACCCTAAACAGGACGAATATCGAACTCTTTAGATACAATATATTAGTAACTTGCAGTTTATCTTGCACTATTCTGCTTAGTTGGAGTTGACGAGGAGGTTAAACCACATCGTTACCATGCTTCTCCAAAGAAAAAAATTATTATCCATTAAAAATCTACCTTAAGATTTGCCTCTTTCAGTTTTACGTACTTGTATCTGCAGTGTTCCTTATACTTTTGCAAAAGTAGTCCGGTCGTTTAGTGCTTTACGATAGCATTGAATATTCTATTATAAGTATGGGAATCATATTGCTATGTCCTATTTAGAATATATATGCAAGAGAAGTTGGTTGGGGGTGCAGTCATTAAGAAATAACGCACTGTGAAGGGAACACGGCCATTAACCGATTTCAAATACTGGCATATAGTGTGGATAAATACAATCAAGTGCAAATACGGCTATCTGGTGGTATCTGGAGGTTCCCCATCCTAGGACCAGAATCCTCTAGGAGAAACAAGACGAAAAACAGTGAGAGACATTTTAAGCACATGTATCGATACGTCAGCGAACTCCATAATATTATTTAGAAGCATTCCTCAACGTTATGGTGGAGTAGAAATAGGCGCCGGCCGGCCCAGGAACTGAGCAGAGTCGACAGAAGAGACCACGCCACCCGTGATATGTTAAACAATAGTAACATTTAAACTTATTTGAACTGTATAATAACCTAACCATCGTTTTATTTTCTTTAGCTCTAAATACGAATTGTAACCTAATACTATATTATAACCCTTATTTTCAAATATAGTCCACTGCATTTATAAACAACCAGCCTTCACAATTATTATGAATGTTAAGAGTACCCTGGAATGCACCAGGTCTCGAATCATTTACACGCACTAATAAGAAAAGCTTATTACATTTGAGCGCCAACGTTTCGGCCTAAATCTACAACAGTATATACTCAATATGAGAATTCCAAAAAACTTTCTAATAAAAATGAATTTCCTCCTTCTGAGTAACATAGGAAGCAATTGAATGAGCAGTTGAAAGAGAAACCGAGAAAGGAATAAAACAAATTAGTCATATGAAAATTAAGACGGTATAATATTCCTAGCGTACATATCAAAGCATATGTATCTATAATACATGTTTTAGAAAAAAAGATCTGCGTAAATGAAAATGGGTACAAATATGCGAAATGTGTTTCATTTTTATAGATGTGGGTTCAGACATCCCACTTCCTTCATAACATCCGTCATTAGGATTAAGAGATTATAGGTGCAAAGGAAGTTTTACTAGATGACAAGAAGGTATTCATAGATGTCAAGTAGGTTTTCTTAGACTCCATGAAGTTTTTCATAGGTTCCAAGTCCAAGAAGGTTTTACGATATGCTAAGAAGGTTTTGCTAGATGCAAAGAACATTTTGTAAAGCTGCTGTGTACTTGCGTCTTACACGGTCATTGCTGTATAAAATTTATTTTGAAAGACTTGTAGCGAATATCATTGCAAACCGTCCAGCTTCAAAAATATTTAAAATAGGAAACGACTGATTTTATTAAACATCAAATGTGGGATGTAGAATTAATAAATGTATGCTAGCCTCAGAATCAAGATTTCTAAATTATGACCAGAAATATTTTCTCGTAATCATTCACTGGTAAATCAAGTAATTTTTTTTATTCATAATATTTATTTCGAGATTAACCAAAAAACAATTCATCAAATCAGTATTATTAACGTGGCGTAAATATTACTGATGTGATACATTTTTTTTATGAATCTCAAAACAATAAAATATATCTTATAAAAGTAAATTCAATTTCAGATTACATAAACGTCATAATAAAGAATTTATTTTTAATTATATATAAATATGATTAAAGGAAGTTTTGTTTTGTTTAATACGGAGTTCGAAACATACTATAAGATAAAGTAATGCCAAGGTAGTAACGATAACCATTTTAATTTTTCTTCTTAAGGCGGAAAGACGACGGGTCCACGGTACTCGTGATCAGTTTTAACTACTGAAGCGATAACTTCACTATTTAAAAAAAAAAAAAAAAAAAAAAAAAAAAAATATATATATATATATATATAATAAATATATATATAATATATATATATATATATATATATAACATAATTATGGTATTTAACAGCCAGAAAATTCAGCTTTAATACCAGACTATTTTATGGTGAATTAGAACAATCAATTATGAATTCACCAATCGAAATTGCTACCACCGTTTATAATCAAAAACATAGTTTTTTTCCAGAGGTATGCAAAGCTATAGTTTGTTTCTTGAGAGAATAATTGAAGTAAAATAAGAAATGTTTAGAATTTGTTTATTTCTATTAAACAAAAGACTAATGGACTTAATTCATACAAATAATCTAAAAGTGGTAAATTAAAATATATAAAATGTAGTTCTTCTCATTATCAGTGAAATCATACAGTTCTTTTTATTATTAGGATCATCGTTTAACATATTGATCAATAAGGTTAACACCTTGAATGAGCTTCGGTAATACACAGTTCATATAAATGATGGTCTATTTAATGCCATAGCATCGGCAACATAATTCACAAAAATGAGTAAAAGTATTTTAACTTCATAGCTGTCGACCTCACATAAGTTACGGCCTTCACTGTAGATTTTAGCTAATATTAATTAATATTTTGCGTTCCATTTTATTTTATTTGCTTGATTTTTTTCCTTAGCATGCTTTATTTTCATATGGCGTTTATCTTCGCTTAAACGAGGTTATCATTTTACATTTCAATAGGGTAACCAAAATTTGAAATTTGAATTTAACCAAAATGTACCACTCAGTCATAAGCGATGCTACAAAGAATAATTATCTAATAAATAAAAAGAAAATACTCCATTTGGAAAGTTATGGTGCTCAAATATATTGGGTTGCTCAAAACACAGCATACTACAATTTCTTAAAAAAGATTTGTTTAAATAATGATAATATTATGTATAACAGTAACAATGATAATATAATTACATTTTTTTCCTTATTTAGTTTTATAATTTTTTTTCTATGAATAAAAAACTTAAAAATACAACAAAATAATTTCTTATTAATCCTAACATATTTAAAATATTTACATGTACACATACCTCTTATCGGACACCGTGCATGTGGTGGTGGATGAAACCTAGGAAGTCTAATATTATATTTTCTACCATCCTGGCTACGTCCCCAATATCCACCCCGAGATTCTTCAAGCTCCTTGTAGAGTTCGGCACAGCTCACGTAGAAGTCTCTCTTACCGAAGCCCTCGCGGAACAACTGCAGGAAAGGGATACACTTGTCATAAATTTCCTTATTTTCCCTTACTACCTTATTTGCCTGATCGAGGTCATTACTCTCGTTTCTTAAAATAGGATCCAAAATGATTGGTGACTTATCGGTCTTGGTAAACGCCACAATGTTGGCGTATCGTGTGGATCCATCCGAATCTACCTCATTTAAAGTTTTTCTCCTTGAGGAGCCTCATCAATTCATTCTTGAGTCGATGGTGGCGGTGTGATACGAGGAGAGGGTTGTTAGGACATTTTCCAAGCACGTGGCTCCTTGTTGCATTTACGACCCATCTCTTCCAGGTCCGCTGACACCTTATGTACCGCTCCATGCAGCGGTGCATAATTGATGCTAAGGTTATGTACAGCATGTAAAACAAAAATATATCACATTGATTTGATAACACAATTAGGTTATTAAAGCTCTATGTTCCAGCTATCTAATACAAGTAAAGACTTTTTATTCATCGGAAGGCTTTTCCACTAGGTTAAATTTATCTAATTGTATTCCCAGGATTGATGTAATTAATTTATCCCTTTTACTAATTTATTATACATTTTCTGGTTTTGCTTTAAATGGAGTTAAGTACTAAAAATAGATCTAAAGAAAAGAAAACTATTTAACTTACTTTGCTTTTATCGGTCTTTCTGATTCCTCTTCACGTAGGCAAAGAAAAAAAAAAAAAAGTATCATAACCGAACCAAAATTGTATGTGATCTTCCACTATTCACTTTTGTTTCCACGCGGCGAAATGGTGCTTTTGATGCTTACATACTGTGTAGTCTAAGATTCGATTTGGCAAAGGATGGACTGCAATGATCGAGGTTCCGTAATGTCTAGGACCCCAACTTGTTTCGATTTGTATATATATAAAGTATATAAAGCGTCTTAATGTTTATATGTTATATGTTTATAAATTATAAGTGTTCGTGATTTTTCGCCAATCATAATATCCGTATCAGAGTATCGAAAAAGTGTCGAACGCAACTTATTAAGTTTTTTATGGTAGTAATATGGCATAAGAAAAGGTGACGTCCTGGTTTATCTACTTTTCAATAAGGCTTCGGAAAAAGTCATACGAAAGTCCGACAAGGCAGATCATATTTTACGTTTATTTACTAGCAAATAACGTAGCATTTGTAGACTCATCAGAACCAGTAGGGCGATTCGCAACAGGAGTTATGAACGTTAAAACAAAATAAATGGTGTCTGGTGAAGTACCCATTAAAGAAGGAATAGTATTATAATTCACTCGTCTGAGGTAGAAATACTTTTCCATTCATTATCTAGGATCAATATTAGCGCAGATTTAAGCTTTTGAAGAGGACAAAACTGATTGGCGTGGAAAGGCCAAGAAGTTTCCGAGCGAGCAAATATTCGAACAAAGGAGAAGACGTGAACGAAGGTCTGATTGGAAAGAAACGTTCGAACTATGCACGGCACTAGAATGTGGATGGTAGCTGCCAGAGACATTGAGGGAGCTGGTTGAAGAAGCAAGGATCATTACATCATAAATATATTAGAGGTGACCTGAACATCAGGAGATTCTCAGAAGGCGGCATCAATAATACAAATGAAGGTCTCAGCGCCTTTGCAATATGACACAATGTAGCTAAAAACTCAACAAATATTTGGAGAATCTAAGATATCGTATCTTTGTATTTTGCATCAAAAATGAGGTTCGTCGACTAGATTTTTTTACCAAAGTATTAACTTTCTTTTAAGGTGTTTCAATGATTTGTATACTATTTCACTTATCGATAAATCATCGGGAAAAAAAAGTGGACAAATACTTGGACATATAGCTATTCCCTTAAGCCTTTATGGGTAATATAATGCAGTGATAAATAATTTGAACAATATTGAGGATGTATAGTCGACTGTAGAAACTATTATAAGTGGAATGATGAAGAGTCAGTATTTTTCTAAATATTTTAGTTCTGCCGACATTTTGGCTCAAGCTTGTGAGCCAACATCAGAGCATAACTGAGCCACGTCCGAGTATATACTCAGTTTATGACGACAAAAGACTGACTCCTGAATATTCCTCCTATAATTTGAACAATAAGTCAGAAAAAGCAGAAACATTTTGCAAAAACATCAACTTGGAAAAGTCAAATTCACTATAGTTAATACCATATTAGCGAATTGTGAGAAACAGAATACAATAATTTGTAAATGAAAATAACCAACTGATAATGATCTGCTGCATTAAATGGATGAATCGCTTATAAACCTGCTGAACTTCTCCTGAAAATACATCATTTATCGGTTGTTAATATAAATGGTAAAACACGTGGCTGTCCCTGCATCATTTCCGAAAGATTGTAATTTGAAATATATGGATCCTAGCTTCTTGTAACGCTCAAACCGTAGGACAACAACAATTTCAGATGACTGCAACCACTTAAAACATCCAAGAACTTGACGTTACAATCCTAAAGAGGGACCATGTGGACTCACAGATCTTTTCCCAGAGCCGTAAAAAACAGTATTTTCTTGATTCTCTGGAAAGACTTTGTTGCCTAAAGCGATAAGAAGAAACGACTATTACAATGACATGAAACAAAAATCAAAGTATATTATGGTGCGTTTATACTAGAAGCATTTTAGGAACTGAAGCGGTAGCGATTTATTTATTACTCCAGCCCCCAAAACGCGTCCAGTATAAATGCACGCTTAAATCATACGATTGAGTGAAAAATGCGATAACCAGTGAAGAACTCAAAAGTAGTTGCATAAGTTAACAGCTTCACGGTTGATTTTTCAATCATTTTTACACAAAAATTAGTATGCTTCAGTCTAGAGGCTTCAAAATAAAAAATATTCAACGAAACCGAAGATGTCTTCTTTTTCGTACCGTAGATCAAGTTGTGGCAAATAAATCATGCCCAAATACATATTAAGCAAGAACAGAAATAAGTAATGCCGAACTTATTGCCATAAAGTGCCTATAAAATTCAACAATGGCTCTTTGTTTTGGTGAATAATAAATTTTTCAAAGGGATCGAACTTACCACTCTGAAGTCGATACATTACCAAACAATATATCGCGTTTTCATGTTCTTCAAAAATTGAAAATACGGCAAAAATTGTTGAAATATGATTTTATTAGGAGGACAACAAATGTAAATATACCTCAAGAACATCATACATTGAGTGCAAACAAAAAAAGTGTATGTCCGCCTTATATCATTTTGACCAAGAATATCCAAATACCGAGATCTTCCAGCACATAAAAAGTGACAAAGACCTAAGGAAACTTCCTGATTAAACAGAGGAACAGGAACTTAAAACCGAGATGCTAGGGACAGCCATTATCGTCAGGAAACTATTAAATATTTCGTTAACAGAGCCGAAACGAAAGACTTACCGGCTTGAAGAGTTTGATTATTTTGTCTAAGAACGAATCGACCTGTTCTTTCTGAAATAACAATAATAATAATATAAATATCGTATTATTTTCATGTTTATATTTATATATACAGAGCTCTTAAAAAATAAGCTGCTTAAATTAGTTTCTGAAAGGTTATAGCATGGTAAATATGGTAATCAATCGATTTTATGTCGAATTAAATAATTCACCACAAGGATTAGCTCTTCAACTTTTTTTTTCGATTTATTCATTTTTTAATTAAAAAAATTCGATTTTTGTCCTAATTTCCTTGCTGAAATATTGCGTATAAATAAACATTTTTTTATTGTGGAAAATGTGTAAGAAATTTTTTTACCGAATACACATTACTGGTTGTGAAAACTATAGAGAATAGCTGAACACACGCTCCATAGAAGAAATATTTAATCACGACTAAATAGATGGAGTTATTTTTTATTATCCTGCGTGATTTTTAAAAAAAAAAATCATGGTAATAATATAATTTCCACAAAATTTCTGAGTATATAAGGCATTTTATGACAGAATCCGGTGAGTGATACGTTTTAAAAGGTCTAATGAAAAAAAAAAAAAAATGTATTTAGTTTTTTAGAAATATGATCATGTCATTTTATTATGTATTGGTCTTCTAAGATAAAAAAAAATCATTATTAATGCATTTAAAAAAATATATATATATATATATATAAGTTTTTTTTAAAGCGCTTGAGTTGCAGAGCTAAATATTTAGGTGAATTATTTCTATTCGATACGACCTCTATTTCTCATTTGAGACGTTGATTTCCAAAAGGTACTATATCCATTCTGGGAAATTTTACAGGAAGCGCGAAAGTCTCTCATTACTATATTATTAAACTAGCTAATTTGATCCTTTTCGCATTAAAATCTAGAATTATTTTTTACTATATTAATAAAACTATATTAAAGTTATGAAATGAAATGTTCTGGTATGATTTGGAATGAAACTAAATCTGCAATTATTACATTAAAAAAATGACCGTATTTCTAAATAGCGTTTTATAAGGACTTGAGAGTTCATTAGATAACATCAAATAGAATATTTATATAAAACTAAATGATGGGAATACAAATATGTAAAAAAATCAATTTCGTAAAAAATGTCCTTTAGTACCTTTTGGAAATCAACGTCTCATTTGTGAGTTACAAACGCGCAGAGTTACCCGGGTATCCCTAGTTCTGCCATATACGAGTATACTGTTACAAAACTTAAACATGGGTTACATCCTTGGAAACTATTTAGATAATCCTCAACTCTATCAGATTATTTTCATTATATGTCACGGTGATAATTCCAATTAGTTTGAATTTATCTTTCGGTCAATTAACATGGAGAATAAAGAAAACCGAATACCTGTGGTCGCCTTACACTAAGTTGAAAAAAGTAGGTTAGAGATTTTCAACACTGAAACTTTTAGCTATCAGCATTATGGATATATGAGAACCCCATCTGTATGTGACAGACCTCGACCGGGTTGTAATCGCACTGTGCGGACAGGAAAGCCAGTTAGAGCAGTGGCTGCTCGAGTCAAAAGAAATCTCATTCGAAAACAACAAATCATGTCTCGGGAAATAGAAATCTTTGTCAGATTTGCACAATGCATTTATACAAGGAATCTTCGTCTTGCTCAACGCAAGTTACCTTAGGATGGGTGCTTTTCGAAGAATGACAGGACAAAGGCTAACCATTTCCCTAAACCAAATTAGAGTGTATAGATGAGTAGAACTCCTTAATTCTTATACCTATGATCTTCATCGAACGAATTTGAATTCCACAATCCAAGAAAAATTTAATCGACAAAGTAGTCATGTAAACGCACAAAGCTCTAAAGAAGTCCAGGAAGTCACTAGAAGAATGAAAGGTTGAGTCAACAATCACCCTTTCTTAGTGATTGTTGGAGGAGTTTGTTTAAATGACACCGCATAGCTCTATTTTTGTGGAAAATGGTCAAAACTAACAGGACGATATTTTGGAACCTGTTGTCAACCTCAAAATAATACTCACCTTGTTGGAAGTCATTGGGTTTTATAGAAGGATTGCTCTCTAGCAAGCAAGACTAGTTAAACTCAGCAGTAGAAGCAAAAGAACATACCAGCGTTCATCTCTGGCTCAGATTGGCCTCAGAAATCCTGATCTCAACCAATTAGATTACCGACTTTGGTTCGAACTAGAAGATGATAGCATGCCACAGAGCACACTTTGGTTCGAACTAGAAGATGATAGCACAGAGCACACTTTGGTACGAACTAGAAGATGATAGCATGCCACAGAGCACACTTTGGTTCGAACTAGAAGATGATAGCACAGAGCACACTTTGGTACGAACTAGAAGATGATAGCATGCCACAGAGCACACTTGGTTCGAACTAGAAGATGATAGCACAGAGCACACTTTGTACGAACTAGAAGATATAGCATGCCACAGAGCACACTTTGGTTCGAACTAGAAGATGATAGCACAGAGCACACTTTGGTACGAACTAGAAGATGATAGCATGCCACAGAGCACACTTTGGTTCGAACTAGAAGATGATAGCACAGAGCACACTTTGGTACGAACTAGAAGATGATAGCATGCCACAGAGCACACTTTGGTTCGAACTAGAAGATGATAGCACAGAGCACACTTTGGTACGAACTAGAAGATGATAGCATGCCACAGAGCACACTTTAACTTGGAAAGCCTCAAACAATCTCAGGTCCGAGCAGTTGAGCGCTTTCCTCAAGAAGTCATGAACATAAGTCATCCCAGCATAAACACAAGTTTTAAAGTGCTTTTGAAAATTACACTACGGTCGATAAATACAACATGATTACCATAAATTCAACTAGCAAACACTCCTCAAATAAATGAAAGTCTCCAATTACTTATCTTTTGATAAAAAAAAAAAATATATATTTTAGCCGTTTTCGGGAAAATTGTAAAAAAGTTCAAAATACACTTCCGATATGTTAATTGAGGTGAGAACGTTGCTGTAACATTTTAGGAATGAAATTTCAGTTTCATACATATCATTTTCCAAATAGACGTATGTACCACTTTTCCATACACACACTGACATAGACATACACATACACACACATCTCTTCGAGAATTTATTACATGAACTTGAGGGACCTTAGAACGTGATTCCGGGTTAAAACTTGAATTTGAAACTTTTCCTGATCGAAATACTTTTTCTCGCTGTCTGTTTCATATATAGATAAGTAAAAGTATAAACATTCTATAGCGAACAATAGCATGGATGCTAAACTAATTTCACTTAAGTCTTTTATTTTTTCTTTAAATGAGTATTAAACTAGATAAAAAATAAATAACGTTAGTCTAGTGGTCCCAAAACTTACCTCAGTGCTGGCTCTCTTCGCAGGCATGGCTTAATTCTTCAAAACATGTAAATAAGCACAAAGATTCAAGCTCACTGGTGTATGGTTATCTATAATGCATAATAAAATAACTACTGTATCAAATTTGAGCAATTTGATTAACTAAAAGTGTCTGCATATGTACTCAGCAAAAAAACAAAACTGATTTGCAAATTAAAAAAAAAAGAAGATTTTTTTAGGAAAAACCGCCTTAGATATTTTCGTATAAAATAGAGAGTTCGACTGTAGTTGAATAACATAAAAACGTTTCTAGACTATGCTTCATAATCGGGATGAATTAGTAGATAGAACAGTACTGTTCTCCGGATTTTAGGTATCATTACTTGATGTGGCGAAATAATTACGTTTTCTGTAACATCAGCTGTGACCATGGGCATAGGTACCTACCCTCCTTGGGGCACACTCAGCCTCTATAATGTGGGCCCCTGACATTATGGAAAATACCGGCTTAATCACCTCCTCACATGGCCGATGTCCTGGGAACAGTACTGTAGAATACATTAATTACTTTGGTTTAAACAATTGAGACTTATGTTAGTAGAATAAATGATGAGTAGTTTCGATGCGTCATCCTAAAAATCATTTAACGTTATTCTATTATTTTGCATCTTACACTGGCGTAGAAGATGAGGTATGAATCAATTAAAATAATGAGGTGGGTATTATTCAGTTGCTAAGTTACTTAGCTCGCGGCTTCTATCTAAAAACTTAAAGTTAGAATTTATAAAACTATTATTCTTCCGGCGCTTCTTTACGGATGTGAAACGTGGCCGCTTACTTTGAAGGATGAGCAACGGCTCAAGATTTTCGAAAGTAAGATACTGCGTAAAATATTTGGTCCAAAGAGAGATGAGGCCACTGGGGACTTTAGAAGGTTGCACAACGCGGAATTGCGGAGCTTGTACACTGTGAATAAAATTGGGTTGATAGCATTGCGGAGACTCAAATGGGCGATTAAAGTTGTTGGGCTCGGTGAGGATCGGATTCCAAGAAAGTTATTTATCAGAGACACTTTCTACAAGTTCATAAGGAGTTCTAGCAGTTCAATTATGGCTTTGTCTATTTTATACATGTGTAAACTTTCCAAGAGCCAATCGTGGGGCACTGAATCAAATGCCTTCTGGTAGTCTATCCAGACTATGGAAACGTTGCGCTTCTTGTTCTTTAACTGTGAAGCTTTGAAACTATCAATGGCAAGCAATTCCTTGCATCCCTTCGCGTTCTCTCTCGTTCCTACCTGTTCATCAGCTATTAAATTGTAATAATTTAAATGAGTTTTTAACTTATTATTAATAACTGATGATAACAGCTTATAAGTTCCATTCAGGCATACAATTGGTCTGAAATATTTTGGTTCGAATTTCTGTTTTTCCCCTTTTGGTATTAAGTAGGTACGACCAGTACAAAACTCTTCAGGAATTTCGACTTTGTTTTCTAAAAAACGTTGAAAGCAAGTACCGAGCAGCGGATAGACAAATGTAAAATTTTTCAGCAAATAATTACGCAGCTTGTCAGGACCAGTTCCCTCCCAATTTTTAATCTTCTTTAGAGCTAAGACAACATCGTTTTCATGAATTGTGACTGCTTGCATCATCGTTACAACAGCCACACACTCTCTCAACCGTTTTAACCAATATGCGTCCTTATAAGACTTTGCAAAGTCTTAGTTATGCCGTCCTTCAGAGGGGACGTTAAAAGGTGGTCCCGAGCCTGTGCAATGTCAGGTACTCGTTAAAGATCCCTATCCTAATAAAACCTGGATAGGCTAAATTTAGGAATCCCACTGTAGCATCGTCCGATTAGCCTAGGTACAATAACATAAAGTGACGTTAAATAAATAAACAACATAAAAAATAAGACTTTGCAGTGCCCCAAATAGTTTTCCAGTAATTGGTCAGGTGCTCACTGTTTGAAAAATTGTCACTTGTCCTTATTTTTTGGATGATAACCGACGATAGAAAAGCTTCTCTGTATTGGCAAAATATTTGTTTTGCTTCCTCCTTACAGCTGCTTCAGTGTATCTCCTTCTTCTATTCGCATATACTGCCAGTCTTTGTTAATCATATATAGTCATAAGTTAATGCTAGGTTTATTTCAGACACTTGTACCCCTCCAATGTGTGAGACGATTATTTCATCTATCTTCGTCTTTAGTTTGATTGAAGCGTGGACTGGGTTCTTTAAATAATTAGTAAAAATTCCAATTTTACGACTCAGAGATTCAATCTTATTTAAGATTCTTCTCTTCCTTGGAGAATTTTTGTCCTAATGACGGTCTATTTTGAAGAGTAATACCTTCATATTTAATGTGTTCTCCCATCATAGTTTCCTTCAAATCTAGCTTCAATTGGTCATCTTGCTCACTCTGCATGTCTAGTTACTCCTGTATAAATGCTGCCACAGTAGACTCCTAAGCCTGCTCATTCAAAGTACTAATTGATCCATGATTGGTACAAGTATTGAGAGTTCTTGCAATTTCCAATCTGATTTCATGTATTTCCGCTTCTGACAGAAAATTTCGTTTCATGATTTGTTTAACTTGGTCAGCAAGCCGTTGAGATGTAAATTCAATTTCTGGAAACTGTGCACTCCAGTATTCAGTTATTTCGCTGCGATATCCTGTTTTTTTCCGTCTCCACTTTTGTAGCCAAAAAATATGCTAGGATTACAGTAAGGTTCATATTGCGGGTCCACTTCATCCGAGGTTGCAAATTCCTTTGGCGATTTGTTCCTGTTTTTCGCACGGGATGCTCAATTGGAGCTTCCAAGCTCGATTCAGAGTTTAAGGTGGAGAGACCTGTGACTGCCGGTCTTACGGTTCCATACGGCATCGGGACACCACTCGCACTGCCTGCCGATGTCGAGGGCTGTGAATCCATTCCCTCCAGAGCAGCCCTCACTCTGGATTCGTCCGAGGCTATTTGATTTCTAGTTCGTACCATTGTTATTTGGGTAAGTGCATTTTATACCTGCTGCCAGGTCTTCCAAGGGAAAGTGTTATTATTATTATTAAATAATATCTTTGTGTAATTAATAGATAGTTTGGTCGTAACATAGTACAAAACAGTTTTGTACTATGATACGCTAAAAACGATGTCAAGTGATTCTAATTATCTTACACCATATAAGGACGAATCACTAAATGTACTGAGACAAAGAGTCGTTTAAATCTATATACGTCAATCAAACTTAATTTATACCGTTAAGTGATCGAGAAAAAAAGTTTATATGTCTAAAAATTGTTTTGAGAGCAAACAAAGGGGGAACAGGACGAAAAACGAAAACAAAACATTTTAATAAATACATTGTAAGGTCGTTTTAACGGTCCTTACAAAGTGATCGCCAATGAAAAATATGATAAAAAAGAGAAAGTTGAAATACATTTCATAAGTTGAAATGCATTCAGAGAATACATTATGAAACCTTTAATAATGATCATTTTTATGACGTTAAATAAGATATGTGTGATAATGGCAAATTAAATGCATATATTTATACTATAAAATTTTAATAAACAAATTGCCACTTCTGAACTTCCTTGAAAACAATGCATAAAGAAGATTAATTAACAAATTAAATCACTAAACCTAAAATAAATGGAACTACCCTGGCAATATCTTTATCGTATGTCACCACGGTAGAAGTAAATTGATCACAAATGCTAAAAAGTGATTAAATTGCACAACATTCCGACAATAACATATTGAACCATCAAATTTCAAAAACACTTGTAATACAATTATTCGTAGTACCGTATGCCTTCTGTTTTAGTTTTGTTGTTGTTAAAATCAATCTAAGGACAATTAAAAAAGTTCAAAAAGACATATAGAATTATATTCAGTTTCGTTGGAAAGATATGTTTTAGATTACACATTACAGCAGTATATAATTGTTATATACAATAATTATTTATGTTTACTCCCTATTTTTCACTTTACATTACCTTTCACAACCTGTTAAATAATTTTTTTTTTGTTTGAATTTTCAGCTATCCAACGGTATGTTATACATCTATCTTACTGTTCTTATAGTCGGGAAAAAAGGGCGTTGTGGCGCTCAACAGCAAGCCTGGGGTCAAATCAGAAGCAGAGCGCTGTGTCAACCTGGTGGCGAGATGGTCTGAGGCAAAGAAGTGGAGGGTGACAGCAGAGAAAACCCACGCCACGCCACCTTCCTAAATGGCAAGTCGGAAAGGACGCAAACTAATATCTTGTGTATTGAGGGTCATACATTAGTGTAAGATTAGAAAAGATGCTCGATATATGAAATATATATATGAATGGGCTCAGTCGTGTAGGAGGAGTCTTTTGGGACTTCAGATACTCAACAACTCTAACAATTTATAAAAGAGTCATACTGAGTATCAAGAGATATGTGTTCCCCTCGTGGTATTGGAACCTCGCACAGCACCAGAGATTAAGGTTGGCTTCACCAAGGCATGCAGGTCGACATCTCATAAAGCAATGCATGGGATATCGCAATTCCTCTCGAGATATGAGGGGTTTCGAGCCTTCATAGTTTTGGCCTGGATAAAACTTGTGAAACGAATTTTCCGTGTTCAAAGTGTTTTATGGCTAGAATACAGCTTTGAGTATAGCCCACTTTAGCCTCGGTGTTCGAAAAGGAAGAAGAAAGCCAGTATCAATATGGCAATAGGAGTGATAGAAGACGTCAGCTTCCGATGGGTATCAGTTATGTAAAGAACAGACGCCCAGTCCCGTTTAGCTGTATGGGCCAGGAAGGGATGTGATTAAGTACATAAATTAAGTTCAGAAAAAAATATTACCTATAGAAATACTTTTATTCTTTTCTTCGCATGTTATCAAATTTGGTCATCTTGTATGTTTAGCTGTTTTTGTCAATGCTAATAAGACAAATATATATTGATAAAAATAATTTTCGGGGGTTCTAATAACATTTTTTGAACCTTATTTGTGATCGCCCTTAGCCATTTTTACTTACTGTTATTATTTTATAGCAATTTTATAGAGGGTAAAGGCGAGTTAAAATACACACGAGTGGAAAAAAATACAGCACAAAAAAGTTTTCATAACCTCCGAAAACACAAGTATATATCCCTATTACAATATCTCAATAAAATTATTAAATAATTGTAACATCAAGTTGAAAAGCGCACGCTCTATGAACAATTTAGTTGGAAAAATATAATAAGATAACTAGAAAAGATAGTAATCGGTCCCTTAATAAAAAAAAAGAAACATTACAAATAAAAGCCAGCTATAATACTCATCAGCGATGTGAAATCCAGTCTAAAAACGTTTTCATAACACCCCGAAAACACAATTATAGATCCCTACACCACAAAAAAAAAAAAAAAAAAAAGTACAGTCAAAGTGAAGGCCAGTTTAAAAAAAAATACAGTACAAAAAACGTTTTTATAACCCCCCGAAAACAAAAGTATATACCCCTACAATGACAATAAAAACATAAATATAATAGGCGAGTTAAAATACGCAAGAGCGAAATAAAGTTCAGCTAAAAAAATGGAATCATAACATCCAAAAAAAAAATTCAATCCTTATTGCAATAACACATATTAAAAGTAAAGGCGAGTTGAAATGCACGCGATCGATAAAAAATACAGCCCAAAAAACTTAATCATAAGACACCAAAACACAATTATCAACCCCTATATTACAAAAAAACATTAAAAGTAAAGGAGAGTTGAAATGCGCACGAACGAAGTAAAATCCTGCACAAAAAGCACATAAATTAATCCCTATACCCACCCATCCCCTCTAGAAAATCAAAATAATTATCTCAAAAACAAATAGACAATCCTAGCACCTAGCAGTACCAGATCATCGGCATACCCCAAAACCGGAATCTTGTCACCCATATTTAAGCCTTTCTCGGTACACATCACCTTTTCTATGACATATTCTAAAGCTATATTAAATAACACAAATAGACAATCAAAAACAAATAGACAATCAATAATTTTTTTTTTTTTTTTTTTTTTTTTTTTTTTTTTTTTTTTTTTTTTTTTTTTTTTTTTAAATTTTAGTACGTTAAAATCAGCACCTGACATCAAATGTCTAAAAAAACATAAAAATGTCGTTAGGATATGTAAAAATTATTTAAAAAAGAAATAATTTTAATTAAACTAATTATTAAAAAAAAAAAAAAAAAAAAAAAAAAAAAAAAAAAAAAAAAAAATTAGTTTAATTAAAATTATTTCTTTTTTAAATAATTTTTACATATCCTAACGACATTTTTATGTTTTTTTAGACATTTGATGTCAGGTGCTGATTTTAACGTACTAAAATTAAAAAAAAAAAAAAAAAAAAAAAAAAAAAAAAAAAAAAAAAAAAAAAAAAAAAAAAAAAAAAATTATTGATTGTCTATTTGTTTTTGATTGTCTATTTGTGTTATTTAATATAGCTTTAGAATATGTCATAGAAAAGGTGATGTGTACCGAGAAAGGCTTAAATATGGGTGACAAGATTCCGGTTTTGGGGTATGCCGATGATCTGGTACTGCTAGGTGCTAGGATTGTCTATTTGTTTTTGAGATAATTATTTTGATTTTCTAGAGGGGATGGGTGGGTATAGGGATTAATTTATGTGCTTTTTGTGCAGGATTTTACTTCGTTCGTGCGCATTTCAACTCTCCTTTACTTTTAATGTTTTTTTGTAATATAGGGGTTGATAATTGTGTTTTGGTGTCTTATGATTAAGTTTTTTGGGCTGTATTTTTTATCGATCGCGTGCATTTCAACTCGCCTTTACTTTTAATATGTGTTATTGCAATAAGGATTGAATTTTTTTTTTGGATGTTATGATTCCATTTTTTTAGCTGAACTTTATTTCGCTCTTGCGTATTTTAACTCGCCTATTATATTTATGTTTTTATTGTCATTGTAGGGGTATATACTTTTGTTTTCGGGGGTTATAAAAACGTTTTTTGTACTGTATTTTTTTTTAAACTGGCCTTCACTTTGACTGTACTTTTTTTTTTTTTTTTTTTGTGGTGTAGGGATCTATAATTGTGTTTTCGGGGTGTTATGAAAACGTTTTTAGACTGGATTTCACATCGCTGATGAGTATTATAGCTGGCTTTTATTTGTAATGTTTCTTTTTTTTTATTAAGGGACCGATTACTATCTTTTCTAGTTATCTTATTATATTTTTCCAACTAAATTGTTCATAGAGCGTGCGCTTTTCAACTTGATGTTACAATTATTATTGTACTGCTAGGTGAAGACACGGAAACCATACAACTAAATACAAGTGTGTTAATAAAAACCGGTAAAGAAATAGGACTCGAATTAAATACCAATAAAACGAAGTATATGATTAGTAGCAGAAACGGTGTCGATCTTGGAGATATTGATGTATCAGGTCATACTTTTGAACACGTAGAGAAATTCAAGTATTTAGGTTCAATTATAACTAGAAAAAATGAAATCCAGGAAGAAATAAAGTCCCGGTTAAAGGTGGGAAATGCGTGTTATTATTCAGTTGCTAAGTTACTTAGTTCGCGGCTTCTATCTAAAACTTAAAGATTAGAATTTATAAAACTATTATTCTTCCAACGGTTCTTTACGGATGTGAAACGTGGCCGCTTACTTTAAAGGATGAACAGCGGCTTAAGGTTTTCGAAAATAAAGTATTGCGTAAAATATTTGGTCCAAAGAGAGATGAGGCCACTGGGGAGTTTAGAAGGTTGCATAACGCGGAATTGCGGAACTTGTATCCTGTGAATATAATTGAGCTGATTGCATCGCGGAGACTCAAATGGGCGAGTAAAGTTGTTGGGCTCGATGACGAACGGATTCCGAGAAAGTTGGTATTTGCTGATCCGACTGGTAGGCGTCCGAAAGGTAGGCCGAAGCGGAGATGGGAGGATTGCGTTAAGGCTGATCTCGGGAGCTTGGGCTTGAATGGTGAGAACTGGACGAGTCTGTGTAGGCGGAATTTGGTGGTATCGGCATCGAACCTTCGGGTTCGCTAAGCCTATTATTATTATTATTATTATTATTAAACTAATTATTTTTCAATAAATATATAAATAAAACGGAATATTTAAGGCTAGAAGTGGAAAAAGGGTTACAATTGCTTTGGAAAGGGTTACATTTCCTTTGGAAAGTTACATTTGAAATGGGAAACGTTCCATCTGAAATGGAAAAGGTTACATTTGTCTCGGAAAAAGTTATAATTGACTTGGAAATGCTGTATACAACTTATTGTTTTCGAGTTTGACTTACACAGTCCTCTTTGCGGCGATTGGTCATTTAGTCTTATGAGGAACGTGTATTTCCGGTGAAATGTAAAATTCGAAAAACTTTCACCAGCACAATACATTCTCTTACTATGTATCATATATATATATATATATATATAGGTAAGTAAAAGTAAAATAAATTCCTAAGAAAATTGAATGAGTATTTTATTATATGATGTTGTTATGCATGGTTTGTAAGAATACCGACTTAATATAGGTCAACATTTAAGGTGAAACATTGTTAAGGTAACTTCCGTTTAAGATAGCTTCAAATTATTTGTTTTGTAATTTCGAAAAGTTGGGCATTCCCAAAGGTTCGTTACCGATTACACTATTAATTTTAATCGCGCTCGCTCAAATATGGGTTTATTATAACTTTTTCGTATTTATTGGATACTAGGCTCAGTAGCTGCGTTCCCAAAGGTTCGTTACCGATTACACTATTAATTTTAATCGCGCTAGCTCGAATATGGGTTTATTGTAACTTTTTCGTATTTATTGGATACTAGGCTTAGTAGCTCCGTTCCCAAAGGTTCTTTACCGATTACACTATTACTTATTCGTGCGCTCACTCAAACATGGGTTTATTATAACTTTTTCGTATTTATTGGATACTAAGCTCAGTAGCTGCGTTACGGGAGGTTCTATCCCGACCATTCCATGAATTATTCGTGCGCTCAATCAAATATGGGTTTATTATAACTTTTTCGTATTTATTCGCTATTAGGCTCAGTCGCTGCATAACCAAGGACTGGTTACAGATTATACTATTAATTTTAATTGCGCTTATTCTAGTAGAGGTTTATCAAATAAAAATGGACGTATAAAATTGTTCTGTTTGGCTGATTATTATCAAACTCTAAAATATTAACCAAAAAGATAACTTACTATCCTTATAAAAAGGATTAACGGTAACCCAATTGATGAAAAGTTACAAAAAGCACGAAATAAACATACTTTAGACCAACTGACTAAAAAACATTAACACATGTTGAGCGAGCGCGATAAAAATTAACAGTATAATCGGTAACGCACCTTTGGGAACGCAACTACTGAGCTTAGTATCCAATAAATACGAAAAAGTTATAATGAACCCATATTTGAATGAGCGCACGAATAATTAATAGAATGATCGGGATAGAACCCCCCGTAACGCAGCTACTGAGCCTAGTATCCAATAAATACGAAAAAGTAATAATAAACCCATATTTGAGGGAGCGCGATTAAAATTAATAGTGTAATCGGTAACGAACCTTTGGGAACGGAGCTACTGAGCCTTGTATCCAATAAATACGAAAAAGTTATAATAATCTCATATTTGAGCGAGCGCGATAAAAATTAATAGTGTAATCGGTAACGAACCTTTGGGAATGCAGCTACTGAACCTTGTATCCAATAAATACGAAAAAGTTATAATAAACCCATATGTCGAGCGCGATTAAAATTAATAGTGTAATCGGTATCCACTATATTAAATGCAACCTAGCATTTTTCGTAAATAAACCAGTTTAGACGAAATTATTTCATACTTAGTTAGAAATAAGTTTAAAAAGGAAGAGGAACATAAACATAAATTTTCGAAAATATATCGCCTGCTGTAATAGGTCTCAATTATATTCTCACTATTGTTCGTGATCAATTTTAGCATAGTTAGTGCCTTTTAACAACTTAAGTGTCGAAAAAAAATTCAGTTGAAATGCAGTCGATTCTATGAAATAGAATAGGTCTCAAAAATTTTGTTCTTCTGAATGGATTCTTTTCAGAATCAGATAACTACTTCGAAACATTACTAACAATTTAATGTTGAAAAATCAAATAAAGGAAAAACTAAAATAATTCAGAACTTATCATAAATTATTGATAAAAGAAATACAAAACCATTTTTTATTTATTTATTTTTATATTTTACTTACAATTCTTAGAACAATTAATTTGTGTGAAATAACAAACACCAGGAAATATTTAAAGAAATATAAGAAGTAGCCCACACAGTACTTCATATTTTCTTCTTCTTCTTCTCTTTGTGTTGTTAGAATTTGCCTAAATTTAGTAAAAATTCTTTCGTAAACATTCTTATATTTGCTATTGTTGAAATATTCCGTTATTTTTTATTAATTTTATTTTGAATAATTGGCAACATTTGGTTGATTGCAATTTATATGTGTATTGTACCAGTTAATATATATATATATATAATATATATATATATATAATATATATATATATATATATATATATATATATATATTATATGTATATATATTTTTGTTTTCTTTCCAAAATAAAAAAAATAATATTCAAAACTATTTTTCTGTAATGAAGCATGCTGATTTGCTATTGAACCTCATCATATTATTCTATACAAATTAATCTATAGTATGGTAATGTATTGTATTTTTCAGTTAATTGCATAACCAATAATTTTCGATGAATATAAAGAACTTAATTTAGCTCCTTAAAATTCAAATTATTGTTTTTAAAAATTTGGGTGATAAAAATGTAATAGGGTAATTAGTTCTTTGAATCCAAATAAAAATTAAATTCATTATAAAACAGAATAATTTGAAATTTAATGGTCTAATTTATGAGAATACATTAAGAAATCGTTATAATGTATCACAATCCTATGCTAATATGTTATAAATGGTATTTAAACAACAAAAAATTATTTTCCGTTTGCCATAAATGATTCGCTAGCTTCAATAACATACTTTTTTTTCTTAACTTTTAAATGTAACCATTGTTATCAACTCTGCTAATTATTTTATCAATTAATTAATTTACAAAAAAACTCAATATTTTTTGTTGTTTTTTTGTGATCTTGTTAATGGTTAATAAAAATAGCTTGATCATATCATTAAAAATTTCCTATTGTATGAACATTTTGTTTTTAGTTTAAGAAATAAAATTATGGACTGGTTAATCTCTTGTGAATTTTGTTTTTGACACTACAGTTGAACTTGTTGAATATCTTAATATTGAATAAGCACATTTTACTTACTAAGTCCATGTTCAGCGTGACGACAAGTGACAGCGACGTGATTAAAGTTTATTTAAAACATTTCTTCACAAATGGTTAAACAATTTCAAGGCTTCTAAAGAAAATTTTGAAGTAATTTACATAATTTATTGAACAGTTACACTATTAATTTCGATGTAATTATAAAAATAAAAAATAAAAACAAGTGTTTTATTTTGTTATTTAACACATGTTCAAACGTAGTAACTAATTCTTTCCATTTTAGACAAATATACTTTTATTCTTTTTTCGTTCATTATTGCTCGAGTGGTAAATAAATTCAAATTTAATTAAATGATTCTCAATATTTTTTAAAAAACATTTTAATTGATTTGTAAATGTTTAAAATTATTTATTTTTTTATACGTTTAAGTACCATCTGTAGGTTTATTTTAACCTTTGTTACTTAAATGGGTGTCATTCATTGAATCTTAGGGTATTTCTTTTATTGATTTCGAATTCGGTTTGATGAAATATATATTTTTAATAAAACCTAAATAATGATACAATAATGAGCAGAAAAATGCAACCCTTTAGGAGGAAGTTCCAAACTTTTTGATTTTCCAAAATTAATGTTTATCCCAGGTTTTATCATATTTATAATTCCAAGTTGTTGATATTTCTAAAAATCATACTTCCCGAAAAGTATTAAAGATAAATTATTTTGATACTGTAATATGGTTTTCTTTTAATATTTTATTTTCCCGCCTTATGTTAGGTTTCTCATCAATTTTCTGTCCCCTCTTTTGTATTTGTAAAATGATATGGATTTGGAAAATATTGAAGAGATCCATGCAAGATCAGCGAATTTTATTGGCTTGTATATTATATTTGTTATTGCTGTGTTTGTGTCTGTGAATTTACATATGTACATAGGGATAGGTTATAATTGATATGTGTATTGTACCAGTTAATATATATATATATATATATATATATATATATATATATATATATATATTTTAATAATATTGTTTGATCAGTTCTCGACTGTTGATAATTTAAGTTTGTGTTGTTTCTCAGGTTTCAGTCAATGAATAAACAATTTTATCTATGCGACGTTTCGAGAATTTATTGTTCTCATAATCATGCAATTTTGGACAAAATAGTGTCTTAATTAGACATGTTTATCCTAGAAGCTTTGAAAGAACATTGAACACTGTGTTCTTTCATAGCTTGTAGTCTAAACATGTCTAATTAAGACACTATTTTGTCCAAAATTGCATGATTATGAGAACAATAAATTCTCGAAACGTCGCATAGATAAAATTGTTTATTCATTGACTGAAACCTGAGAACAACACAAACTTCTATTATAATATATGTATATATTAGCCATAGAGAGGTAGAATATTAGCTACTAAATATAGAATGAAATTCCCTTAACAGTTGGACAACTTATGGTAAACTGAAAAGTCTATGTAACCTAAAGAAAAAAATAAAAATTCTTTTGCCTCTCAGTGTGCATCAAAACGGTTGACTGCATAAATATTTTATTAAAACAATGTCAACGACGCCTGGCACGGGAATAGCTCCTACGTCTCCCTACTTTATAGCGTACAATTTCTAATCTTTTTCTGTTCAATTGAGGCAAACTAATCAACGAAGCGTCCAGTTCCCCAGTGACGAACTGATAACAGGTCAACAGTAATGCTGGCAAACATACCACTGAGTAGAGGTATATGATGAATAGGTTCATTTTAATGTCTTCAGAAATATTACTATTCATGATTACCATGTAGATGATGTGGCCGAGAAGGATAACCTTAAAGCCAATGTAAAAAACCGTGTAAATGACGTCATAGCATGCCTCAGATTTCAAGGTCGGTGCGAGGAAGTTGCAAATAAAGTCGGATGCCTCGAGAAGAACCAATATGTAGAGGGTTGTGTCCCCTCCCTTCTTGAAGGAAACTATGTCCATGATGGCGATGAAAATCATTAGGTTATAGGAGATGTCCGTCTTGCTGTCCGAGCAGAAGGCTGTCTTGAGGTAATAAGCGGCTGAGAAGAGAAGAACCATCTCAGTGGATTGTGGTGTCGGGAGGAATTCTCCTTCGTAAGGGATCATCCTCCGGAGCGAAGTGAAGTGAGCGATTGCAATGACACCTTCATTGATGAGCCGGTCCGACAGCCCGAGGAAACAGTAGGACAGCTTGGAGATGATGAACTTCCAGATCAAGAGGTGGAGAAACACGGACAGGAAAGGGTAGACGATTGCAATCTCCACGTCCTCCTGTTGGAAAGACACTGTACAATGTAAAATGTATTATACTATTCCTTAAAATATCCTTTACAAAGATCTTTGCAAAACTTTGTTTACTATCCGAAATGGTTAAAACATCAAGATATTTTCCCTTAAGAGACAATGTTTTTAATCTCTTGCAACTTTTGTTACTTCAACTTTCAAGGTATTAGATGTACTTTTTAAAAATAATTGCTAGCAGCTTTAATAATGGTACGTGTCATGGAACTTACGGAAATATATAAATTAAAATTTCAATCAATCTAGCCTTTACAGGGATCACTTATAGCTGGGTGGCTAGCGTAACAGCTTCCCATGCTAAAGGCCACGGGTTCAAACCCGCAGGTGGTCCTAGGATTTTTTAATGGGAGTAAAAAATCCTTAGTTACGCCGTCCTTCGGAGGGGACGTTAAAATGTGGTCCCGAGCCTGTGCGATGTCAGGTACTCGTTAAAGATCCCTATCCTAATAAAACCTGGATAGGCAAAATTTAGGACTCCCACTGTAGCATCGTCCGATTAGCCATAGTAGCATAAAGTGACGTTAAATAAATAAACAAACAATCTAGCCTTTACATGATCAACGATAAAGTAATATTTTTGATATTTTTAAGCTTTTATACTTGTTATAAAAAACTAAAGAACGTTCGTTAAGGTTAACTATCCATACATTTATTTTATTTATAAAGAAGTACTTATTTAATTGAAATTTTTGTTAAGTTCAATTTTCAGACGCATCATTCACAAACATAAGTACTTTCCTACATATGTAGCCATCAGTAAATGTTTATTGGCTTACAAACATAAAATAAAATAAATAATTTAATTATTTGAGTAAATGATAACATTACCTTAGGGCTGCCCATTTTCTCTTAAAAAGTGCTTATTTATTATCTTCCTTTAATTTTGTTAGTGGTTCATTTAGATATAATGTTCTGTACTGGGCAGATGAATTGTAAACTATGAATTTAGAGGTCTGTAAACAATTCAGAATAAAGGTGAGACGATACATCGCCCATATGGTTCTCCCACTAGAATGTATGATACTATAAAAACTAACCATGCTGTAAAATAATTGCTACAGGCTTTTTTTATGAAGATTATAATAATATCCCTAATTGATAATATCAATCATACATGTGTTTGTTATTATTACAATTTTCGATAGGTAGGTAGGTAAGGTGTTTTAGGGCGATAACAATTTTCGATAACATTCTTATGTACTAATTCTGTTTTTTATATTCGTTACGTTCTTAACCTCTTACCTGGGGAATTCGAATCGTGCCACATTTTAACGGTAAATTGTTTACTTTTACATACCTATGTATGAAATATGGAAAGGAAAGTATTGGGATCGTGAAAATTTTCGAATTCTCGTTTTCAACGTTTTAGGATCACCTGAGTTCCAAATATCCAAGTCCCGAAAAAAGGTCTATGTGGTGTTTCGGTCTTAACACCACTAAACTATAATAAATGTTTCCTCTTTGGAAAATCGGTCGTCAATCTTCCCGACTAGCTCATCCCTTCTAAAATACAGCATCTTCATAATTGAAATTATGTATCAATAAAACGTCCAATTCAATCCATTTTGCCATTATGGATTTTTTTTACTAGTTATTTTTTATCTTTTTCTGAATTTAAAACAGGGAATAAAAACAATTCCCGACTAATAATTTTTGTTTGGCAGCAATTTTAAATTAGCTTCGCGGCAAAAACATAAAGTTTAGACGGGATGAGCCAGTCGGGAAGATTCACTACCGTTTTTCCAAAATAGTAAAAACTTATAATAATTTAGTGGTGTTAAGACCAAAACATAGATGGAAAACACACCACTATTGGTACTGTTAACAATAATATTCCTTCAAATTTTCAATATTCTCACATAAATCCTCCGAAGTATTCAAATTATTACTACAATCTGAATATGTGAGCGAATCCCTCAATGAGGAAAGAATTGCTGAATTATTGAGCTTAAAATACTGATCGCTATAGACATGTCCTTAATGCCAACCAGCTCACTCATTTTGATTTACTTTATAATTTTTTTTGTATTATTTGGATATTATATGATTCAATTCTATATTTGCGTGCCTTTTTTTTATTTTTTATATCCTGTATATATGTATACAGTATAAGTATTCATTATTACTTCTTGTATGATTCAATTACTGTTTCCTACTGTGTACTATGTTACTGTTTCTTTATAAATGTTTTTTATATTATTTAAGCAAGTGCACACTCGTCACATTCACCCTTCGACGCAAATCCTGTCCAACGGTTAATTTCAAATTCATACCGCTTCCTTCCTCTAACACAGCCCTGTATCTTGGGTTTTTACCAGACAAAAGACTGACGTGGAACCCGCATATAACACTTGAAAGAAAAGACCTCGACCGCAGATTCAGCCAGCTATACAGACTACTAAACAGAAAATCTCATCTTACAGTTGATAACAAATTACTAATATACAGACAGTACTGAAACCTATACGGACCTACGGACTTGAACTGTGGGGGACAGCTAAACATTCTAACTTCAAACGCTACCAATTCTTCCAATCCAAAGTCATCCGAACAATAATTAATTTAATTTGAAATAGTTAATGCTACTTTACCCTGTACATTACCAACTGTACCTTACACCACGACTTAAAATTCCAATTATTTTAGACCTGGTACCATCCAAATTTTCCAAATTTCATCAGAACCTTACTCACCATCCTAACCCTCTAGCACAATCCCTATCCAGCACCCATCCCTACAATCATCCTCGAAGATTGAAATAGCAGTGGCCGCAAGACGTATTGTAAAAATTTAAAATGGAGTTCTGACATTGGTCAGGTCCTCCACTCATGTAATGTATGTTTGAGGCTATTGCGTATCGGCCTCCACTAGCTAACACCAGTAACGCGGCTGAGATTGAGGCGCTAGGTTCTCTTGGACTCCGCTTTTCCCTCTACAAGTGCAGGAAAAGGCCCAGTCTGGGGTTCCTTTAGCAAATTGTAAAAAAAAAGATATGGTTGTGTATATGATGTTAATGTATTTATTACTTCTTTATTTCATTTACTTTTTTTTATCTCAATAATAGGTTGTTGTTGTTTTTTAATATATATATATTATATTTTGTGTAATCAGACTTTATCTTTGTATATATATTAATTATTACTTCTTGGTTGATTCAATTACTGTTTCTTAATTTGTATTGTGTTAATGTTTCTTTATAATTGTTTTTTATATTATTTAAGTATTATATAATTCCATTTTGTATTTCCATTCCTTAATTTTATATATTGTATATATTTATATGTATTGCTTACTGCTTATTAGGCTTAGTCAATCACCTTGTACTGTTTCTTATAAGTTTTTAAAGTATTATTTAAGTATTATATGATTAAATTTTGAATTTACATGCCTTAATTTTATATGTTGTATATTATTCCTTACAGCTTTTTGGCTTAGTCACTTACTGATTATTACTGTGCACTGTGTTACTGTTTCTTCATAATAGTTTTTTTATATTATTTAAATTTGTTTAGTTTTTTACTGTGTTGCTGTGTTATTGTACTTTTATTGAATTACCGCAGGTCAACTCCTTCCTACACACGGGCTTGCCTTAGTGGAATACTGCCTTCTACTTGGACTGTTTAAATGTCTGTAATTTGATTTAAATAAAGAAGTGTTTAAAAAATATGGATTGACCCATTAATTATTGTCCAAATTACTTTTTCAAATTTGTAATTGCTGTATGGTGTATTTTATTTTTGCCCGGGCTGGAACTCAATCTAGTTTGATGGAGACCAATGATCTTCCAGCTGGAGCAAGCCATGTTAAGACGCTGGAGTTAATTGACAGCAGAGGACGCAGAGGACTCGGAGCCCAGCCATATCCACAAGAGGAGGAAGTACTCCGGATCTGGCTAGTTCCACTCTTGTATCTCCAACTTGGCCTCTTTCTCACACTTTCTAGAGTCCCGATTTGTTCTGAGAGTAAATTATAAAAACGGCGGCTCAATGCTCTCACAGTCATCAATGGGCAAAATATGTCGCAGAACGGGCCGGTATTCATTTACATATAGGGAATTCATATTTTTTTTTTTTTCTTTTAAAACCTTGTTCTTATTTTTTCTACCGATCCATTAATTTTACGTTTCTTGAAAAGCAAGAGCAATATGCAAAGATGTTTGTTATTATTTGAACATACTTTCCTCTAGAAATAACATTACTTTAACACAGACTATTGTAAAGATAGCTTGAAGATTTCCTCCCAGCTTATTATAGCTTATTAAATGATTTAAAAAAAGAAGACTTGTCTAACAGGAAAAAGATTTACATCTGAAAGGCATATGGGTCAATAAACTTTAAATTGTCCGATTTCCATTAATTTTGCCGTCTAACATGTTTGATTTTAATGATTTTTTATTAATAAAAACCGAGGTTAAACATTTTTTCTAGCAAATATTTGTAGTTTAGCAGCCAATGTAGCTCCACGACTGAAAACTTGTTAACAAAATCTCTCTAATTCTGGTAATTTTGTAGATATAAAATCAAAACAAAATTCTGTAAATTATTATACAATGGCTTATTATTTATTTATTAATTTATTAAGGTATAACAGTACATATAGCTGTTCACAGGCAATTAAAGATTTTTTCCGTTGTTGTTGGCTTATTTATTTAACGTCACTTTACTAATGTGGCTAATCAGACGTTGCTACAGTTGTAGTTCGAAAATTTCTCCTATTCAGGTTTATTTTGGATAGGGATCTTTAACTAGTACCTGACATCGAACAGGCGCGAGACCACCTTTTTTACATCCCTCCGAAGAAAGGCATAACAAGGATTTTTACACCATTGAAAATCCTAGGACCACCTGCAGGTTTGAACCCGTGACCTTGGGAATAGCATTATGCTATGCTAGCCACTATGCCACAGGTGACCCTGCAAACTATTACAAAATGGTTTATTATTTCCAAATAACTATATTACGGTATAACGGTTTATAAAGGTGTTAGAATAATTGTTGCATGCCCTAGTATTTTTGTGACTTTCCCGATTCCGACAAAAATTAAATTAGAATAAATCTCAAAATAAAATTTTCAAATCGTGTTTGGCAGGAGTGGCACGCACTTTACGACTCACAGATGAACAATAAATAAGAAATAGTTTTGCTTCTGTTTATTCGAAGACAAAATCATGGGTGATGGAATCATGAATAGTGTTTGGTTCTAAGAAGCAGTTAGTAACTGCAAAAGAAGGGCCAACTCAAGAGAAAAAAAAATTGTATGCCCTCGTAATGGAGATTTGCATGGATTTTTTAAATTTTATTTATTCACACCAGTATCAATTATTCATCATTATTAATTTTACTATTTATTTTATTAATTCAGAATTATTCCTGATGCATGATTCACTTTGGTTTTAATTTTTTCATGATATTTATTTTGTTTAAATGTTGGATAGGTTAATGCGAAAGGATGAATTCAATTGGATATGAGTGCAGATAAACCAATTAATTAAAAGGATCCAATTATACTATAGCATTATAATGGTAGTTAAATAAGAATTTTAAATGAGACTGATTGCCAAGTTTTGTATTTTGTATAATTTTTGTTATTTAATATATATTTTATGTACAAGTTTATATCCAAATATTTGAAAATATATTTATTATATAAAGGAAATGAACAAACGAAAAATATATTGTCTATTCCTTATTCCTTTGTGTATATTTTGTTCTTGTTTTTCTACTTGAATATAAAATACTGCCGAGATTCTAACTATACTTGCTAATGTATTTGCCACAGCATGGTACAGTAGGATTTAGATGAAAATTAAGGCATCATAACATGTTCTGTGTTTCATATTCTAAACTCTTTCAAATTCTAAATTATTTTCATTTATTTAATTAAACAAGCATTGCAATATTTTAGATCTTTTGGTTAAGGTAAAAAAATGCTGTCTCAGGTTTCCCAATACCATAAACTTCCAAGTTTTATTTACATTTTGCAACTAATGGACGGGTATTGATAACTTTATTTGGAGCATTTCTTTTGGAAATATGGGAAAGTTTGATATTTAGTTGGTTAATAAATTCATGGATGGCTTTGAAAATTTATTTAAAATACTGCTATTTGTCTTTAAGGAATGAGATATGTTAGGAGATTCTTTCTGCCAGAGGATGTGTCAGATAAGGTTTATTTTGACAGGCTGTTGTGAATTTAGGTTTTAATATATCGTATATGTCGGTAAAATCTGGTAATATTGCTATCTTTTGTCATCTGAGTACGTAAGGAGGATACTAAGAGTGTAGACTATGCGTGGGATTGGTTTCAAATAAGCACCTGTTGAGATCCTATTTCTGGAATAATGAACAGTTTCCAAATAAATCATACTGTAAGGTAATTTATATTAAGTTACGTTATTACCAGATTAGTAGAAATTAAAACAAAATTTGTTAGTGACAGTACGGTCCCTCTAAGGATCAATATTTATATTTTAACTAAATTTGTTTACTTCTATAAATTTAAAAATGAACAAATATGGAGTATATAATATGTAAAATTCGCAACGTATATAAGAAATGTGATTCCAATTTTGTTAAAACATATACTATGAGTTGTTACAAGGTGATATTGAAATCAGGAGCCATTATGTATTTACATAGAAATCCTATACCTAATAGTACTGATAAATAATTAAAATTTATTTTCTATATTTTCATACCACCTAATGTTTCTTTATTAAATATAGAAGAAAAAAAATGTATTTATTAAGAATTATTGGATTATATACATGGACCTTACATATCGCATAAGTTAAAGAACACTAATTATTAATTAACATCATTTCTACAATAACCAAACCTTCATTTTCAACCAAGTCCATATTCCAACCACTGAAGAGCTGATAAGCCTGATCCGATCTAACCGTAGCCAATTCCCCATCTCCTTCACTATTTAATTGTTACTACCCACTTAAGGCAGCAACCATCTGCAGATGGCGGACCTAGAAAAAGAATTACTAATGGAATCCGTCTCTAATAACAGGTTCCTTATATATTATATATATATCTATCCTAGTTCGGAAGGGGTTGGCATTTCCCAGGCCCAGTTACTCAGCATTGTCAGCGGCCAATTGACGGCCGATAATTAACTGAGGGGAGCTCGCCTTCTAGGGTGTCCGAAGGACTGCGAAGAAGTGGAGGCTCCTTAAGGATATTGCTTCTTAACTATGCTACCTATGAGGTTCAGATGGACCTTAACAGATCACCAATCATCTGCCAATTCTCAACGCTATAGCACCATACATTAAATGATAAATCCGGACTTAAGCAGTGCCCACAAAACTTGTAAGTCCCGAATGACATGAAAGAAGTGTTAAGATCTTTTACGTTAAAAATAAATAAAGTAGTACTCAGGTGATGGGCCATTTTAAATTTCTTGAACATAGCATAAGCATGAACGAGAAAGATAAAAGGGACACTGAGATCAGGAGAAAAAAAAATGGAACTACGAGAATTTAGCACGAAAGTTACATACAAGGTGTGCCATAAATGTCTCGTCATTTTATAAGGGGATATGTAAGACCTCAATAGGAACAACAAAGTTAAAATGGCTCATAGTCTGATTCTCAACTGTTAGGAAGTAAAATCAAACTTTGAGATATTTCCGTTCATTAAAAACGATAGATAACTTGTTGGAAAATTCTGCAGTCTAAATAATTATGTGGCTTAATTGAAATGTTGTGTGAAACGAAATCATACCTGGGATCATCTGTAGCAGGGTAACTAGCATATCAGCATTCAATGCCAAAGGTCACAGGTTCAAACCCTGTAAATTATCCTTAATTATTCTCTTCGGAGGGGACTGTAAAAAGGTGGTTCCGAGCCTGTGCGATGTCAGGTACTCGTTTAAGATCCCCATCCTAATTAATCCTGGATAGGCCAAATTTTAGACTTCCACTGTAGCATCGTCCGATTAGCCAAAGTAGCATGAAGTGACGTTAAACAAACAAACAAAGGAAACCATACCTTTCTTTAATAACAAAACTTTTTAAGACAACATTTCCTAAAACGTCATAGCACATATGTGTTCGAAAGAATTTCGGTTCAGATTCCGAATCAAATTATTTTTATGTGGTTCATCAGACGCTGTCATGTGGTCTTATGAAATCCGACCTATCATGTATAATAACTTATTTTAAAAGTAATATGTTATAATTTATCAGTAAATAATTATGTTTATATTATTGAATCTAAATATCTCTTTGCATCTATAAAAAACAAAAAAAAAAAAAACAAATTAAGAACAACTTGAATGTAACATTAATAGTTACTTTGTGATTTCGTTTTGTTCTGTATTTATACATTTAGTATATATTTGAGAGTATTTGGATTATGTAAACTATCTGATTGCGTTAATCTACATTACAGTAACCTCCTGCAGTGAAATTAATCCCTTTGGCCCACCCAACAAAAGGTACAGGCATTGTCGTTAAATTTTCATCCCGTGGCGTGACAGGCCGTTTAGAGGCCCTTGGACTCGCATTGTAACGTCCTGGGGGGTAACATTCACGTTTTTCGATGTATTTTATAGGGTGGGGTCATCACTCCCTACGCCTAATTTTGTGGGTGGCCAATATATGGCTGACGGGTCTTACATACCCTGGGGAGAGGCTGTGAGTGAACCCCCATTTATTAAATGCTTGAAAAAGTCCCTCTGGGAGTGGGATTCGAACTCACAACCTTTGGCGTGAGATTCTAGCGCGCTCAGCCACGGGCTCTCCATTTTTTCGTTAAATAACTTTTTAAAAACAAATTAAATCATTAAAACTCAAAAAATATGAAAAAAAAAATTCATTCTGTGGAAGGCGATAGGCTTTGAAGACATTCTCACGATAGTAGAATTAAAACACAGTTAGGGATATTAAGGATGTGCCGTTCAAGCTTGGAGCAGTTCCTTTAATGGTTCCAGTTCCGACCTGGTCCGAGCCTAGTAGGCCCGCGGAACCGTTTGCACCTGAAACCATTAAGAGAATACTTCCAAGGTTTGGTTTTGTTCTAAACTTCAATTTTACAAAGCATTTTTATTTCACTTACCTATTTATGAACTATTTAGTAAGGGAAATTATCATGATCGTAAAATTTTTCGAAGTCTTGTCTTCATCGGGAATACGCGTTTTAAAGTAGCCTGAGTCCAAATAACCAAATCCCGCAAAACGATCTGTGTGTGTGTGTGTGTGTGTGTGTGCGCGCGCGCGTGTTTATGTGGTCAGTATAGCTTGAGAACGGTAAGTTGTGTAAACTGATATTTCGTATTTTAGGAGCATATAGAACTGAGATGTTAGAACAACTTTTTCAACGAATATTTTTATATCCTAATAGTATCATTGCTAATGATTCTGTCTTATGACTACAAACATTTTTCATTAAACAAAAAAATAATAACCTATCTTCGAAAAGTGTTAAACATTGTTAATTACTATCATGTGAAACGAAAACAACAGAAAAAAAAGATGAATTAGAAAACAATAGAGTTATTTCATTTTACATTCGACTAAATTCAACTGTTTTTTATGGCTTGCTTTGTCAAGTGAAATATATAATCAATAAAAAGATTGCTATGGAGAAAACTTTAGAATTCAAGATTTTTATTACCTAAGGTGTTTCGCCCAACCATCATTATGAAGAATGATTAGGGCTAGACCAAGAGGTAGCTAGAATAAGTGGACTGTATTGGATGTGTGAAACAAAGTGATGGGATTAAATATTGGTTTATTTGTAACAAACGGGAAAGGTTATGAATTGCAATTTAGGTGGGCTACACAATTACTTTTTGGTATATTCATGTTCATCTCTTCATTCTCCCCGCCTTGTCTTGCAGCCTAGAGCGACTCTTTCTTCCTCTACTTCATCCTTATAACAGCGTACTCAGAATAAATAAGGAGACGGTGTGGAGTGTGCTCGCTTCTGCTATAATTAGGCTTCTCTTCTTACCATATTTTTTTTTATATTACAAAACGATGGCCGCTTGTGGCACATTAATTGAATCGAGCGTACATGCGAGCATTAGGGAGATTCTCCTAGAACAGTGGTTCCCAACAAATATGTTACGCGGGTCCTTTTAACCAATCATTTTAATGTCAAGGACCTCCTAAATCCTGAAAAAAAGTTCTAAATATTATATATATATATATATATATCTTTAGATTTTTAGTGGGCTACTCCGTATCACGTATAGTTATTGCGAAATAAGAAATCAACCAAAACATCAATAAGAATCGAAATGAAAAAAGAACCAGGTACAAGGATTGAATTACTAAAATTTAAATATATTACAAGACTAGCTGACCGGACAGATGATGTCCTGTCTAAACTATATCTTAGCGAAATCGGTCAATCGGTTCAGGCGTGATGTAATGGCCAAGGAAAAGGATTCATTTTTATATATGTAGATAAAGAGATTACCTTAGACAATTAACAAAAAAAAAACTAACCACTTACGTTTCTCTTGTTTTTCTTTCATTAGAACTTTCTCCAGATTGATATAAATATTACAAAAAAAGATTTGAGAAATCGGTCAAGCCGTTCACGCGTAAAAGGCGATTCATTTATATATATATATATATATATATATATATATATATATATATATATATATATATATATATATATAGAGAGAGAGAGAGAGAGAGAGAGAGAGAGAGAGAGAGAGAGAGAGATAGGGATATATATATATATATATATATATATATATATATATATATATATATATATATATATATATATAGATAGATAGGCAGATATATAGATAGATAGATAGATATATAGATAGATAGGTAGATATATAGATAGATAGATAGATAGATAGATAGATAAATAGATAGATAGATAGATAGGTAGTTCTTAAATTACTTGCAAAAAATTTAATATTGTTCATTATCTTATGTTTCACATATGTCCTTAAATATTATTCTTTTTGATATGTCAGATGATGACCAATTTTTACTTTCACTTACTATATATAGTAAGGAAAGTATTGCGATCGTGAAAATTTTCGAATTCCAGTTTTCAACGGAAATACACGTTTTAGGGTCTCCTGAGTCCAAATAACCAAGTCCCGCAAAAAGGTCTGTGTGTGTGTGTGTGTGTGTCTGTGTGTGTGTGTGTGTGTGGTAACTCCCGGGCGGAAATGGTAAGTCCTATGAAACTAAAATTTCATATTTAAGACAACTATACGCCCGAGACGTGACAAAACTTTTTTCATCAAAATGAGCCTACCAGAAGAGGCACTTTATACCATGCATTTTGCACCTTTTTTCGATTTTCTCAAAAACGGTTCCGACGATTCTGATTAAACTCGCTATATCGATGTAAAATTTAATGGGCTTTAATATCATGTAGGTTTTATTTGGATAAAAATGGTCAGACGGGGCTTAAATGCCGATATTTTAAATTTTCTTCCCCTAAAGTACCTTTAATTTTTTAGATTCAATAATAATAACTAGATTATCTTGTTAAAGCTGATGAAAAACAGGTAAATATATAAATTGAATAAATTCGATACCCAACTAAAGGAGAAAACAGAAAAAATATATTTTTAATGAAATTTTTCGTTTTTGAACATAAGAGCAGTAATATATATGTATGATATACCGTTGGAAAGCTAAAGATTTTAGAAAAAAATTCATCTCATACACAAGCTTTTAGAAGTTAATAGAGAGTGATGAGAAGATAAAACTAACTGATTATTTTAGATAATAATATAATCGATTTTTTAATAAAACACATGTTTCTATATAAATTCAATTTGATTGATTCCTTAATGGTTTCACGTATTTATATCTCTAACTGTATTTGAAAATTCTTTCATTGATTTTAAAGATCGAGGTAAGTGAAAGTCGTGTGTTGCCCGCACCAGATTTTTAAGATAGTTATTGTGCAGTAGCACCCACATGTCAGTGATCACTGGATGTTAATTTTATCATATATAATATTATTATATTACTTATATCCGTAAAAATGTTGAATTGATCTATTTTCCATTGACATCTCGGGGACCCACAAGGGTCCACGGAACACTAATAGGGAATTACTGTCCTATAATACAAGCACTACTCAACGGTGTGTAGCCGAAATTTTAAAAGAAAACTTGAAGATGATAGACACAATGATCGGTATGTACAGCCGTTGGCCAAGAAATAGTACAACTTGGTGTGAACTGATCCTGAGACCTTTCTTGGATTGTAAAAGTGTATTTTTCGAATTTTCACTACTTCTGTCTTCCTTCTGCTGATTCAGGCTAGTGAACTTGGGTACCGATTTCAATTGGTCATAATATAATCGATAATAAAAAAGAATGGTGAGCAGTACCGCCGTAAGATAATGGAGATGCAGCCAATAATAAGAGCAGCTATCGGGTCTGCTATAAAGGATAACTATTAGGCCGAGCTACACCTACAGGCGATTCGTGAGCTCACCATCAGCTTTTTAACGAAAGGCGTTTAAGACGGGCGTCAATGACCCCGGTCGGGTAGCCGATAGGAGAATTGGGGAGAATCGCATCAGTGAATGGATTCGTGTAAGGGGGAGTACGAGCTGAATGGGGCAGGACGGTTATACGAGACCGCTTATATAGGTAACAGGCACGGGTACAAGTAATAGTACAAGACTGCAGGCCACCACTACGATGTCCATGTTCAACAGAAATGCGACAAGCCCGTCTTCTGACTCTGTCTGAGTCCGTCGGCAACACTAAATTAATTAACATTCACTTGAGGGAGAGAACGACTATTTGAAGTTAGCGATAGAAAGGCAGGGACTGCTACTTTCATTACCTGATAACTATCTTCAGCTTTTTGCCTTTAAAACGGGATACATCTCTGAGCAGTTGTTATGGGAATCTATCGAAAGGTCTTTCGTAATAAACCATTTTCCCTTTCACTTACTTGTATATGAAGAAAGGAAAGTACCTATTGTTACTGTAAAATTTAGAAAAATTTTTCGAGTATTTTGGGCGACAGATCCGTTCTCTAAACGATTGAATGTTTTGGTTCTTGACGGAGAAAAAAAGTTAGTTATATATACCTAAAAAGTACGTACAATAGTTAATAGATGACATTAGTATTACAAAAATATTTAAATGTATACAGGTATACAGTGAATTAACAGTATTTAATTGTATATTACTATTGTAATTAACACTAGCCCTTATGTTATATAGTACATTTTAAAGGAAATATTACGAAACTAAGCGTGATTGTGTCATAAACAGAAATATGTGCATGTTAAATTTTCAAAACTACATTGATATTCTTTTTTCGTGATATTAATTATGACTACATTTTATCTTATTAAACACGATTTAATTCACATTTTTTTTTTTTTTTTTTTTTTTTTTACTTTTATATTATATTGAATTAAATGCGATCGTGGAAATATTCGAATTATAGTTTTCAACGGAAATACACATTTCAGAGTTACCTTACACCCAGAGGTCTAAATTATCAAGTGCCGCAAAAAGGTCTTTGTAAGTGTTGTGTGTGTGTGCACGCGGTAAGTGTTGTAACACGTAAACAAAAAGTCGTACGAAATTGAAATTTTATATTTAAGACGTCTATACGGACAGCATCTTTTTCACTTAAACCAGTTGACCCAAATTGCTTTAAATTATGCATTTCACACCTTTAACATTTCACCTCGAAAACGGCTCTAATGATTTTGATCGATATAAAGTTTTATGGACTTTAATATAATATATGTTTTATTCTGATTAAAATACTCTGACACGGCTTGAAAGCTGATATTTAAAATTTTTCTTCCTCTAAAGTACCTTCAATATTGTAGATCCAAAAAAATTAATAACATTTTCTTGTTAGCATTGATAAAAAAACAGGAAAATATGTCAGTTGAACGAATTCGATATTCCACTAAAAAAGAAATGAGAAAAAATATCTTTTTTTTTATGCAATTTTTGTGTTTTTGAACATACAAGCAATAATATAGATGTGTAATATATCGTTGGAAAACTGCACATATTAGAAAAAATATTATCTAATAAATAAAATAACTTGTAAAAGTTAATGGAGAGCGATGTAAAGCGTATAAAACTGATTGTCGTAGATTATAATTTAAGAGATTATTAATTAAACATTTGTTTCCATCGAAACACATGTAATTAATCCTTCAACAGTTAATTTCCATCTTTAATTGTATTTAAAATACCCCAAATTGACTTCAACAACGTAGGTAAGAGAAAGTAGTGTGTTGCGCGTACCAATTATTTTTTAATTGCCAAGACGAAAACGTCTCCGTTCAGAACGTTTTATGGGTGCATTCTGTGTGCGTTTAGGAGAAAAGGTAGGTGAAGATTAGTGAGAGCGAGGTCTTGTGAGTGTTCACGAAAGTAGCTAGCTTTAGATGGAATGCCATATTTTTTTTTTTTTTATGATAAATTCTAATAATAAAATTTATTTATTATCATTAAATATTTGGTTTTAAAATAAGTTTGTAATGTTTTTCAATATTCCAGTTTAATCTTCTCTGTGTGTATAAAAACATGTTTGCTTGGTCAATAATTTTTACATATTGTAAAAACGGATTAGTCAAAGTGCTTTTATGCATCGGTTTCATCTGAGATCCCTAATTTTCATCTAAGATATCTTGAAGTGGTATTTTTCTTACTGAAAATGAAAGAAAAAAAATCTTTTTTGCCACATAATGGTTTTATTATTACCAAATCCAAGCATTGGTCACAGACAAACCTCATTCTACGACAAGGGATATCGCAGAATATATTTGATTAAAAATATTTACAAGAATCTTAAATTTTTATTGAAATCCCATTTAAAAAAGCCACGAGCTTATTTTACAACCCAATATTATTTTTAAAGAGGATATAAAGACTAAATAATAAAATTATATCACATCAAACTAGTGTAATATACAAATCATTAAAACACGTTTTTTAAATGTTTTTACACCATTTTAAGAAATTAAACCTTATTTATAATAAGAAGTCTCAAGAAGGCATTGTGATTCCAAAGTGACTTCTTGAAACACCTCTGAGTCATCCTGATCAAAGTCCTCAATGTAGGCCGAAACGTCAGGACACAATTAAAATAACTATTACTAATTATTGTGTATATTTTTTATGACCGCAACCCCAACCATCTTTCTCATCCAATATTATCAACGGTCAACTAAACTCCATTATTATTCATAATAAAAGTTCAAAACAAAAAGGAAGTTTTATATAAAATAGGGTAATTGTATCTATATTATAATACGTTGAACGTATGTTCGAGTGTATGGTAATTCAGTTGTCCCAGCCGCTCCGAAATGAAATATCGGCTGCCTGGCAGTCCATGTGGGACGAGAGTCCTGCTAGCAAACTGAAAGTCGTCAAAACAGAAGTGAGGCCTTGGTCCTCATCATGTCGCTCAAGCCGCAGAGAGGAAGTTATCCTGGCCAGATTAAGGATTGGCCACACTAACATGACCCATCTTCATCTCATACCAAGCAGCCACCTCCTAAGTGCCCACATTGTAACAATATCCTGACTGTCGGCCACATTTTAGAAGAATGCCTTTCTTATAGGACAGGTTTAAACAAATTTGGGCTTATACCTAATATATCCTTCATACTCTCCGATAATGAAAACAACATCTCGGCGCTGTTCAGGTTTCTTAAGAGTCACCTACTCTTTAATAAAATATAGTCTTTTAATTTAACTTATTTTTATTTTATTTATTTTTTAAATTATTTATTTATTAATTTACTATTTTATCTAATTATTATACGCCTAGTTTATTAGTTTTGATTTATTTATTTATTTATACTTAAAGAGAACTATAGGCGTTTATGACCCTGGGGTTTACGCTTCAAAACCCCAAACAACAACAACAACTATCAACAAATTATACGAAATTGTACTAACATGTTCTCTCACCGTGTAGTGCGTAGACATTATGGCATTTCATTCCGTAGTGGGAGTTATTGTAAATTTACTTTCGATTACATTGTTCATTACAATAAACGAATACTTATTTTTCTTTCCTAATTTACTGATTACCTTCCCGAAACATACCCTAAAAAGGAAAATAAATAAAAATATTCGACACGATTCGATTAATCGAGGCGGGGATAATCGACGTGATATATAAAAATATTCATTAGTAATTTGCTAGGAGAAGCGGGAGCAGGCTGTGAAATAGTGATATAATTGGTGTAGGGGGCGGGACCTCTACGTGAGTCTATTTAGCCACGACTGGTTCTTGGGCAGGGTAATAGCCCGCGGTACCAGGGAGTAGCTGCTGGGCCCAACACTTCCACCGCCGGGAACAGCTACCTGGTCTGCTCTGTCCAAACTGATGGCTTCGGGGTCTGGAGGTAGCCATGAATGATATTAATGAATGGGCTGGGCTTTCCTTCGAAAAATTAGTGTTGAGTAATTTCGCGGGAGCACTGAATAAAGTTACGACACTAGAAAAATCTGGTGCGCTGAACACAAGACTTTCTTTTAATTGTTAAAATCTTTAGGAGCTTTTGACAAAATTTAGATATGGAAACAAGTAGATGAAATTACACGGAGTTTCGATAGAAACATGTGTTTCATTAAATAATAAATCTGAAAACAATCATTTTTACCACTTGGTGTATAAGATAATATTTTTCTAAAATATCTTTCTTTACATCGGTATATTATAAGTCTATATTACTGTTCTTATGTTCCTGTCAAAACGAATATTTAAATGCTTGATACGCTTCATCCTCGGGAGAGATTCTATTACCCGATTTTACGAAGAGTTGAAGTAGCTTTACCCTTCCTACCGTTGTAAGTACTTCCTCGCATCCTTCCTCTTCCAAACTCTCCAATTAGGATGCCCTTCGTATATCTCAGATATGTTTTCATACAAATCCTCCGTTCATACCCGTAACACTTCTTCTTCGGTCTTCAGACCTGTATATAACGCCCCATTAAACAGCAGCTTTCGACAGCTTTTATTATTTTAATAATTTTTCACTCTTTTTGGGATAATTCCATGTAAACGTTGAAAAAACTAAATTTTTCTTATTTTTAAAACTTTATATTTAAAAAAATGACTATGTTTTAAAGATTAAACTAAAAAATGAAAATCTCTCTCACTATATATATATATATATATATATATATATATATATATATATATATATATATATATATATATATATATATATAAATAATAAATATTGAGCAGCAAAATTAATGAAAATTCGACTTTTTAAAATGGATTAAGTCTTACTTATTTTATAACTGTTAGATGGGTGTGCCAATATTGTTTTGTTTTCTTCCGTTTAGAGACGTTTACTAAATATTGAATTATTCCAAAGAAGAAATAGACTAAATAGTAAATTAATCATGATTGAATATGAGAAAAAAAAAAGTGATAATTTATATTTTTTATAGGTTGATGTATTATGTCTCTGTATCGTATAGTAATCCAGTGTATTGCCAGGACTGTTCCTCCCCCAAAACTTTTTTTTAAATACTCGACTTAACCTCTTTTTTATTTACTGAATCTAGATTGTTTTTGCCTCCTTTTGCCTCTTTTGGAGTTGGATGGACCTTTTGGATGAGGAAGTTGGAAGCACTGAAACAGGGCAAGTAAGGAGGCGACTCAGGGGAGCGGTAGATGGAAGCCATTGATTGCAGTTTAGATGCACAGTGGCAAGATAATTTACAACCATCTCCTCAATGTTGAAGCCAAGGCTATCATTAAAACAACTAGATGCGGTCTATGCAACTGGGTCTAAACAGTGATGTATCTCATCTGTCAGGTGTGGCCTGCTAGATGAGGGTATATGAAACTGAACTTTTCGGAATTTATTTTTGAACGAATGAATTGAAATATTTATTATTCTGAAACATTTTGGAGGAGATGGTTGTAAATTATCTTCTAACTGTGCATCAATGGCTTCGTTCAGAAACATAATTACCTAGGAAATAAATAAATAGAATTATATATATATATATATATATATATATATATATATATATATATATATATATATATACAATAAAAATAAAACCCTACCAAATATTACACAATGGTTTATTATTTCCAAATTATATCTCAGGATATAGGAACATAAACAGCTGATTAGACAAATAAATTATACGCTTAGCGATAAATTAATAAAAGCAGTAAATCCAACAATTTATATTCAAGGAAAATGGCTAATCATCATTGCTAAGTTCAATTTGCTAAGGAGCTTTTTAAAGATAAAGATTGATTTCCTTATAATTTGGGAAATATGGTTACTTTATCTTAGGTTTTCATCAAACAAAATCTCTAGGTTTCTTAAAAAATGTTGAACTGGATCGGAGGTTTATTTTAATGAGTATTGCCTATGTTTTTAATGGATTCGAGCTAAGTTTCTTTTCAGAAGTCCAGCTGATATTGCTATTAATATCTTATAAATTTTACAAGCCTAGAGTATATCAGAAGGATAAAACATTCAAATATGTAGGTCATTTTCATACAAATGATACTGGAAGAGTAAATGAAGATGGTATCTTAGAAAGATTTTTCTCATTAGGAATCACTCGAAAGTTTCTTTGGTTCAAGTAGTAGAGTTAGGATGACAGCAAGGATCAATACTTGTCACTTAACTATCCATTGCATACATCCATCTCATCTCGCCTCTCATGTGGAGACAACAAGATTAGCTTGTCTTGCTTAATTTTTCAATACCTCAATTTAAAGGCTTTGTAGCGGATGTTACATCCAGTAGCGGATACTTCACACGCTAGTTCACAGATAGCGTTAGCGGCGGCTACTTAAGTCATAGGCCGAATATAAGTGTTCACGCCATATGTTACGGCCTGATAAGGTTTTTATAGTTTTTCAATCGAAAAATTATAAGTTCATAATTTTATGATATTTATAATAAGATCATTTTTTTTGTTTAAATCTTTATTTTTTAATTTATTTTTAAAGTAGTTATTTTAAATATAATTATAAGTTTTTAAACGAGAGCATTAGAAGAGAAAGACAGAAGACGATCGTACTTCAATTGTTTTTTGACTGCCTCGTGCCAGTGGAGTCTTAAGCTAGCGTCTGAGCGGTGAAGATGTGCCGTATATAGACCCAAGATTCCTCTCAACGTTTGAACGTTTGGAGACGAATTTCTTCATCTTCTCATCGTTCCCCTTGGAACTTGGAAGAGCCGCCTTTCGGTCATTTTCAACACCCAAGAGAACTTCGTCCAAGCCGCCCTGCGGTAATTTTCTTCAATACTCAAGACGACTTCGTTCAAGCCGCCCTGCGGTCGTTTTCTTCAACACTCAACTGGACATCTTTACGTGAATATAACCTATCTTTATCCATTAATGAAACATTTAATTTCTTAATTCTTATTCAAGAAACTGTTTAATTTGATAACTATTTTTTTTACATCGTTAGGCATTAATTAAGTTAAGTTTGTTTCTTCTGTTTTTTACAATATTTTAATTAGGTTTATTTTGTTTCCTACATTTTCTTACAGCTGTTTAATTATAATTAGGTTGATTTTTCTTATATAAATTTATTAGGTTAATTTGTTTCTTATCATCCTTATATGTATTTTAGTGTATTAAATGTATTGTGATTCGTCGTTTGCTTTCTTTATTTTTATTTATTTAAATCTATACAGTCCACTTATTTATTTCAATAGAACCACCCTCAATTTTGAGTTGTCACTTGAAAGTACTATTCTTTCACGGATAGCCCAGCGTATACAAATTTTTGGTCCTCCGGGCCGGATTTATTTTTTGTCTACAAATTTTCGGCCCTCTGGCGGAACGGATCACAATACATTCCTACAGCTATCTCTTATTGTTTTATTTAGCCTTCTAAATAATTATTTAATTTAGGTTTAAATTTATCGGAATTTAAACATTTCAGCAATTGTTAGGTGCCAGTTGGGAAACATATCGTTATTTGAATTTCAGTTTATTTCTTTCTTACTTGTTTAACATATAGATTTTGTCAATTGTTTAAACTAAAAATGGGTCCAAAAATTGATAATGAGGTAGTATTGAGCTCCCTGTTGGACGAATTAGAGGACTTAAGGGACGATATACACGAAACAAATGAAATAGGTCAGGCTGCAACAAAAAATTCAGAATTATTTCCGGTTTTTAAAGCTAGGTTATCACGACTGGACGCTACTTTCCAAAAGTTCACTAAAACTGTCACAGAAGTGAAACAATATGCTAAATTACTAAACAGAGATTGCAGTGAGTATGACAACATTAGGAAGGAGACCCGCCATAAATTTTATGAAGCGTTGTCACTTGAGCGAGAACAAGTAGTTCAAGATCATTCATTGAATGCATCTTCTAGTGAATCCCAAAATCAGTTATTTAAACTTCCCTCTATAAATCTTCCTACATTCAACGGTGACTTGACTAAGTGGACTTCATTCAAAGACACTTATGTTTCATTAATTCATGAAAATACTTCCTTATCTCCAGTTCAAAAGTTCCATTATCTCAAGTCCTCATTAAAGGGACCTGCCTTGCAATGTGTTGCTTCCATACCAATTACTGCCCAAGATTATCCACAAGCTTGGCTCAGTTTGACCAAACGGTATGATAACAAACGGATTCAAGCTAGCAATTTGCTTGCAAAAATATTTAATTTTAAGTCATTACAGGAATGTAATTTAGCTTCCTTAGAACAATTTTCGGAGATTGTATTAGAGAGTGTAACTGCGTTCAAAAATTTAGACATAAAAGATGAATCTGGGTTTGTTCTTCTTACATTTGCATTAAGACTGTTAGATCCCAAAACCCGTGAGCGGTTTGAGACTTTACAATCAGTGAAAGAAGAACTTCCTTCATTTCAAGATTTAGTTGACCTAATTTCTCAGCAATGTGTTGCATTTCAATTTCAAGCCTTATCTACTCCAAGCATGTCCAAACACTCGAACGACAATAAAACTTATCCTAAAAGGATGAAACAAATTTTTTACTCCACAGGGCAGCAAACTACTCGTTCTTGCCCCTTATGTAAGGAAAAGCATGCTTTGTATCGTTGCTCTAAATTTTTGGAACTTAGTCCACAAAAACGTTTTAATACTTTAAAGCCATTAAATCTTTGTTCCAATTGCCTTAGCGAAAATCATAAAAATGCTGATTGTCGGTCAAATAAATTATGTCGTTACTGCAATAAAAAACACCATTCCTTATTACACTGGGGTAATTCGGTGACATCTCCATCCTCTGTGGAGGAAGAACCTAAAACTAATACTTCGACAGTTATGGAAAACTCTCAGTTGGAAACTAATACCTCAGAAAGCGCTGTTTTTTCCACATCTCTAGATGGCAAAGTAAATGTTTTACTTGGTACTGCTTTGGCCAGAATAAAAGACCATGTAGGTAACTATCACCAAATAAGAATTGTCATCGACAGTGGAGCTCAACGTTCGTTTATTACGGCTTCGTGTGCTAGAAAATTGAAATTGATACCCTCTCAAAATCCCTACAAACTCTGTGGATTTGCGTATAGCCCAATTGCTGGTGGGACTCAGCAGGTAGACTGCACATTGGTTCCATTAAATTCTGAAAATCCCAAGTTGCGAACAAATGCTGTAATTATTCAACAAATAAGTAATAATATGCCCTCTCAACCTATCTCTGAGCATATTAGGAGACAATTAAGTAGTGAGGATCTTTCAGACCCTTCCTTTTGGAAGCCAGGCCCTATAGATTTTCTTTTAGGAGCAGATTTGTTTCTAAATATTTTCAGAAATATCAAAACAACTTCTAGTTGTCCCAATCTCTTAAATACAGTATTTGGAGGGATAATTCTAGGACCCTTACCTGATAATAACTCACACTCACCGCAAAATGTTTTGTTACTTACCATCGTGCCACATGAGTCTTGTGAGTCCACAATATCCTTATCCGACTTCGATGATTCATCTGTAAAACTATTGGGAATGCAATGGAACCCTGTACAAGATAGTATTTCTTATAACGTGCAAGAGCTCGCTCGCGTAAATACAAAACGTGGGGTAATGTCTACTATAGCAAGGATGTATGACCCTCTTGGTTATTTAGCACCCGTGATTTTCAAAGCTAAATGTGTACTACAACAGCTTTGGAAACGACGTCTGGATTGGGATTCTCAGCTTCCGCCCGATTTATTGCTTGAGTGGGATCATTTTGTTAATGAATTGCCTTTATTAAAATCCCTTAACATATCTCGGGGCTTGTTTTCAGCTGCTAAAAAACAAGTAACGACTGTAGGATTCGCAGATGCTTCTATCCTAGGATATGCAGCGGTCCAATATTTACGAACCGAATATGAAAATGGGAGAGTGGAGGTCCGTTTGATTCTTGCCAAAACTAGGCTTGCTCCTCTAAAGCTTTTAACAGTTCCGCGTCTAGAACTTTGTGCGGCCTTGTTATTAGTGAAATTACATAAGTCTTTAGAAACGTTTTTGTCAAAATTAGAGGTAAAGACCACATATTATTTCTCAGATTCATCCACCACTCTTTCTTGGCTCAATATCCCTACTTACAAACTCAAAACTTTTGTTGCCAATCGCGTAACTGCAATTTCGGATCAATCCTCTCATAGTGAATGGTATCATGTACAATCACATCATAATGCAGCGGATATAGCGTCTAGAGGATTAACTCCTGGCTCTTTTCTAAAAGACGGTACTTGGTGGGAAGGTCCAGAATGGCTGAAACACCCGATTGAAGCATGGCCAATCAGTAATCATTTTAATAACCATTGTACCGGAGACTTGCCGGAAGTAAAGACAAAGGAGGTTGTTTTAAGTGCTCCAACTAATCATTGCTATCTGACTAGTGTTATTAAAAACTTTTCGTCTTATACTAAACTTTTGAGAGTATTCGCTTATGTGCTAAGACTCTTGCATAATGCACGGTTGAATATATCAAATAGGCAAATAGGGCGCCCATCAGCCATTGAACTGAACCTTGCACTAGAGAAAATTATACAAGTTACCCAACGTTTTTACTTTGATAAAGAATTTCCTAACTCAAAATCCTCCTCTTTGGGGGCTCTATCACCCTTTATTGATAGCCGAGGGATTCTCAGGGTGGGCGGTCGTCTTACAAACGCTCCGCTAAATTACGAAAATAACCACCCAATTTTGCTTCCTCATAAATCACATTTAAGTTCCCTGATCATAGATCACATCCACATTGCATACCTACACGCAGGTCCACAATTACTCCAGTCAATTCTGCTTACATCTGGCCATTTCCTAATAGGTGCACCCTTGTTGTCACTGCCTACCCATGACTTGACAGACGTACCGGAAAATAGACTATCCAGGTGGCAAATTGTACAATGTTGCATTCAAAACGTCTGGAAAATATGGCGTTATGACTATTTAAATAGTTTGCAGCAACGGACAAAATCAACTTTGACCAAACCAAACTTGAATATTGGAACCCTAGTTTTACTAAAAGATTTTCGGTGCAAAATTGGCCTACCGTAGAATAATGGAAGTATACCCCGGAAAAGATGGAACAGTTAGAGTTGTAAAAGTTAAAACTCCAAAAGGAGAGTACATCCGGCCTGTTTCCAAATTGGCACCACTGCTACCACAAACATAAGTTAACTAATGTAGTTAGTGTCACCACCAATATGTTCATGTAAACCTTGGAAATTTTCAACGAAAATTTGGTGGGCGGTATGTTCACGCCATATGTTACGGCCTGATAAGGTTTTTATAGTTTTTCAATCGAAAAATTATAAGTTCATAATTTTATGATATTTATAATAAGATCATTTTTTTTGTTTAAATCTTTATTTTTTAATTTATTTTTAAAGTAGTTATTTTAAATATAATTATAAGTTTTTAAACGAGAGCATTAGAAGAGAAAGACAGAAGACGATCGTACTTCAATTGTTTTTTGACTGCCTCGTGCCAGTGGAGTCTTAAGCTAGCGTCTGAGCGGTGAAGATGTGCCGTATATAGACCCAAGATTCCTCTCAACGTTTGAACGTTTGGAGACGAATTTCTTCATCTTCTCATCGTTCCCCTTGGAACTTGGAAGAGCCGCCTTTCGGTCATTTTCAACACCCAAGAGAACTTCGTCCAAGCCGCCCTGCGGTAATTTTCTTCAATACTCAAGACGACTTCGTTCAAGCCGCCCTGCGGTCGTTTTCTTCAACACTCAACTGGACATCTTTACGTGAATATAACCTATCTTTATCCATTAATGAAACATTTAATTTCTTAATTCTTATTCAAGAAACTGTTTAATTTGATAACTATTTTTTTTTACATCGTTAGGCATTAATTAAGTTAAGTTTGTTTCTTCTGTTTTTTACAATATTTTAATTAGGTTTATTTTGTTTCCTACATTTTCTTACAGCTGTTTAATTATAATTAGGTTGATTTTTCTTATATAAATTTATTAGGTTAATTTGTTTCTTATCATCCTTATATGTATTTTAGTGTATTAAATGTATTGTGATTCGTCGTTTGCTTTCTTTATTTTTATTTATTTTAAATCTATACAGTCCACTTATTTATTTCAATAGAACCACCCTCAATTTTGAGTTGTCACTTGAAAGTACTATTCTTTCACGGATAGCCCAGCGTATACAATAAGAAGACACTATATTTAATAATATTGTATATTACTTTCACTTACTATATATAGTAAGGGGAAGTATTGCGATCGTGAAAATTTTCGAATTCCAGTTTTCAACGGAAATACACGTTTTAGGATCCCCTGAGTCCAAATAATCAAGTCCCGCAAAAAGGTCTGTATGTGTGTGTGTGTGTGTGTGTGGTAACTCCCGGGCGGAAACGGTAAGTCCTATGAAACTGAAATTTCATATTTAAGACAACTATACGCCCGAGACGTTGCAAAACTTTTTTCATTAAAATGAGCCTACCAGAAGAGGCACTTTATACCACGCATTTTGCACCTTTTTTCCATTTTCTCAAAAACGGATCCAACGATTTTGATTAAACTCGCTATATCGATGTAAAATTTAATGGGCTTTAATATCATGTAGGTTTTATTTAGATAAAAATGGTCTGACAGGGCTTAAATGCCGATATTTTAAATTTTCTTCCCCTAAAGTACCTTTAATTATGTAGATTCAATAATAATAACTAGATTATCTTGTTAACGCTGATGAAAAACTGGTAAATATATAAATTGAATAAATTCGATACCCAACTAAAGGAGAAAACAGAAAAAATATTTTTTTAATGCAATTTTTCGTTTTTGAACATAGGAGCGATTTTGATTAAACTCGCTATATCGATGTAAAATTTAATGGGCTTTAATATCATGTATGTTTTATTTAGATAAAAATGGTCTGACAAGGCTTAAATACCGATATTTTAAATTGTCTTCCCCTAAAGTACCTTTAATTTTGTAGATTCTATAATAATAACATATATGATATACCGTTGGAAAGCTAAAGATTTTAGAAAAAATATCTCATACACAAGCTTTTAAAAGTTATTGGAGAGTGATGAAAAGAAGATAAAACTTACTGATTATTTAAGATAATAATATAATTGATTTTTTAATAAAACACATGTTTCTATATAAATTCAATTTGATTAATTCCTTAATAATTTCACGTATTTTAATCTCTAACTGTATTTGAAAATTCTTTCATTGATTTTAAAAATGGAGGTAAGTGAAAGTCGTGTGTTGCCCGCACCAGATTTTTTTAACTTGGTAACACGATTGTAAATATTTTTATCTACGTGTCTGTCTCTAGAGAATAAATAAACCTTTCAAGGTAATTTGACCAAGGGCCAAGATACTATTCTGGTAGAGCTCTCACCATCAATTATTGACATAGTGGACTAAAATCCCTAAGAGCCAGCTCAGCTCTTCAGATCACCAACCTGCTTCAACCAGGTGGTATCTCCCAAGATCAGAGTATCACTGCCTTTGTATCAAATTGGGGTCTATCTTTATTTCATATCCTTTACCAACCGTTTCTCCTATATCCTCCCTATCCCCCTCAGAGAATAGGGTCCATGGCTTCTACCCATGTGCACCTATGAGGAATCCACTCCGCGCCTGTTGTGCTACTACCACACGGGGCATTTCCTTCCTAGGCAGTCAGTAACCTCTGACCTGGTGCTGCGGTATGTGCTTCTACTACGGCGAGCACCACCTCCCATCTTACTCTCTTCCTCGCATGAAAACGCAATTGTCGTGGCCTTCTGAGACCCCATCATATCCATCATGATAAACATACCTTGACAGCGTATAAAGATGGTCTCATTGCATGTCATCATATAATGAAAGTATAAATTATAAATATTTGGCTTGTTATAGTCTTTTATTTGGAATACTATTTAAGGTGGTTCAATAAATGGAATCTCAATTGAGTAAACTGGAACAACGACTCATTAATAAATAACTGCATTTAATCATTTTACATCACCTCTTTACTACGTAATCCCAGTTATAGGTTATTCGTACCGTTATTTAAATATTAAACTTTTAATGGATATCTTAGTTAATTAAGATAGCTCCCTCAATCAGGCTCGTAGCTTCAATCAGATACTGGATGCCCGAGACAGCTGATTTCAATAGAAGAGCTGGTATTAGCTGCGTGCCTCCTAGAGCCGCCGCAAATTGCAGGGGTATCTTCTAAATGTTATCTGCACCACGACGAACAAGCCACGAACGGGTGCCGGTGGAAGCTGAACTTTTGGATGTTCGGTAGCGGGAGAGAAGGGCGCAGGGATATATGAGCTGCTATCAGCTTATTGATCTTGGAAACAAATAGTCCGGAACCGAGCCTTCGCTACACCGTTAGGCCAATGTGGAGGATGCGGTGGAAGGCTACCTGACCTGCATTGGAGAAGGAACAGGCCAAGTTCTCTACTATCGAGTTTTCTTATGACTGTAAATGATATTTATCAATTATTATACAAAACATTAAGAAAGTAGTAAACAAGTAGGTAATAGACGTATTCATGATATTTGACTTCAACAGCTAAAATTAAATGGTAAAATTGTTGTATCTTTAGGTTTATGTCATGTATTTGAGCCCAATTAAATAAAAAATCTAGTGCGGGCAACACATGACTTTCACTTACCTCCATTTTTAAAATCAATGAAAGAATTTTCAAATACAGTTAGAGATAAAAATACGTGAAACTATTAAAGAATTAATTAAATTGAATTGATACAGAAAAAAGTTTTATAAAAAACTCTATTATATTGTTATCTAAAATAATCAGTTAGTTTCATTTTCTTTTTATCACTCTATTAATTTTTAAAAGCTTGAGTATAAGATAATATTTTTTCTAATATCTTTAGCCTTCCAACGGTATATCAAACATGTATATTACTGCTCCTATGTTCAAAAATAAAAAATTGCATAAAAAAAATATTTTTTCTGTTTTCTCCTTTAGTTGGGTATTGAATGTATTCAATTTATATATTTACCTGTTTTTCATCAGCGTTAACAAGATAATCTAGTAATTATTATTATTGAATCTACTAAATTAAAGGTACTTTAGGGGAAGAAAATTTAAAATATCGGCATTTAAGCCCTGTCAGACCATTTTTATCCAAATAAAACCTACATGACATTAAAGCCCATTAAATTTTACATCTATATAGCGAGTTTAATCAAAATCGCCGGAACCGTTTTCGAGAAAATCGACAAAAGGTGCAAAATGTATGGTATAAAGTGCCTCTTCTGGTAAGCTCATTTTGATGAAAAAAGTTTTGTCACGTCTCGGGCGTATAGTTCTCTTAAATATGAAATTTCAGTTTCATAGGACTTACCGTTTACACACACAGACCTTTTTGCGGGACACCCTAAAATGTGTATTTCCGTTGAAAACTGGAATTCGAAAATTTTCACGATCGCAATACTTTCCCTTACTATATATATTAAGTGAAAATAATAAATCAATTTAAATACAGTAAGATATGAAAAATAAAAATCTGGTGCGGGCAACACACGAATTTCACTTACCTTAATATTAATTTAAAAACAATTAAATATAACTTCAATTTGAACAATATTTTAAGTTGATTTTAATATAACGTGAACTTATTTTCGTTGGAAACATATGATTTAGATCAAATAATATAACTATATTAAAATGTTAATCAGTAATAAGTTTATTCTCTACTCCTTACTTTATATTACCTTTTACAACTTTGTGTATCAGATGATATTTTTTCTAAATTCTTTCTCTTTCCAACGGTATATTATACGTCTACATTACTGTTCTTATTATAAAAAAACAAACAAATTACATGAAAAAAATATGTTTGCACTTTTCTCCTTTAGTTGTTTATCAAATTCGCTCAACTTGCCGTTATTTATCAAATTCAGCCGTTATTTATAAATGTTATTAAGATGATATGGTTAGTCTTTTGAAATGTTCAAATTTAAATGTACTTTAGAGAAAGAAAATTTAAAATATCGGAATTAAAGCCCTGTCAGACTATTTCAATCAGAATGAAACCTACATAACCTACCGATTTTGATGAAAAAGGTTATATAACGTTTCGGGCGTATGGTTGTGTTAAATAAGAAATTTCAGTTTCATAGAACTTACCGTTTACGGGCGTGAGGTACCACACACGGACACACACTGACCTTTTTGCGGGTCTTGGTTATTTCGTCTCAGGGAACCCTAAAACGTGTATTTCCGTTGAAAACTGGATTTCGAAATTTTTCAAGATCGCAATACTTTCCTTACTATATATTACATATATAGGTAAGTGAAAATATAAAAGTAAAAGAATTAATTACATTGAGTTTCTATAAAAACATGGGTTGTCAAATAAACTATTCTATTATTATATACTACAATTATTTAGTTGTTAAATTTTTCACAAATATTTCTCTTTTCTTTTTAAATTCGTTATCGAATTTATTCGACATACATATTTTCTCGTTTATCAATGCCAAAAAGATGGTAGGGGTAATTATTTCGAATTTACAAAATTAAAGGTACTGTATTTTTTATTTATTCATTAATTTATTGTAGTTTAGAACTGTATTATACAAACACAATAAGTAAATATGCAGGGTGAAGAAAAGTAAAAAATGTCTTGAGAAAGAGCTACCCAGTGGTAGCACTGTATTAACTATTTTAAGATAGTAGTTCCCGCGCCACCTTCTTTTCAATCGCGGTTGATCAGGAATATCTAAGAAAGATAGACGGACAAATGGGTTTGTGTGGGCAGAGTGTTTGGAATGAAAAGAGGTATACCTAACAAGGGCTAGGTCTGCAACGAATGGGATGTTAAGGTCATTATGGAAGAGTTGATTTGTGACAAAATAAGGAGCAGTCAGGACTTTGCGTAGGGTTTTAAATTGTATGAATTGGATGCGGGAGGAATTAGATAGCTTAGTAGACACCAACAGACCAATTCTATATGTTCAAATAATAGTGATGTAATGAATTTTTTTTTTTTTCTTTAAGAAACCGAAAGTTTTGAACGTTTGTCTAGTATGTGTTGTCGTAATCGGTATTTTTGAGCAGTTTCTTGTCGTTTCAGTCTTGTGTGAGGATTCCAAGTAAGGAGCTTGTCAAGATAGAGTCCTTAGTATAGGATTTGTTCTACAAGAGTAGGTGTGATGTTATTAAAGGATACTGGGGGCAGGAAGTCATCTGTTTGCGACGGAGGCTAAAGATAATTTGGAGAGCAAAATACCACTTAAAGATAAAAAATCCCAGTCGTAACTGATGCATAAAATCACCTAAACTAACCTTTTTTTCAGAATAATAATAATAGGCTTACCGAACACGAAGGTTCGATGCCCATACCACCAAATTCCGCCTACACAGACTCGTCCAATGTTCACCGTTCCAGCCTAAGCCCTCAAGATCAGCCTTAACGCAAACCTCCGATCGACGCTTCGGCCTACCTTTCCAACGCCTACCAGTTGGATCAGCGAATACCAACTTTCTCGGAATTTGTTCCTCACCGAGCCCTACAACTTTACTCGCCCATTTAAGTCTCCGCGATGCTATCAACTCAATTATATTCACAGGATACAAGTTCCGCAATTCCGCGTTGTGCAAACTTCTAAACTCCCCAGTGGCCTCATCTCTCTTCGGACCAAATATTATACGCAGTACCTTATTTTCGAAAACCTTAAATATTTTTTCAGAATATGTAGACATTATTGACCAATTAAACATAATTTTATAAACACATTGAGGATTTAATTGAAATATTGGAAAATGCTACGATCCTATTTTGCAACCCAATATTTGACGTATTTGCATTCCCATCATATAATTTTATCTAAATTTTTTATTTGATTTTGTCTAATGAAGTCTTAAGCCCTTTTAAAACGCGATTTATAACTGATATTATTTTTTAAAGGTACTAATTACGGATTTGGCATCGTTCTAAATCATACTACGATAGTAATATTAGATTATAAACAGATTAATAATTAATCATTCTACAACATTAATAAAGTTTTATTAATATAACTAGCTGTTGCTCGTGACTTCGTCTGCGTCAATTTCCGTTATTATGATCCCTATTAAAAGAATATATTGGGTTGTCCGGAAAGTTGGTAGAGATATTTGGGCAAAATTAAAATTGATGAACAGCTTAAAATTTATTAATTTAATCTACAAAATAGTTATCACCGTTAGCGATTGCCCTTTTCCAGTGGCTTGCAAGGTCCATTATCCCTTTGTTTCTAACTATCACTGTCCTTACTCCTAAAGAACTATAAAAAGACCGTTTTGACCTTCATCTTCTAAAGTTTAGGATTTTCCTAATAGGAAATTTTCGAGAGAACAAAAAATATAAAAATCCGAAGGAGCAATGTCAGGAGAGTACGGCGGGTGAGGTGATGACAACCCAATATTTTAAAAGACTTCCGCGTAAATGATATTTTTGGTTTTATTTTCTTGTGGCAGAATATGTAAATGATTTTCTCCGCAACCCGATCTTGACGTAAATCGATTCCTACGTGTTTAAATATTTGCCCATGTGATTTATTAATTGTTTCGGCAAAAGATAACTTAACGGGAAATTGAATTATTTTAAAATTAAAAGGTAAATCATTTGGAATCATTGGGATGTGAGGTTAATTTCTCTCGTTTTTCCCTAGATTTTCAACTGATTCTTCGCTCCTATTGGGCGCAGCGTGATGTTATATAGCCTATAACCTTCCTCGATAAATGGACTATCCAACAGAAAAAGAATTTTTCAATTTGAACCAGTAGTTTCTGAGATTGGCGCGTTCAAATAAACAAACAAACAAACAAACTCTTCAGCTGTATAATATTAGTACAGATAATAAAAAAAAAGTCTAGAATTTAATGAAAAAAGAATCAAATCAATTGGTTGAATAGTATGGTATGATTTTTGTGCTTCCTGTTAAATTTCATACAATGGGTATAGTACCTTTTGGAAACCAATATCTCAATTATCAAAAAACTATTTTTTGCCTTTTCCAAATGGTTATTTGAATTGTTTAGTAGGTGACTCTTCTTTTATTTCTTCTTTCGTTCTCAGTAATATTTATAGCCTTAACTGAAAGGACTGTTTTCTTTTTTTCTAAAGTAACGCCCATTAGAACTAATCCTGTAAAAATAATTTTAACAGTTACATTTGAGTTGACAAGCGGTCTGTTGTACAGTTAAAAGTAGTAAATCTAATGCGTGAAGGGAAAAATTATTAGTTATCGGGGATGGTAATCATTCACACCTTTTATCTAATTAATAGAAATATTTTTCAATTATTGTTTTTACAAGTTTCGTTCACACAGACTTCTCACCGATTGATCTCGGTTATGAATTTTCGAAATTTTAAATGGGTTATTGAACTTGTATAAGCAATAAATTTGTTCCTTAAAATACTGTATTGATTATTTTATGTTTCTTATACTACTGAGGTGATCCGTTTCATGATTTTTTATTTAGAATATATTAACAACCTGGTTGGAAATTTGAATGCAAGCTTTTATTATAAATTTAATTTTATCATTTAATTTTTATCCAAAAAAAATGTGCTAATATATTAATTGGTTTGACCAGAGATGCTGCTGAGAGAGAGGTGCTGGAATCTGTAGGATTCTGCTTTTCACTCCACAAGTCCACACTGGTTCACTCCACAAGTCAAGACTAGGTTTCCTTCAAAAGATTATAAATATTAATATAGGCACGAGTGTCTTTAAGATGATCTTTCATTTTTACTTTCACTTACCAATATATGAAAGATATAGTAATGGAAAGTATTGCGATCGTGAAAATTTTCGAATTCCAGTTTTATACGGAAATAAACGCTTTAGGATCTCCTGAGTCCATATAACCAAGTCCCGCAAAAAGGTGTGTGTGTGTGGTAACTCCTGGAGAAAAACGAAAAATCCTATGAAACTGAAATTTCATTTTAAAGACAACTATACTCCCAAGAGGTTACAGAAAGTTTTTCATCAAAATCAGCTGACCGAAAAATCAACTTTATACTATGCATTTTGGACCTTTTTATGATTTTCTCAAAAAAAGCTCCAACGATTTTGATTAAACTCTATATATCGATGTAAAATTGGATTTGATTTAATATGATGTAGGTTTCATTCTGATTAAAATAGTCTGACAGGGCTTAAATGCCGGTATTTTAAATTTTCTTCCTCCAAAGTACCTTTACTTTTGTAGATTTAAAAATATTTAGAACACCATCTTATTATCAATGATAAATAATGGGTAAATATTCAAGTTGAGCGAATTTAAAAATAAAGGAGAGAAGTGCAAACATATTTTTGATTCCATTTTTGAGTTTTTGAACACAAGAATAGTAATATAGAAGTATGATATACCGTGGTTAGCTAAATATTTTAGAAAAAATACTATCTAATACACGGAATTTTAAAGGTGAATAGATAGTGATGAGCCGATAAAACTAACTCATAGTTGTATATAAAACTATAATAGATTATTTAATAAAACATATGTTTCTATTGAAATTCAAAATAATTCATTCTTTAACAATTTATTTTATCTCCATGTATTTAAAAATTCTTAAATTGATTTTAACAACGGAGGTAAGTGAATGTCGTGTGTTCCGCGCACCAATTTGTTTTGGTTTATACTCATTTTGCTTATAGTTATTTAGTTACTGTTATTGTATTTGTAATTTCAAGCTTGTGACTTAGTTTGTCATTATTCAGAACGGTTTTCGTATGTAGATTATTATACAGTTCAGTAATAACGTGTAATTTAATTAATCTTTTCAGACTAGTAAAATCAGTCAGAAAGAAACTAAAAAAATTAAATTACTGTACTATATGACAGTCAACATAACTATCCGCCTAGAACAATAACCGTTCTAAAAATAATAACAAACTAAGTCACTAGCTTAAAATTACACCTCCCCCAGAGCTGACTTTTCTGAGATGACAGTTTGCTGCTGTGAAAGACATTGGATATTTTTTATTTTTTTTACAACCGATTTCATACATCGAAGAAGATATTCTCTTGAGAATCTTGAAAGGCCCGATTCTTACTTTATCGGTCTTCCTCCTGTTCATCTAACTTTTATTCTCAACGTAGACATCAACTCCCACTTTGAAATCGAACTCTCTTCTGTGTTTGTCCACTCTAGCTTTATTTCCCCCATAATTCTTCATAGAATTTTGAAACGCTACATCTCTATCATCGGCAAGATTACCTCTATTATCCCACTGGACAAGTCGAGGATGTACTCTTAGTACCTTTAAAAATAATTTCAGTTTTGAATTGCGTTTTAAAAGGACTTAACAGTTCATTAGACAAAATCAAATAGAAGATTTTGATAGAACAATATGATGAGAATACAAATAATTTTGTAGTATTTTTCAATATTTCACTTTTAATTCTAACTGTGTTTTTAAAATTAAGTTTACTTGGTCAATAATAATTAAATACTCTAAAAAAAAAAGTTTAGTTGAGATGCTTTAATGCATCAGTTACAACTGAGATTTCCTCTACATATCTAATATTAATTATAAAACAAAAAATCAGTTGCGCGCAACACACGACTTTCACTTACCTCCGTCATTTATATCGATTTAAGAATTTTCAAACAAATTTAGAACTGAAAATAAATTGTTAAAGAATTATTTACATTGGATTTTAACAGAAACATGTGTTTTATTAAATAATCTATTATACTATTATTATATATCTACGACAATCAGTTTGTTTAATCGGCTTATCATCACTCTTTTACAATAGTATGTATAATATAACATTTTTTCTAAAATATTGAGCATTCCAACGGTATATTATACATGTATATTATTCTTGTCAAGTTCAAAGACGAAAAATTGCATTAAATAAACATGTTTGCAGTGTTTTTCCTTTAGTAGAATATCAAATTCGCCCAAATTATATATTTACCTGTTTTATAGCAATGCTAAACAGACGATATCGTTAATTTCATAAAAAATACAAAATTAAAGGTTCTTTAGAGAAATAAAATTTAAAATAACGGCATTTAAACCCTGTCAGACCATTTTAATCAGAATGAAACCTACATGATATTAAAGCCCATTAAATTTTACATCGATATAGCGAGTTTAATCAAATCGTCCGAACCGTTTTTGAGAAAATATATGCAAAATGCATGGTATAAAGTGCCTCTTCTGGTAGGCTCATTTTGATGAAAAAAGTTTGTCACGTCTCGGGCGTATAGTTGTCTTAAATATGAAATTTCAGTTTCATAGGGTTTACCGTTTCCGCCCGGGAGTTACACACACACACACATACACACAGACACACAGACCTTTTTGTGGGACTTGGTTATTTAGACTCAGGGACCCTAAAATTTCCGTTGACAACTGCTATATATATATATAGTAATAAACTATATATAGTAAGTGAAAGTAATAAAATTTTCTTATAATTGAAAGTAAAACAAAAAAAAGAACGCAGTGGTATTATTATTAAGCAGTGGTATATTATAATATGTTTTATTATTATGATCGCGTTGCTCAGCGACCAAAAACATGGAATAAAATAATTACAAGTTCGAGTCTCTTCTACGGACTTGGCAACTCTGGGATAATTCCCCTATTCTCACCTAGAGTCGTGACCTAGAGTAGACTTACCACACACTAACGGACATACACACAGACCTTTTTCGGGACTTTTGGACTCAGGAGACCGTAAACGTGTATTTCTGTCGAAAACTGGAATTCGATAATTTTCACGATCGTGATACTTTCCCTTACTATATATTTCATATATAGGTAAGTAAAAGTAAAAATCTGGTGCGGGCAACACACGACTTTCACTTACCTCCATTTTTAAAATCAATGAAAGAATTTTCAAATACAGTTAGAGATAAAAATACGTGAAATTATTAAGGAATTAATCAGATTGAATTTATATAGAAATATGTGTTTTATTAAAAAATCGATTATATTATTTTCTAAAATAATCAGTTAGTTTTTTTTTTATGTTCATTTCATCACTCTCTATTAACTTTTAAAAGCTTGTGTATGAGATGATATTTTTTTAAAAATCTTTAGCTTTCCAACGGTATATCATACATGTATATTACTGCTGTTATGTTCAAAAACGAAAAATTGCATTAAAAAAATATTTTTTCTGTTTTCTCCTTTAGTTGGGTATTGAATTTATTCAATTTATATATTAACCTGTTTTTCATCAGCGTTAACAAGATAATCTAGTAATTATTATTGAATCTACAAAATTAAAGGTACTTTAGGGGAAGAAAATTTAAAATATCGGCATTTAAGTCCTGTCAGACCATTTTTATCCAAATAACACCTACATGACATTAAAGCCCATTAAATTTTACATCGATATAGCGAGTTTAATCAAAATCGTCGGAACCGTTTTCGAGAAAATCGAAAAAAGGTGCAAAATGTATTGTATAAAGTGCCTCTTCTGGTAAGCTCATTTTGATGAAAAAAGTTTTGTCACGTCTCGGGCGTATAGTTCTCTTAAATATGAAATTTCAGTTTCATAGGACTTACCGTTTCCGCCCGGGAGTTACCACACACACAGACCTTTTTGCGGGACATGATTATTTGGGTTCAGGGGACCCTAAAACGTGTATTTTCGTTGAAAACTGGAATTCGAAAATTTTCACGATCGCAAGTGAAAGTAAAAAGGGCAGCGTAATTTTGAGTTCCTAAATTCAGTTGCCAGAGTGGATTGTCCTAAAGACTATCCTTACTCTGGGCCGAAGTTGTACCCACACCTTTGATTAGCTTTAGGTTTAATTTCTTTAAGCTGATAAAATAAAAAAATGATATAAATTGTTAGAATTTATTAACTAAGGTAATAATCAATTAGCCATGATTTGGTGATAACGAAAGAAGGTTAAGGAAAATCCATTTAAGAGATATTTTGCAGAAAAAAATAAACAATCATTTTTATATGGGTATAGAACTAATAATATAGCTAAGTGTTTATCTATTTATTTTTTTAATTAAGACAAGATTTCTATAGCAATGAAATGTTAAAATTGGCAATCTCGTCCGCTATTTTTCAACGATTAAAAGCACATGAAACTTTTATGAGTTTAACTTTAAAACTTTTATAATAGGGAGTAATTATGTGGTTGGTTAATCATTCGTTTTAAAGTCGGATAAGTTTTTTTGTTGGTATTCGTTATCGAAAACGTGAATCGAATTGTTTTATATGTAAATAATTATAAGGGAATCGAGTTACAAACATCTGTGGTTAGGTTTGTTTCAATCATGAAATATTATTCGGTTAACGTCATTTTATGCAACTATGGCTAATCGTATAATGTTATATTAGGGTCCTTATTTTTTCCTATCCAGGTTAAACTAGGAAAGAGATCCTATTATCATCAATAAGATCTTATCAAGATCATAGCTACTTTAAAATTCAAGTTTTCATCCTCAAATAATAATTACCTATAAATCATTTACGTTTAATTAGATAGATAGATAGAATAGATAGAAAATAATTTTTATTCTGGGACTGGGTCCCTTTAGAATAACAGCTTTGTACAGTTTAAATATACAATATGTCTGGCCAACAGACAAGATGAACATGATTAACTACTATTTACAATAATTGATGAATTTGTATACAACACAAAATAAATAAAATAAAAACAATCTTCAGAAGCTAATTTATGTTAGAAAAAAATGAGAAATATATGAGTTGATAACAGAATCCAAATTAAAAAAGAAACAAGAAACAAATCAAATAAAACAAAAATAATTAGTAACATTGTACTAGTACTTAGTATTCTTAAAATAACATTTTTTTTTTTTTTTTTTTTTTTTTTGTATTGAGAAATATTACAATTTGTTGCATAATGAACAGTAGTAATAGAGATGTAGTACACATTCATACAATATATACAGCCAATAATGATAAAGTCAATTTACATAAAATCGGAAATAAATAAATAAAAAAAAAAAAAAAAAATAACATTAACTCTGAAATAATAAAGGATCTATATTAGACCAATAATTAATGAAAGATAATACAATTAAAACATAAATAAAAATAAAAAATACAAATATAAGAAATGAAATCTTCTAGTAACAAAAATAACGATATAAAAAACTAAACAAATACTGTAAAGATTGAACCAAAGGAAAAAAAATTATATAAAAATATATATAATATTAATTACTATGTAAGTAGTATTAGTTTACATAAAAAACTCTATTGAGTAGGAAGATAAGATATTCATCACTGGTGTTTCGGCATAAGGGCTTAAATCATCATTTTAGTGAAGATGAGATTTTTATGTTTTCATACAAATTACATTTTCTTTATGTTTTTTATTTCACTATAAAGTATTGCCTATTATTAGATAATATAGTGATTAATTAATATATAAATACTTAGATACTATACTATCAACACTTCAAAAAATCTTTCTGTAAACTCCTCATTCCAAGATTTAAGCCCTTTTGTCCAAACATCAGTTTTATTTTAATTTGAATGCACCTATATAAAGTTGTTAAACTAAAAAATCTAAGGTAATCAGTATATAAAATCAATAACCTCGAAAATCTATAGAAACATTGGGTATAACTAATTTAAACTCATAAAGAAAGGGCAATTTATACTGTTTTTTTTGTCTTTCATTGTTCTTAGTTTGATCAAAGTTTATTGAGTATTGGCCACTAAATTGCATATTTTTCCTCTGGTCCGTCATTATTTCGAATAAGGCTTGGGATAGCTGAAATTTGTATTTAAAAAGAATTTGGACTTTCCAACACAAACCTTTTTTTAAATTTATTTATAAGCACTTTCTAGCATAAAATTGCAAGCACCCTTCCTACTATATCAAAAAATATGTTGTTAACCTGTATGACAACTTCCTTATTACAAGTACATAAGCAATTTAAGAACCTTCTCATCTCTTTAAAAAAAAAATTAAATAAATAAATTCCAAATTCCAATTTTTTGTTACACCCTCATAAACAAGAAAGTATTTTTAAAGATAGAGTTTAGTTGACCGTTGAGAAATTAGATGAGGAAGATGGTTGGAGATGCGATTATTAGAGAGAAACACGTATTAAAACAATGCTTATTGCAATTGTGTGCCGACGTTTCTGCCTACATTCCGGGCCTTCATCAGGGCCAAGAGAAACAAGATAACAACCAATATTATTATAAACTTAATAATATGTTAGGTATATTATAATAATATGGTGATAGTAATATAATATGGAAACCAACATAAAGTTAAATGTAAAATGATAATAAGATGACCGTTATAAAGTATGGAAGTGAAAAAAAATTAAGATGGCAATATTTCAATAAGAATATTTTAAGAGAAACTGAGTAAATGATTAAATGTTAAAAGAAAATATGTGAACAATTAAAATTTTTAAAATATGAACAATTTTTAAGTGATATTTTTATAAAAACATAAAAAGAAAGACATAGTATAAAAAATAATATAAAATATAGCATAAAAAGTACATAATCATTAGAACCAAAGAAAATTATGAATGAAAAAGAAAAAGATTTTTTTTTTTTTTTTTTAAGTAATGTAATATTAAACTGACAATTATTATATGTGAGGATATAAAACGAAAAAAAATATGAACAGGAAAGATGTTTTAATGTGTGTTTCTCCTAATGACCGCACCCCTAACCATATCCTCATCTGAAAGTATTTTTTGATTTGTAGTATTCAATTTTTCAACATTAATATTGTAAAATACTGACAGTAATTTTTTTTGGCACTTAAATACTTTTTCAGATTTTTTTTTTAAAATATAACATATAAATATATAGTAAAAAAATTATGAATATGATACCAACATAATTAAAATAAAAAATCCGTCTGAGGAATCGGCATCAGATATTCTGAAGCCGAACTACACTCCCTCAGGGATGACCAGTAACTGGTTACTGCCGCAACAGAGCACCTTAAGGCGAGGCCAAATCTGGGTCGTCTGATGGCCCGAGGGTTCGTCCCCGATTATGTGGGTGGTGGCGGGTAGCTATTGGAAACGAGTTCCGAAGAAGTTCAGCTTGGAGATGAAGGATAAGCGATCTCGAATAAAATTTGGCCCAGACATCGAGGGTGAAATTATATTGTAAGCAATAAAAAAAAAAGAAAAAGAAAATAAGTCATACAGAAGAACATTCTTGGGAAATGGTTCATAATGTTAATAAATATTTTTAAAAAACATAGCACATGACCCCATGTAAAATTATTTACTGCAAACATAAATTAAAAAAATTATTTATATTATTATTATTCGATTTATCGTAAATTGACTTATCATTATGGCTGTATATATTGTATGATTGTATACTCTCTATTACACTGTTCAGTACCAAAAACGTAATTCAAATAAAAAAAAAAAAAAAAAAAAAAAAAAAAAAAAAAAAAAAAAAAAAAAAAAAAAAAAAAAAAAAAAAATCGTATTACATATTCGAAATTCTAAGGTCTGTTACATGTATATTGTAATCATTCAGTACACGAAACCGCAAATACCATCATATTACATTAGGTCACTACACATTATGCCCAACATGACTTATATGACATCAATTTTTTTTTCCCTTATTCAAAACTAATTGTTTATTTCGTTATTTTGGATTTTCTCAATCAGGACGTAGTCAGTAATATTGCTTTATACTACACCCACAATATTTACAGATAAACATGAAATGGGTAAAATAAAATTCAATTAAAATAATAATTAAAATGTATACAATAGAAATAAACAAAGTTTACAAACATTTAAAAATCGTTAAAAGCACGCATAAATATGTACAATATTTAAAATCCGCCTTAACACCACATCCAGGCTCGTTCCTTCATATATGGAGAGAAAAGCCAAAACCTACCATCAAATTAAAAAGAAATGTCAATTTTCAAAATTAATTATTAATTGTAATGCCTTTCATGTTAGTTTGACATAAATAATCATCTCTTTGTGTTGTATATATATATATATATATATATATATATTATATATATATATATATATATATATATTGTTTTTAATTCTGGACTGTTGATAATTTAAGTTGTCAACAGGTCTTGAGGTTCAGTCAATAAATAAGCAATTGTGTTCAGACTACGTTTCGAGATTTTTTAGTTCTCATATTCATATCCAAACAGTGGAAAAAAATAATATTATTTTTACATTAAAATAAATATTAGCAAGAAAAAAACTGCGGAAATAATCTCATTGGGATATATCAACGAGATATTTGCATTTATCTAGACAAGGTGAAATGACTGAAGTAAATGGCACCGTATTATTAAGGTCAGGTTCCGAACATTTTCGGTCTTCGGAAAATAAACAATAACGATTAACAAGTTCTTAATTTTTTGTCCGCTATTTCCGAGAGTGATGGTTTCCTCTTTTTGAGTTGACGATAATAAAAAAATATTTTTTTAACGTGTACCGATATCGAACAGGCAAGTTCGTTGACAATTGATGTCCTCAACGAAATATGTAAACTTAAGAAAATAAAAAGAAGAAAATGAATGATTTTTTTTTTTTTTTTTTTTTTTCAAGAGGCTCAGTATAAACAGTACAACCTTGGCCTTTATGTAGTGCCACGTCGGCCACACCCTGGAATCCCTCCTCGCCATTTAACTACTTCGCACTCTTCGTCAGATAGTTTTTGTGTTGGCGTTCTTATCAGAGGGTCAGCAAAGGTCCTGGTATTCTATAGCGGGCTGGAATTTTAGAATTCGTATTTGCTCTTAAATAGAACAAATCGAATAAAATATATTCTACAAGCATATATTATTTAAATTGTTGGCATTTGTTTACTGATGGATAAGACATCTATGTTTAAATATGGGGTTAAGTCAAGTTCAAGATTTAATAGTAAATCATAAGATTTCGGAAACAAAACATTTCCAGAAAAGGTAGTGTTTATCTACTGTGTACCACAGCACATATATCGTTATTTAAATTGAGAAAAATCAATAATTGAAGATAAAGTAGTGGCCCGTGTATTAAATATAAAGGGTGGAATGATTCGGTAGCCGGCATAAAATATGAAAAAAATAGAAGAAGTTAGTTCAAGGTGCAGTCAAAGAAGACACAATTGAGATATGAACTTAATAAACTGGTGCCGACGTTTCGGCATAAATTATATGCCTTCTTCAGGGCTATAAAAACAAGATAACAACCAGAAGTAGAATACAATATAAAGATGATAAGCTAAAGAAATCTACAGTTAATAAAAACAAAGCAAAATTAAGTTTATGACAAATGACAACTATAAAAAATATCTGGTGCCGGCAACACACGACTTTCACTTACCCCCGTTTCTAAAATCGATTAAAGAATTTTGATGTACAGTTAGAGATAAAAATAAGTAAAACCATTGAATAATTAATTAAATTAAATTTCTATAGAAACATGTGTTTCATTTAAAAATCTATTATATTATTATCTAAAATAATCAGTTAGTTTTATGTTAATTTCATCACTCTCTATTAACTTATAAAAGCTTGTGTATGAGATAGTATTTTTTCTAAAATCTTTAGCTTTCCAACGGTATATCATACATGTATATTACTGCTCTTATGTTCAAAAACGAAAAATTGCATTAAAAAAATATTTTTTCTGTTTCTCCTTTAGTTGGGTATCGAATTTATTCAATTTATATATTTACCTGTTTTTCATCAGCGTTAACAAGATAATATTGTTATTTTTATTTAATTTACAAAATTAAAGGTACTTTATAGGAAGAAATACTTCCCCATAATATGTATAGTGAGTGAAAGTAAAAAGAGCAAAATATAACAGCAGGTTATATCTAATATAGAAAATTAAAATAGAGGTGAGAGATATTTAAATAAGATATGAGTACTCACCGTTTCAATAAATAGTAAAAATTACTTAAAGGTTTAACCAAATATTTTATTATAACAGTATATTGGTTTTAAAATAGTATTTTACTATGTTCTAATCTCTTATGACCACCCTTATCGAATTATGAACATCTTTTTAAGACTATCCTCTGCACACCAAAGAGATTTCATGTGACCCATTTATACAGCGAGCTAAAATGGCTCCTTCTCTCTGTCCGCAGACTCCTAGGAATTCCCTACCTACTCATATCCACCATGCTTCTTTCTTACCATCATTCAAGTCCCAGCTGTTCCAGTACCTACTGTCATCACGAACAGACGCTCAACAAGCCTGATATTTCAAATACAATATCAATTTAAAAAGGAAATTTATTATTTATTGTTTATATTTAATTTAGTTAATGGCTCAATGATTATGAATCAGTTTCAATGTTTAGTTTTGTTCAACAGATTAATCTATCAGAAGTTATTTATTGCACTATTTTATTTTCTTCTGATATCATTGTAAATAAAAAATAATTATAATTCTTTGGTCTTTTGGCCCAGACACATCATATATCTTAATTGTACATATCAATTGTTCCTAAGGGACTCTGTTCCAGAATTTTTGTCTTTTCTATTCTATTCTAATCATTTCATCATTCGTACAAAAATAAATAATATTTAGTTTTTTTTTTTATTCATTTAACATCACGTTGAGCAATCGGATGAGGCTGATGTGAGGGACCTAAATTTTGCCTATCCACGTTTAATTAGGAAAATCAACTATTATTTAACGTTACCTTCGAAGAATGGCATAACCAAGGTTTTAAAAAAATCATATGACCATCTGCCGGTTTTGAACCATCGACTCTTAGAAATAATGATAAATTTGGATGTCCTACGACCAATCTTTTCTAATTGAATTACATAAAATTTATTGAAATTAGTTAGTTTCAAAAGCTTACTCTTTATTACAGGGTCAGTTGCTTAGGGCTACTACCCATGTTCAAATGGCTTAATATCGAAAAAAACCCCATTTAAGCATTATGAGTGTTCTTAAACTGTTTCACCATCTTGCAGAAAATATTTTATACTTAACGGTAACATAGCGAACAGACTGTTAACTTAATAAATCCAGCTAAATTCTCACAACACTAACCCTATAACAGACACGTTTAAAAGTCTCAAGTCCCACGCCGACGACGGCAGGCTCAAAGATTTTTTAATTAATTGACTTATTTTTCTTAGATGAGCCGCTGCCTCTACATATTTTCTTATTCCAGATTGCAAGTTACATTATGTTTCGATTTGTTATAATCTCTGTACATATAAAATGATATGATAACGGGATTTTGGTTTCTGCTAACTCCTTCTAAACTACTTGACGGATTTTGATACGGTTTTCACCATCATTTAAGGCATTGTTTCATGAAGGTTTATAAGTAAAACCATTGCAAATTATCTTTTCTTTAAACGGGAAAATAAATTCTCTGTGACTAAGCCCTAAAAACATTATTCCTGAAATATAAGTAGTGACATAGACGTTTAACGTACCGCTGAAAAGCTCAAGTTGTTAGAAAAGTTATTATGCAATAAAATTAGTTGGACAATTTAATAGAAAGATGCTATAAGCACATAAACTTATGTACAAATATTATTTGTAATGTTGTGGATTAGGGAGGTAATAGTGATTCATATTGACCGTATAGGTTATATACTTCATACAGTAGTCAATGTTTATTTATTTGTTTTTTTATTTATTTAACGTCACTTTATGCTACTGTGGCTAATCGGACGATGCTACAGTGGGAGTCCTAAATTTTGCCTATCCAGGTTTTATTAGGATAGGGATCTTTAACGAGAACCTGACATCGCACAGGCTCGGGACCACCTTTTAACGTCCCCTCCGAAGGACGGCATTACTAAGGATTTTTTACTCCCATTAAAAAATCGAAGGACCACCAGCTCAGTTTGAACCCGTGACCTTTGACATAGAAGGCTGTTATGCTAACCACCCAGCTACCGGTGATCCCCGGTACAGTAGTCAAGATTTTAGAAAAAAAAAATTATGTACCAAATCGTACGTAAGTTGCTAAAATATAAGAATAGTTACTATAAACGTATACTGTTAATAATTATTTATACTTTTAGATCATTTCACAAAAAATAGTAGTTCCATTATAAACTAACTGGGACTCACATAGCAACTAAATTAACTTTAATAAATTAAAATATATTTAGAAAATGTTCTTATGAAATGTAAAATTCTAATGAACCGAGTAAAATATGAATCGTTAAACATAACCAACAAATAAACTAAACTAATTTTTGATTTTTCGGCCAATTTGAGTTTTTGATTTCTGCTGATGATTAAATATAAGGATTAATAGACGTTAGATAATAAACATAATATTTTCTCGCTAAGTGCACTTTTCGTTACGATGAACTCATATTCCCAAAGTAATAAACTTTTAATTGGTCAAACTGAACTTTTTAAAACATAAATAACACCAAATTTAAATTGCACCCGCGCGAAGCAAGGGCGGGTCGCTAGTAAATAATAATATATTATAAAATATTGCACTACGCAGCGATGTTCATTTAGCAGTGAATGAAAACTTTAAAATAGTACAGCTTTATTTTTCCACAACTTCATTCAAGGTTTTGGAGGTCACAGGAAATATGTTTATGTGACAAAAAATGGCCAAACTTTATTCAAAATAGGTAACTTTTTCATGCTTATAGGGGACAGCTGAGACTTCGTGACTTAACCACAATGTATAGAATATGCAGGAGATCAGAATAGTCAGCTTAATGTAAATTACCTGTGATTGCCAAACTGTCTACCTAACATTCTTTGGAGTAACTTCATTCCTGACAGGAATTATGGATTAATTGAAACTCTCAAATGTGGTTCAATTATCCTTCCTTTGCCTAGAGGCGCAGTTGGGGTGATAACACGGAGACGGTAATGGATACTAATTACCGAGACCCTGGAACCGTCAAAAAGAATCAAAACCAAACTGCCAATTAGGCCTCCTTCTATATATCCCTAATGAAGCCGATAATGGTTCCGAAGAGAAATTAATTTTTTTTTTTTGTCCGATTCACTCAAGCTGAAATGGAACCCATAGGGAAGACTGTAAGGACTTGCCTTGACCCAATGACTGCGATCCTTCTCACCACAGACCGTGTTTTGAGAACAGCACAAGACCGAGCGTTTTATCACGTAGGTGCTCTTGTTCTTGGTCAACAAATAATACTCGTTCTTATAGCATGCTCCATTGAAAAATATAACAGAAAACATAACGCTTTATGAACTCTTTTTTTTTCAAGAAAAGGTGCTACTTAAGGAGTAGAATTTTTGGATTCTTTATGTTATTATTTTTATACTAATTAATTTAGAAAAAATAGAATAATATTAGTAATAAATAAATTAGTACGATATATTTAACAGTTTCGCTTCATTCAATTACATGAGGTTTAAGCCTTTAGTTGGCCACTTTAAAAGCGTTACCTAACCAGTTTTACTGAGCTACAATAATAAAATCCTGTTTTTAAATTATATTTCTAACTGAACGAAACGGGTCTAACTGAAATATAAATATTTGAATCTATTTTTTAAAACCTATTTTGTATATATATATATACATATATATATATATATATATATATATATATATATATATATATATATATATATATATATATATATATACCTGAAAGTTTACAACCCATGAATGGGCCTGGGCTCCGAACATTATTGATTTGTACTGTTCTAGGCCGTGTGAGTAGACCGAGATCGCGTTCAGCAGGTAGGTTTTCCTCCATTTTGGGGTACCCACTTCATAGATGCAGGCTGTACCTAAGAAAGTATGCCTCCTGATAATAATGTTACTAACATATGAAGTGAATGTACAATGAATTGAGTGAATATTCAGTATATAATTATTTTCATTATATGATATTGAAGCGGGGTGTAATAGTTGATAATTCTTATGATTAATATGTTCAATTATATATATATATATATATATATATATATATATATATATATATATATATATATATATTTGAATCAATATGAGAAATAAACGATAAAAGATAAGAAAAAAAAGAATAAAAGGAGATAAGTATAATTTAAAAATATGTTATGAGAAAAAAAAAGTTAAAGGAAAAAAATATATTAATCTATTTATTTTTTTTTTTGTTTATTTATGTTGAAATTTGTATATTAAAAATTTTTCAACAAGGGGGGAAAAAGCTGTGTAAATAGCAACCCAATTAAATCGCGCCGCATCGGTTGTTTTAATAAAGTGTATCTCTCTTAAAATAAAAACACTAATATTTACATTTATTATCTGTCATATTAAATTGATTTCAAAACAATGAGGTGGTAATGCATTTTCTGTTGCTTATATTAGGAATGACTTTAATCCGCCATCTTTATTTTAGTTAATATTTCTAAAACTTAGATACAAAATCATAACTCATCTTTCTCAAAATATAAAATATAAAATGAAACAATATTTTCGGATGGCGCGACAGGTCATTTAGGCCCGTTGACAACTCGATGTGGATTCCACATAGCGATGCTCGATAAGTTGTTGGTCTGGTTCATTATTATGTGATTGGCCATCAGTTTACCTACGGGCCTCATACCCTTGAGACAAACTGTGTGTGAATCCCCATTACATTGTATGCTTGGAAAAGTCCTTCCGGAACTGGGATTCCGTTTCATAAACTTTGGCCTAGTGGACTAGAGCGCTAGCCATACAGCCACGGAATCTCTACAAAAAAATAAAAATAAAAAAGTTAAAGAAAATATCTGATAAATCCTTAAAATTTATTACAACAAACCAAATACATATAAATATTTGGATTCAATTATAACCCGACTATATTTTTATGTTTATTATAATATTTTTATGAGGGTCAAGAATGTTTTCTCAATGACATTATTTGCATACCCAACATTTTTGAGCATATTATAGCCTATGGAGGACTCCAAAGACTTGAAATTGAGAAAATGCCAAAATTTTAATGTTTTTTAGTTTCACATTTTAAAAAAAAATAAATTTAATATATGTCTATATCTTCTTCTTCGTCTTCCTCCTTGTGCCTTTCAGCGTGGAGGAGACTCGGACCATGCCAGCCACGCATTGCGTCTCTGTGAAGCGCCTTCATGGTATTAAGCCCGTTTCCACTTTGTTGTCCCGGCTTGGAAATGTGGTCCGTCCATGTTAGCCTGGATCTACCCCGGGGACGTCTTCCAGTACAGTTGGCCTAGCCTTAAATAACTTTCTTGGGTCTCGTCCTTCCTCCATTCGGCAAAGGTGACCAAACAATTTCAGGTGCCTCTTTCTAACCGCTTCTATTACAGCTAATACTCCCAGATCCTCGCATATTCGCTGGTTCCTGACCAGATATCTTCTAGTTCGGCAAGCCACTCTCCTAAGGTACCTCATTTCTGCGGCTGTTATTCATTTCCGATGCTTATCTGGTGGAACCCAGCTTTCGCTTCCATAGAGGAGAGTAGGTAGGTAGGTATATAGCTTTAAAAATGTGCAACTTCACATGTTTGTCCACTTCCTTTTTTTAAGAAAGCGTGTTACATAATTGGTAGTAGATATTGTTTGCATTTTTATGTCTTTATTATGAATTTAAAAAGTGAAACTGAAACAATTTCGAGACTTTGGATACCTCAAAGAGCCTTATCATATTGTTTTTATCACATTTGTTTTTCTTTTGTACGGTTTTCTTAAAAAAAAATAAATAAATATATTATTGCCTTAAATATTTCCATATCGAAAAGTTATGTATTCCTTTAGTTATAGCAGAAGAAATAATTAAATCCTAGATATTTTACATTAAAAATAAAATTAAAATCTGCTAAAAATTAACAAAATCGTATTATCTCACGATTACATTGCATAATATAATCATTATTAGCTCAATCTAATCTTATTTTAAGTCAATTTGCTGGGAAGCTAGGGCCATCTTAAGGTGTGGGCCACCAGCCTCCACGTGGTTTCGCTCGACGTTTGCTGTTCTAGTCGTTAGTAAGAGTTTCTAAACGGCAATAAATGTATTTTCGTCATTTTTGAGACATAAAAGATTAGTTAAAACAAAAATTTAATGGGGGAGGGGGTTAGTAATGGTGACATCATTGGTCACTTCATCAAATTAATTAGTGGCTTAGTAAGAGTTTTAGGACCGCTATAAATGCAGTTTTGTAATAAGTATAGTAGAAAGAAATTTTTAAAAATATCTCTACAGTATGTTTGATGAGGCAGTCAACTATGCATGGTTGACTTCTGGGCTAAAAGGGTAGGGAGTAGGACTGACTTCGAAAGAATAGAATAGATTATGCTATTATACAGTTCGATAATTACTTTCATTTAGGTATCATCTAAAAGAAGTCATGAACTTGGCTCAATAATTTTTTTCTCTAAATGTTTGTTAAACTAAAACCAAGAAATATGAATAGCAGCGAACCTCTTCAATAGCTGAAAATCTAATCTATACTCTCCCGTGACTCCTACTATCTACACTCCTACCTAATCGCTTCTAGTATAGTGCACATTCTTTACGGAGCGTTTTTTGATGATAAATTAAAAATTAAACTGTAATTAATTAATTTAAACAATCGTTTTCTTAATAGTATAGTTATAAGAAAAACAATTTTAGTTAATACCGCTTTAAGGAAGAAAAAATATATAAGAAAATTCCATGTTTATTATAGCGATTGAATCGTTCCTACTTTAAGATAAATTACATGTTCCCTTAGAGCCTTTTAGAGTGGCTCTTGATGGCTCTGGAGGAGGTGAAGACCCTGGATTCCATAGTTCGGGGCAATTTAGCAAGATTGAAAAAGTATACCAAGACCACTCCTAAAGCTAACCTCGGGAATTATATGATATTTTCTGTGACAAGCATCTCTCCCTATAACAAGCGCTACCATTAGAACCAAGAGTAGGGCAATGGACCCTTTTAGCTGACGAAGGGAAGATTATATGTTTTAGAGAAAACGATTTCTACTTTAACATGAGGACTTTTAGTTTTGGACGAAGAAATTGAGTATTTTAGATTCGGATTGAGGTAGAGCTTCTAGATATTTTTTGAGAACTGGTCCTAAGTTATTATTACTTCCTGCTTGCTGAAGTGATATTTGGAAATTAAGTTTTATTTTTTAGCAGATATTCTTATAACCTCTTCCTTTTTAAATTGAAGGGTTGACTTAAATCTGTTCTCTCTAACATACGAAAGAAATAGATAATTTCCTAGACGAAGAATACGGAAATTATTTTCCAATTTTGAAAAAAAAAATGTGAAAATAAAAGTTGTTATATTGCTGTAGTATAATTCATATAATAAAAATAAGAGCTGGAACATTTTGCGTGAAAGATTAAAAATAAATTTTCTTAATAAAACTACTGATAAGTGGGTGATAATCAGAAAAGGGAAGACAATTTTGAAGGTATCTAAAGGAGATCAACATAACCTTAGTAGGGAAGTACTTAATCAGTAGCGACAAAACACAGAATGTTATGCAGAATGCTTATCAAGCGCAACTCAAACTAAATGGATAGGAGAGTGGTTTTAGACGAAGAAATAATTAGTGAAGCATGTAACGGTGAAAGAATACTAGACATATGAACAGCGAAACTATCGAAAGGCCCACAGCTAACCTAACCGGCTATCAAAAACTAACAATCCAACATATGCACAAATTATGTCGACTGAAAAGCCATCGAGCAGAGAGTTTGCAATCATATTACAAACAATCAAAGGAATAAAGGAGAAACTATCCGTGAAAAAAATAGCAAACTTAGTAGAACCAAGAGTGATCAATTTTGCCTCCAAGATTTCAAATGATAAATTCTGTATACACTTATCAAGCAAACAGCAGGTAGATACTCTATTAGCCAATCATCAGTCCATACCTCCTAACGACAACTAAGCATTAAAAAAAACAAATAGAACTATCATGGTGAAAATAATTCAGTAGAATTGAAATGGGTATTATCGTCACATAGAAAATTTTCACAAATTAGTATCAGAAGAGAATCCAATGTGTCTGTTTACAAGAGTCCCATCTCAATGTAAACAATCAGTAAAGCTAAAGAGCTACAAAATATTTAGAAGAGATAGACAGGCTGACAGAGTATGGGAAGAAGTAGCGACCTTCGTCTTAGAAAACGTTCATAGTGAACAGCTGATTTTACATACTCACCTAGAAGCAGTGGCCACCAGGATATATTTAAATGTGCCATTAACCTTATGTAACGTATATATACCTCCTTCACAACAATTTTCTAGCGAAGACATTAAAAATATCGTCATTCAGTTGCCAAGGTAATTTCTTCTATTGGGGGATTTTAACGCTCATGACACTTTGTGGGGTTCCACTCTTCCCGATTTAAACCACATAGGTGGAAGCATTATGAAATTCCTCAAAAGAAATACTTCGACTGCGCTACTAAACACGGGAGAAAACACTCACTTCAGTTCCAAAAATAATTTATTCTCGACAGTTGATCTCAGTTTTTCAGATGCTAGGTTCGTCCCAAAAGTAAAAAACTGGACCACCTTTACGGGAGCGACCACTTCCCCGTTGTTATTGAAACGCTAGATGATGTCAATGAAGAATCTTTCAAAACTCGATGGAAGTATAACAAGGCAGACTGGGAGGCGTTCATAAGAAAACTAACTGAAGAGTTGAAGAAAACGCCAGAATTCCAGATTATCGATGATAGCTTCACTCAGTTCAGTGAACTTATTCTGAAAATCGCGAAAGAGACAGTACCAAAAGTCAACAGAAGCTCTAGACGTCAAAATGTCCCATGGTGGAACAGGGACTGTAGCGAAGCAATTAAAGCGAAAAAACAGGCCCTAAAAAGATTTAGAAAAAGCAAAAAAACTCTAGATTCAATTAAATTCAAACGGTTAAGGGCAATTGCAAATAGAATTATAAAAAAAAAATCAAAAAAGAGTCTTGGGAACAGTTTGTTTCTTCTATAAATGGTGAAACCTCAAAAAAAGAAATATGGAACAAGATACGAATCATCAGAGGTATCAGAAATCAGAGAACAACCCCTGGGCTAGAAGTCGCAAACCAGATAATAGCCAATCCTGCAGACATTGCAGAATCCCTCGCAATAAACTTCAAAGAAGTATCTTCTTCGCAAGGATACAATCCAACGACAGAAGAAAACTCAAGAACCCGACCTATCAATAGATTAGTGCTAAGCGGACCCAAAAGTTGCAGCGAACCGATTCAGATGACAGAACTAAAGGCTGCATTAGACAAATGTAGTGGGAAGTCTGCACCGGGTTTGGATGGGATTCGGGGACAGTTTCTAAAAAAATTGCCGGAAGAGGGAAAGTAATATTTATTTTACTTGTACGTAATATACAACAGGACTTGGAATGGTAGTGACTTCCCCTCTAGCTGGAGGCAATCAATTATAATCCCAATAGCAAAAAAAGAAAATAGTAAACAATCAAAGGATTACCGACCTATATCTCTACTCTCATGCATCTCGAAAGTCCAAGAAAACATGGTAAATACAAGACTCGTAGAGTTGCTTGAAAGCAAGCATATATTGTCTGAGAACCAGTTTGGCTTTAGGGCACAACGCTCAACCATAGATTCATTGCTTTCTGTGAGCTTAGAGGTTCAAGAAGCCTTTTCCTTAAAAGAAAATCTAATAGCAATATTTCTAGATCTGCAGAAAGCATACGATACGATGGAAGGAGGCCGTGTTTTAGAAATCCTTAAAGAATTTGGATTGGGGAGAGTATGTGGATGTACATAAACGAATTCCTAACCGATAGAAGCTTCTGTGTCAGGGTAGGAAACCATCTTTCCTCAAATCATCCTTTAGACATCGGTACTCAGTCTTACAGTTCTGGCATCTTTGTCTAACGTAAATATAAAAATAAACAAGATAAAACTCATCCCAGACATGAAAATACCTCGATTGAAGGAATGTCACCCGACCTTAGATAGAGCAATGGAATGATATTCATAAGGACATCCATTGGAAATACAAAATTCGTTCTTAGAACTATTAGAAGGATATAACACTTTCAAAGTGATATACACTGACGCTTCTAAAATGGAAAACAGTGAGGGCTGATTATAAACCACAAATTTTTGTTTAATCTGCCAGAGGAATGCTCCATCTACACAGGAGAAGCTACAGCTATCTTGAAGGCTCTTCATTGGGTAAAAATTTCCGAAGCAAGAAATTGGGTCATTGCCACAGACTCAAAGAGCGTTCTAGAAGCCATAGACAGTCCATATCGTATTAACTCCACAATACGGGAAACATTAAACAATTGGTGGGAAGTGAAACAGAAAGGAGTGAAGGTAGTCTTTGCCTGGGTCCCAGCTCACTGCGGAATTTCGGGCAATGAAGAAGCGGATAGAGCAGCTAACATAGCAAGGCAAAGAGAAATACCAGAAATAACGGAGGTAGAAGAAATCACAACGAAAGACTGGACAAACCATCTAAAGACGATTCTCTTCCATAACTGGCTTAAGCCAGTCAAAATTGTATGAAATCAAACAAGATTGTAAAAGTTGGACCACCAGCTCAAGAAAGTCAAGAAGGGAAGAAACCATAATATGCCGATTTCGAATAGGTCACTGTGAATTCACTCATGGCTATCTCCCTAGAGTCCTGGAGGCTCCAACATGTGAACATTGCAATAATACGTTACAATCAGTGAAACATGTCTTACTGGAGTGTCCCCTATTTGAAACAAGTGGACGAAAATTAAACTTACCCGAGACTATAGCGAAACTTTTAGAAGGCAAAGAGGAATCAGCTATGGAACTGTTCAAGTTCCTCAAACAAACTAAATATTATAATAGAGTGTAATTTTCAAAACATGCCAATGACCCTCTGGGGTAGAGTCAAATGAAACAAATAAAAAAAAAAAAAAAATAAATAAAAAAAAAAATATATATATATATATATATATATATTATATATATATATATATATATATATATATATATATATATATATATTCCTATAACAATAGAATAATCATATTAATCATAATTATATAGTAATATATTAATAGTAGTATAATTCATCATTGAAAAATCACGAATTAAAAAAATATGGTGCTAGCAATACATGGCCTCAAATTACCTCGTTCATTATATTCAATTTATGAACTATTAGAAAATTTAGAGTTGAAAAATGTTTAAAGAATTGTATTGTTTGGTTGAAAACATATGTTTAACACTACATAATACAACAATATAAATCTGTTATTTACAATAATCACTTATTATATTCATTTACATATATATCAAATATAAGATAAATTATCGTGATCGTAAATATTTTCTAATTTACAGGGTCAATTCAGCCCAACTGACCAAGACTCGCAAAAAGATCTGTCTACTGGGTGTTTGTGTGCATTTTGCGCCTTTTTGCGATTTTCTCAAAAACCGCTTAAGCGATTTTGATTAACATGTTCACGCCGGGGTAACCCAACGGTGGGTCATAATTGTCTGTTACGAGGGGTGGGATGACCCACTGGTGGGTCATGCTTAACCATCCCATGGGAAGACGTGCATCACAGGTGAGTCACTTGTTTATACAAAATAAGTTTATTTTCTTTTTTCTCAACGTTAAATGTTGTTGGAATTAACAAGCATAAGGGTTTATTTATTAAATATTTTATAACTTTCAACATGCTCCCTCAAAGGACTCTTGTCGGTTAATTTCATTTGATTATTCTGCTTAAAGAATTTTATTTAGCTGTGTGTGATTTTATTTCATGCTTTTATCACCATAAATAAGATTATAATATAAAAATTATTTTAAATAATACTAGAATGATTATATAAGAACCTTTTTTAGTATTTCCATAATTACTCCTTCAAGTCATATGTGTATGTCAAAGCTGATATCAAAACAATATCACATTAAACACGTTGGAACTTGCAACAGCACCAGTGTCGCCCCGCTCCGCCCCACGAAGCATAACAGCTAACAGCTTAACAGTCCCACCTCACGAGAAAAAAACGTAGATATTCGCCCCGGCGTGAACGTGTTATAATCGCTTTATCGATTTTATATATAAGGGGCTTCAATATCATGTAGGTTTCATTGATATAAAAATATTTAGTATTTAACAATTTTGGAATGAAGTGACTAAATGACATGATCTGTGATTGTTGTTTCTTTTGTGTTATCTTTATTCCGTTTTTATTGAGTGTAGGAAAAAAATCTATCATAGAGGATGTGTGACTATACAAGCCCACAACAGTGTGAGATTCCTACTGATTAAAAAAACATATTCCTATTCGCCTGCACCACCCTACGGAACTGTCGTCAGGCATTACTTCGCGGAGTGCAGTATGGCTATTTCCCTATTTCTATAATGGTCATTTTTATGTTTTGATATGTTATTTTTTTATTATAAGTCTTAACTGGCCACTCTGAACTTTTTTCCGACTTGCGCCGTATATTTTACCACACCATTCCAATCCTCCTCTTTTGTCATTGCCTTCTCCTCAAGGTAGTTTGTCCTTTACTTTGTCGAAAATTGGGAATATAAGAATGCATAATCAACAGTGTGATCCTCATAAAGGTAACTAGGAAACGATAATTCAGCCTCTATTATAAATCGTGTTAAATTTGTGTGAGTGTGAACGTATTTATGTATATGTGGTAACTCTAGACCAAAAACGAAATGTCGTACGACAGCTATTTTTTTTTTTTTATTTCTTTATTTTACAGAAAAAATTCCAATGTATTTTTTTTGTTTATCCATTCTTTGTCTTTTTTGTAAAATCATAAAGTAATGTTATCCTTAATATTATAGAAGAAAACAATTTCAAAATTCGTTTTTTCTGAAGTATATTCACTCTCGTTGGCTTATCCTTGACAGCAAATGTGAGACTCTGTTTCTTTTCTCACACATTCAAACATATATAACATAACTCCAACGGTAAACACGAGGCACAATCACTGAACAATTGTTGTTTAAGCAATCGTAGGACACGTGGAGGATACCCCGGCATGCAGCGGGAGGTAGCTTACATCATTAATGGAACTAGCTCTCAGCGCTCAGTAACACCCTCGCTTCAATAGCGATATTGAGCAAGTTCTCTGCTGACCTTTCCTTCTTCGTTGTTAAATCATCTCTTTTGTCCTCACTCTTTCACAAGGCTTACACCTCTCGGTTCCTCTTGTCGCGTCATGTCTGTCCATTTAGGGAACGGCATCGAAGATCGTTTTCTTTTCCAAGACAATGTGCCAGGGACCTCCAGCATAAATCTGCGTCGGGTTCCTCCAAAACGGAACACGTCCCAAGTACTCAGTAAGGAGTGGTGGATAAAAAAAACAAGTCAAAGAAAAAAAAATGTTTTGAAGATGGAGTGATAGCGTTCCGATGCCCCACTTTCCATACTTAATTCAGATACCAAGACTATTCAAAAATAAAGAAAAATACTTTTTTTGAAGTACTTACAATTATGTACCTTATAGTTGCGTAATAAAAAAAAATAAAAAAGCTGTACAACCCATGAAGGGTCTTGGGCTCAGTACATATAGAGATCCGTACTGTTTCTATGCCAAAAGCCGCGCAATGAGGTGATTAAACTTTGATCACTCTCAGCCGTTATGTTTTCATCCAAATTCTTCGGGTACCAACTTCAAAAGGCTGGGTATGCCCTAAGAGGGTCTCCATACCCTAGGATTCCCACCTCCCAAACCTCCCGGGTGAATTGACAGAATAAATAATACTCTGTCATAGCCGAGATCCCAATTCAGGACAAGGAGAACAGTAGACTAGTGCAGAGTTGTGTATAGCATCATTTATTAAGTACTATACATACTTAAGTACATGCTCAGAACTCTGTGATTGCTTCTTTTTTTTTGGTACACTCTTTATATAGGCTGAGTGTGCCCCAGTTGGGTCCCCGTATCGCTGACTTGCTCCACGGCTGAAATAGATAGATAGATAACTTCTTTTTTTTCAGCATATTACAACAAAAATATAATGCTCTTACAATTTATAAAAAAACATTAATAGAACTATTATTTTTTTAGACTGTCTATTCCAGAGTTACAATTTATATAACCGTAACAATAAATACATATACAATAACAATACACAATAATAGTATAACAAATCTCACTCACATATTCTACTACTTTTTCGCCAGGCTCAAAACAATAATATATCTATTACAATTTTTAAATATAGTTGAATTATTGTATAAGTTTATATGCATAAGGTCATGCTATTTTACAATATTCATACACAGCCATCCAGTTTTGGCTGTTAAGATAGTTTATTACTTCGACGATGTTTAAACAATTCTTCCCGAAGCACCTTATTCTAATTTCAAACAAAATGGATCTAGAAATCCAAATATAGCAAGGAAATGAAACGTATTTTCTACTTTCATCTATTACAAATATCACATTGTTATTTGACCAAAATTATTGTAGTTCAGGTATACCAATTCAATCTAAATTTAAATATCCATTTCACCCCATGAAATCTTAATTTGGCATCAAACAAATATTGCTTCCCATAACCATAATTTAAGTTTTTATTACAAATATTTTCTTTTTTTTTTTTTTGAGACTACAGCCCTTTGTATAAATTATGATCTCTAAATACCTGTTACTGATTCTCTAAATTCCTGTTGATAGTTAAGTTGTATGTGTATAGGAATATTGTTTTTAAACCAGTTCTCTTACATCCTTAATCCTGAAAATATTTTGTTTAATTACTTCCTCATTTATAAAATTTGCAGTCCAGATTTCACTTTTTGTAAGATATATATTATATTATATTATATATATATATATATATATATATTATATATTATATAATATATTTTATTTTAATATGTTATTAAAATATATGTACAAAACAACTGTATATTATTATACAACAAGTAAATATACTAAATTGATAAAACACATGAAATAAACATGAAGAGAAACTGCACACTGGCAGCTCCCTTGAGTAGCGAGTCTAAACAAGAAGATCTCGAGGCCATCTTTTTTTCAGACGCTTCGGAGGATTATCAGGAATTGAGAATGCAAGGATTGTAACTAATGGATTAGAGTGGAAGTGGAGTTTTTCGTGGAAGGATTGATACCTGGAACGGGCCAAATTAGAATATAGTTAAGTTGTATTTTTAGGTTTCCGTGAACATTGGGACTATTTTGTTTCGATGTGTGTAGGTATGACGGTGTGGCTTGTGGCAGGCTAAATATTTGTTAAATTTTTACGGCCGAAATAACAATGTATAATTCTCCATCAGCAGGGGTTTGAACCCTGGACTCGGAGAACAGTAGACTAGTGCTCCACTAGACCACGCAGCTCCCTTTGAAGGATGATATGGTCTGTGTGGCGGTCTACGATTAGCGGTTGCTCCTTGACTCTTCCATGGGATCCCTGATGAAAACATCGTGGGTCAAAACGTTAGGTAATAAATGGTCATTTAATATTTTTTAATTTTTGTAGCTTTTTTTTTATTTCTTCCACTTGAACCATCTCATCTTCCATAACAAAAATATATAAAACGGATTGGTGTATATGGAGTTTTTTGCAGTAATCCAATCTGCTTAAATAGTACAACCAACAAATAAAGCATTTATTAGCATTATATTGTTTAGTTAATGAGTATAATTAATTATTGTTAACTCTTATCTTCTTCACTATAACGTAAAAAGGGGTTTCTGAACTCAATTAGCAAGATATTTATATAGGTTTATATTTATACTTCCTATTAAACCATGAATGCTGTCCCGGTTCAAAATACCTCGCTGGAAAGCTGAAATTGAGACATAATTGTCGATCTCGATTCGGAGATACGGCGTTCCAGTAGTCCCCGGGTCCGGTCTGGATAGCCAAATATATATATTTATACAAAATGATGGCGGTCTGATGAACCGAGATGGTTTGGGAGGATAGCGAAAGTTCCTTATTAGGCGCTCTAGAAGCTCGTAAATTTGTATACAATCCGAATTCTGAATTCCATCCGTCCTTATTAGTTAGAAGAGCCGAAAGATGATCGCTCCGAGCGGTTTGAGTTTTTTTGTCAGAAGTTCTAAATATATTTTTTAAAGATAAAAACTTCCCCCAGTCTTTTTCCATCCATTCACTGTCTTTAATGTTTCTTGTTAGAGCTATAGATCTTTTTTTTACCTACATATAAGAGTAAATATTGTATGAAGGTTATCTTTCACCACTATTATTAATGTCCATATTAGGACAGATTGCAATACTACTCAATAAAATCGTTGAAAACAAAAAAACTTACCTCTAGTTGAAATGTGTAGAACCTGTTGTGCATTCAGATAAAAATTCATGAAGAATAAAGTACCCATATTAAAGTAAATATTTGTGTTTGTTTATTCATTTGACGTCACTTTATGCTGCTGTAGGCAATCAGACGAAGGGATTTTTAACGAGTTCCTGACAACGCACAGGATCCATACAACCTTATTAGGTCCCCTCTGAAGAACGGCATAACTAACGATTTTTCACTCACATTAAAAACCCTAGGGTCAACCTCAAATAAATCAAATCAACGTAAATGAAACTAAAGTAAATGTATATAAAATACATTCATAATTAAGATCAATATTTTATTGATATTACTAGTTTTTAATAATGAGTTATAAAAATACATACATAACATATTATTTTTTGTTTTATATGTCCAAGTAAAAACAGTATTCATTGTAAAATTTAATTTATTGTAACAATTTTCTTTTTAAGATCTACAACCTTTGACCGAGTCTGGCACCCAGGATTGCTTTACAAGTTCCGCAAATTCCTTCCTCCTATACTTTCTTATCATCCAGTCCCACCTCACTGGCAGATCCTTCAAAGTAAATCATAATAATTCCTATTCATTCATTTTTAGTCAGTTTGCGGTGTTCCTCAAGGCAGTATCCTAGGACCCATCCTTTACACAGTTTATACAGCTGATATCCCATCCCATCCTAACACTTTCCTTTCTACCTATGCTGATGACACATGTGTGTTATCAGTCAATGCTGATCCAACTATTGCCTCTCAAACTCTCCAATCCCACATCAGAGACCTTGAAGTATGGTGTCAGAACTGGAGAATTAAAATAAATGCCAACAAATCCAGCCAAATTACCTTTACCCTTCGTCGTAAACCAATGAAATCCTGCCCTACTGTCTCCTTCAATAATACTCCTCTTGTCCCGGTTGAACAGATCCGATATCTAGGACTACACCTTGACAAACGCCTTACATGGAACCCTCATACAAGACTGAAACGACAAGAAACTGCACGACGTTTTCGACTACTTCAACACTTTCTAGACAAACGTTCCAATCTTCCACTTAACTACAAAAGGCACATCTACATGACTATCATACGGCCTATATGGACTTACGGAGTAGAGCTTTGGGGCTCTACTAAACCATCAAATTCTTCCTGTATCCAATCCCTACAATCCAAAATCCTTCGTAAAATCCTCAACGCTTCTTACTTTGTCAAAAACAAAATCATTCATAAAGACCTCCAAGTTCCGTATGTAGCCGATTCGTAAAATCCTCAATACTCCTTATTTTGTAACTAATAAACTGATCCACAAAGACCTTAATATTCCGTATGTTGCTGATTTGGCCCGATCTAGATACCATTCCATTCATGACAAACTCCAGTTCCCACCCTAATCCTCTAGTTTCAATCCTTTCTTCCTCTTCAATTCCCGACAATCCTCCGAGGCGTCTGAAAAGGAGATGGCCCCGAGACCTTCTAGTTTGGAATAGTTACAGGAGTGCTACGATTGGGTAGTTCTTCTACAAGTCTCTTCCATGTCATTTTTCTAATATCATATTTACTTGATGTATTTATTTAGTACAGTTGTAAATTTCAATAAATTATGTTTTAAAAAAAAAAAAAAAAAAAAAAAGATCTACAAAACAATACTGATTGTTTCAACGAAATATATTATGTGTTTATTGGATGTAGACTGTTAAATTTATGTACGTATTAAAAGTTATGTACATATTTTTTTAAGTTACTGAATTATTTTCGGTTTATTTTTTGCAATAACAACAAAAAAAGAAAAAAGAAAGTTACCCCCTCTTAAAATTGTATGGCTAATGTTTCAAGATGCGTAAAACCCAAATATCGAATTTTTAAAAAATCCGTTTTCCTGCAATCCGCCGTAAGCCGTAACTACTGGAAAAAAAGTTTGACATCTTCTAAAAAAATATTGGGGCATGCAAAGGTGATCCTAACATCCCTAGACGTTGACATTAGCTGGTTATTTTTAAATTGCGACCGATTAAAAGGGATTTAATTTAATTTCTCACTCATTTGTGAAGATAGAGAAAACATTTATGAACGTGTTTGTACCAAAAAACCGTGAACGATTATAAAAAAATATAGGAAAAAGAAAAAAAAATTGAAATTTTACCCATAATATGCCCATAGCTCAGTTATTTTTGAAGAGAGAGATGAATATGTAAAGAGTTTTAGAATTAGTAAAAAGAATGGGAAAAAAATGTTGATATGTATATTCAAGTCACAAATTATAATAGATGTAATTCCATCAAAAGTTGGTTATTATTAAAGATATAGAAAATTGAAAAGACTTTAGAGATCAAGACAACGCGATAAACAAAGATTGAAAAAAAAAAAGTAAAATAAAAGTCTCAAACCACAACTTATAAGAGATGTGATTTCATGATAACTCGGTTATCATTGATGATGAAGAAAAAATAGTGTTCTGGAATTAGGAAATTTTATTTTAATGAAAATCGAAAATAAAAGGAAATAGTAACGCTATTGTATATAGTATAAATGCTTTTGGTTTATTATTTTCAATAATGAACTTTTGTAATCGACAAACAAAAAAAAATTACTCCCTGTTAAAAATTTGAGTGCTTACGTTTCAAGATGCGTAGAACCCGAATACGGAATAAAAATAAATTCCGTTTTTCCTGATTGATAAATAAATAAATACCAAACATTATTTTTTAAAAAAGTGCTATTTCACAGAATTAAATTTTCTACAAAATCAATAAAGAATCATTTAAATTAGTTCAGAACTAGTTTAGATATAGCATTTTGGAATGAGCAGTGGTGATATGACATTTTCCTATGAATTATTTATTGCTTTTCATATTAGTCAATTACCTATCAACAACAATCTATACAGTTATACCCTAATATTGATATTTGGAAATAATATAACATTGTGCAATAATTTGCAGCGTTTTTTTTTTTAATTGTGATTATAGCTGAAATGTTTTCGTAATAGTTTATTTCATATCATTTATTAATTTTATATTATATATTTATTCCATAAGTTAAGATCAAGTGAAATCATTTTCCAGTTCAATTTTACTCATCAACTCGTGATTAATCTTTTTTTTAATCTGATAAAATGTTCAATCATTCTTTCTTAGTTCATTAACTACTACTCCATCATGTTTACTCTTATGCAAGAAATACATGAACAAATATGTTGTATGTTTTATATATGGCAATACCAATGCGAAAATCGCTATGATTAATTTAAACAACCTACATTTCGTAAGCGCTACCGTGTTAGGTAACATTTATCGCTATCAAGAACAATTAAACATTTCGTAAAGGAATAATTGCAGTGAAACGACAATTCGTTGTCTTTAAATGTGACTGACATAAATTGTTAATTGCTTATCACAACTATTTTTAATCAATTTTAAAATTCTTCTGTGCTGATTGAATACTCTGGGTCTTTTCGCTTAAACGAAACAGTCGAACAACAAAAAAATACATTATAATATGAGGACAATATTATGTAGGAAGAGGATCGATGTACAGATAGGCGCAGAGGCGCAAAATGATTTTATTTCAAACATATATACCTACTTTATAAACTTGAAGTCATAATATGAATATTTAAATACGAATTCAATTTTATAATATTGAAGAATATAATTGTAATATTTAATTGATTAGAACTTTCTCTTCTATTTAAATTTATTTATTATTACATTAATAAATCCATTCATACCCACTAACGTTTCAAGGTCCATAGTGCCTCATGTTCAGAAATAATAATTAAAAACTAAAAACAACAATTTAATATTAGAATTAAATTTTCAACATATTAGTAACATCATATTAATATAAATATTTATTTGTATTCTAAAATTATTATTTAAATTTTTTGTATTTTCATTATACTTACAATTTTTTTATATTAATATAATATAGGCCATTTTTCATCAAATTTCTTTTTATCTATATTCCGCAAATCCAAATTAACTACATGTTGCCGGCGACTTCGTCAGCGTCAATTTCTGTTATTATGATCGCAATTAGGAAGTTTTTAAAAGAATATATTTTAAAGAACTTCTGCGTAAATGATATTTTTAGTTTTATTTGCTTGTGGCAGAGGAACATAATGATTTTCTCCGCAAGCCGATCTTGATAATGCTACTTATAGTTAGCCGTGTGAAAAGCTGTCTTGAAGTAAATCAATTCCTACGTGTTTAAATGTTTGCCCTTGAGATTAATAAATTGAATTATTTTAAAATTATAATTAAATTATAAGGCAAATCATTTGGAATTATTGGGATGGGGGGTTAATTTTCCCCGTTTTTTCCCAGGTTTTTCCACTGATTCATTACTACTATTGGTCGCATATGTTATATAACCTAAAGCAATCCTCGATAAATGGACTATCTAACACAAAAAGAATGTTTTAATTCAAACCAGTAGTTTCTGAGATTAGCACAAAAACAAACATACAAATTCTTCAGCTGTATAATATTAGTATAGATATGGGACATTTCATTTAATCTTTGAAGTGAGGTATACTTAACTTTTTTTTTTTTTTTATTCAATGCTGATATTAAATCTGTTGTGAGCGCTTTGAAAAGCTTTGTTTGCAAACTACTAGGAAATTTGTTTTTATAAAAATATTTTTTCATTATTGACTTTAAAGGATTAAATAACCACCCGAAATTCTAAATCTCGTAATGAATTCAGAACAAATTTCTGGGGAGGTTAGAAGTTCTTTAACGATGTATTTTGCTTTGAGGGACATTATTATATTAATATTTATTAAACATTATTCGCTATAAAGTTTAGTTATATTTTCAGATTTTTTTTTTACCTTATCTTTTCTTGATGTTGTACCTTATCTTTTCTTTTTTTTTTTTTTCTTTTTTTTTTTTTTAATTTGTTAAATGTTGTAAATTTGTTTAAAATTTTTTTTTAACTTTATAATTTCTCGCTTGTATACCTATTTCATCACTATTTTTTACTTTCATCACTTTCTTTATTTTTTAACTTTATAACATCTCACATTAATTAAATAAGTAATTAATTAAAACTGTAAAATATAACACACCTTTTATTAAAAAAGGTGTTATAAATATAAAACCCCTCTATTGCTTTTGTTTGTAGGAATTATTACATTTATCAATTGTCATTACTACAATTCACTTTAAAAAAATATTACATTTATCAATTGTCATTACTACAATTCACTTTAAAAAAATATTACATTTATCAATTGTCATTACTACTTTTTCACTTTGTTTTGTAATCTTTAGTACAATTTATTTTTCTTATCATCTTAATATATTGTATTCCACTGCTGGTTGTTATCTTTGTTTTTTGTTTTTCTTATAGTCCTGAAGAAGGCCTATAATTTAGGCCGAAACGTCGGCACCAATAAATTAAGTTTACGCTTAATTGTGTGTTAAATTGACTGCACCCTCAACCAACTTCTCTCATATATACACACAGTCAACCATTGTCACTTCATGCTTATCTTTTCTTGTTCGCCTTTTGCAATGAATGATGAAAGGTAGAATAACTATAAAATAATTTTGTTGACTCATTGTGTCCTCCCCTTGTATGCTATCTGAATACAGATTTTCAAAACCAGAGTAGATTTTCCTTTTATGCCCATCTGGATGACCAGAATTCTATGCAATACTAAAAGAGTTCCAAGCAGAACTTCTCATGCATGCTACTTTACTCGCCCATTCACTTCCTGAGTAATGTCAGACATATCCCTTGTTGCGAAAGACATTAACATAACTATGATACTTACGAGGGGTCAGTAAATTCTTTGTTTCGAAAGCGGGTGCCGAAGTGAGCGGTATCGATCCCCTTGACTCGATAGCTCGCTGTATATCCTCGCGGATCCCCGCCCTCGAACGTGCTCCGTTTCTACCAAGACCTTGACTCGGTTTGCTAAGGTTTGCGGTTTGCCTCTTGGCCAACCGGCGGCATTGATCCCACATCCGAACCTCTACCTCTTTTCGCCCTCCGATCTTCCCCTCTTGCCACAGAGGTTACGTCACAGCTGGGGACCTTTTGCTCCTTGGTAAAGAGCTCGACGGAAGTGATGGATTCACAGTTAAACAAACGGCTGAAGATGTAGCTTTCGTTTTAGCGAAGCAACAATGTGATGTATTGAATGTTTTTTTGTTTTTTTTATACCATTCATAATATAGCATCTTTGTTTTTTACTTCATTCATCGGTTATGATGTATAACTCTTTCTCGATCAATTTCTCCACTTATTTAAATCAATTACAATAGTTTTGTGTTTTTTATGGATATATTATACATAAATAATTTCCGAAATGGTTTTATTAATCAAGACCAGAAAGATAGACTTAGAAACTCCATGGGAATTTTTTTTTTATTATTTTTAATAATGAACTGTTGTAATCGACCAAAAGAAAAAAAATAAATTAACCCTCCCTCCTCAAAATTTGAAAAAAAATCCATTTTCTTCTGATAAATAAATAAGTACTGAAATTCAAGAAAACAGTGACATTTCATAGAATCAAATCTTCTACAAAATTAAAAAATAATCTTTAAAATTAGTTCAGAACTAGCTGAGATGTAGTGTTTGGAAATGAAAAGTGGTAATATAACATTTCCCATTGAATTATTTATGATTTTATTAATCAAGGCCAGAAAGATAGACTTAGAAACTGCAAGAGAATTGTTGTTTTAGTTTAAGCCATCCAAGGACCACGGTGCTTGTTCTACTATTCTTCATGATTGTTCGGTGTTCACATCTGCTGTCTTCTACTTCTGGCGTGTTAGGTGGTTGCCTTCCTGCCGATACCTTTAGCTTCTATTTTGGCCCAGTATTCTTATATTTTTTTAGCTGAGCTCTACCTTACATTCCTTAGAATTTATCCTCGATGCGTTGTGCCTAACCTCTGTAATTTTCCAGTCTTAATCAAGGAGTTTTATATTGGTCGGAGCTAAATATGTGGTGTTCCTTTTTACTATTCTTTGTTCTAACTGGGTCATATGAAAGTATAGGTTCCCCAGAATCCGTTTGTTGGTTTTATTTATTTATTTTTTTTTCTTATATATCCCTTTATTTGGTAGAAGAAAAAAAAACCAACATGATACATTAATTACAAATAATAATGGAACAGTCCCGGGCCTTTCTGAACTTATGTTTGACATTGCAGAAGTCACACTGTATGTAATGGTTGCAACTCCGGGCTTTCGCTTCAACTTCAATGGATAGGGAGAAACGATTTGTTTGTTTATTCATTTAAAGTCGCTTTTATGCTCCACATTGGTTGGATATCTTAAAGGAGTACCTGACACATCACAGGCTCCTTCCTTACCTGACAAGTTCCTTTCGAATGGGGCATAACTAAGAACTTTTTAATCTCTGAAAAATATCTGAGGGACATCTGCCGAGTTTGAACCTTCGACCTTGGGCATAGAGAATTTTCATTGAATATAAATTGACAGAGTATCTGTTTTGAAAAAGCCCTTTGATTAATCGAATACAATTTACACAAGTAATAATATAACATAATAGTTTGTGGATAACCATAAAATACCTTTATTTCTTCTTTTTTTTTTCAAACACTTTTACGACTTTAGGTGAGAATAGGGAAATTATGCTAGAGTTTAAAGTCCGTAGAAGATACTCGAACTCGTAATTATTTTATTCCAAGTTTTCGGTCGCTGAGCAACGCGATAATAATAATAAAACATATTATAATATACCACTGTTTAATAATTCTATACGTTATTTTCTTTTGCTTTACTTTTAGTTACATGTATATGAAATATAAAGACAGTGACAATTTTTAAATTCCAGGTTTTAACGGAAATACACCTTTTAGGGTCCCCTGTGTGTGTGTATGCAACGAGTTCTGTTCTAAATAATTGCGTGGTCTATTATATCTTATTGGATTCCTGTTTCTACTATAGTATATATACATACGTTTGACATTATAAACTGGCACACAGATGCGCTTTGATTATGCGATGCATACCCTACGAGCCGAGGACTGTAGACAGGGCGAGAGGATGAGCAGAGGCAATGGCTTATTAATGTATCAGAACTGAGATTATAGCGCGGTAATTGGACATGGGACAAGAACTAACGGGCACTAACTGCCTCTGCAATTTATCGCTAATCTGCCCTTTTAAAATAATAGTCCCCGGTCCTGGCTGTCGCTTCCCAAACCCACTTCTGCGGCGGCGTCATGTCTCTCCTCTTCAAGAACCTGCCATTAGAAGTTCCATTCCTGGGGACCAAATGGTCCGGGAATTATATAATGATGGAATTCTATTGCATTTGATACTGGAGTTAAGAAAATTGAGGACGGGTATATAATAAGAGGCCAATTTTCCAATTTTCATCATCTCTTTAAATATAGTTATAGCTCTACACACTACTAAGTATATATATATTTTTTTTAAAAACCGTGAAATAGGATGTTGAATGATTTATATCATACTGAAATAATGTAATTCATTTTTTTTTTTTTCTAAACGTCTTCCATCTAATAAAATTGATTGCAAAAATAGTATACGTCATAAAATTAAGTATCGTACTGTGCTTATTGTAAACATAATTTTATAATGAAATGAATTTAACTTGTCATATTATTTGACCTCTTTAGTTTTTTGTATGCACACCTCTGATGAAGTTGAAAGGAATTTGGATGTGATGCGGTAAGGGCGTGTATCTTGTGGCGTGATTGATTACGATAGGTAGAGTAGCACCTAGAGGCATCCCTTCCAGGCTTGATTCTTATTGTGCATTTATGTCAGGAGTTCCCTTGTCCAACATACCTTCCTCGTGATGTTAGACCCATCACCCAACACAGAAAAATAGGTGTAATGATGATAATCATTTCTTAGTTTATTATAAGACTAATTCTAAGTCTCTTAAGAATAATACGAAATATAATATGTGAGATTTCTTGCCGTAGGGTAAGAATAAACAAAATAGGTATATAAAATGCAGTTAATATTAATAAGTAAATAAAAAATAAGATAAGAGGAAAAATAATGAAAAATATAATAAATCAATAAATAGCTTCGTAAACTAATGATTGTAACAGTATTTATAAAAATATAAATGATAAAGATTAAAATAAATAAATAATCATGTGTATATGCACAACCTCGACAAAAACTAAAGTGCAATTCTTATTTAATTTTTAAAAAAATACGAAACGCTTCTATCACCTTTTTCTATTTACATATTTTAATGGGAACTGGATCAGTAAGGATTCTTTGGAAGTTGAATAGACAGACAATAATGAAATAGACGGGATTTGAAATTCGGGAGGATATTAGAGTGAATTATATGTTGAGGAATAGAGTTTCATATGGACGAGAATCGGATCAAGAAAGATCTGTCGTAAGCTGCGGTTCATAATGTAAAAATTAGTGTTGCGGGAATGGATTGTGGATTCAAATAATATGAGATCAGATATGTATGATGGATGGTGAATGTAAGCAGTGTTGGGCCTTTAAGTACCATATAGTATCTCGGTGTAGTCTAGCGTGACATAGGGCCTACATGACCTGTCGCACCAGCACAAAAAAAAAACTATAATTAGTAAATATATATTACAATCATGGATCATATGATTGTTTGTTTTTATCTTGTGTTTCTATAAATCAACCAATCTCCTTCCTATGCAAAATGCTTACACGCTCGACAGTTTCGGAAAGAATAAAGGATATATAACAATGATAGATCAGAGGAATCTGAGAAGACAGAAGCCGCGAAGGGAGTGTTAAAGAAGGGTGACGGCGATAACTGCTCCTATCCAAAAATGGAGTGTCCAAAAAAGGACGTGTTTTGGGCACGTATTTTGTGTTCTATCGAGGCAGGGGTCAGAGACACGGCGGAATGTGGCCGGACACCTGATAGTGATGTGCCGCCACAGATCTGGCTGCTGCAGATGTGCTCGAGATGTTGTCCTGGGCACAGAGCGTGAAGGAAATAATGATAACTACGTGAAGAAAATAGCTCTGGATTTGGGGGTCTTTGCCGCTTCATGCTCTTCCGCGGGTCACTTGTGTCGCATCTTGCTGTGGATCTTGGGATGTGATTTGGTCTAGAACAGCGGAAAAGAAAGAGTTTTCTCCTGTCTCAAAGTGTGAAGGACTAATAATATTCTTTTTAGAGGGACTGACCTGTGGTTTACACGATGAAAGTACAAGATCATTTAAGCTACATCAAAACTTAACTCTCAATCCACAAAACGAAATTTAACATCAATTATAATTATAAGTATCTTTGTAATATTCTTATATTTTTACGAAAATTTAAAAAAATCTTTTCTTGAGTTAACGAACGGCCCCAATGCTGAAAATATCTTAAAATCTTCATTCTAGTAGTTAATACTCGAAAAGTTGCATATTACTACAAATAATCTATACTAATATCATAAAGCTGAAGAGTTTGTTTGTTTGTTTGAACGAATCTCAGAAACTACTGGTTTGAATTGAAGGCTTTAGGCTATATAATATCACGCTGTGACCATTTAGAGTAAAGAATCAGAGGAAATCTGGAAAAACTAACCTCGCATCCCAATGATTCCTAATGTTTACCTTTTAATTTAAAAATAATTAAATTTCCCGTTAATTTATCTTTTGTCCAAACAAGTTATAAACCACAGAGGTAAATATTTAAACAAGTAGGAATCGATATACGTCAAGATCGGATTGCGGAGAAAATCAGTATATTCTTCTGCCACAAGAAAATAAAACCAAAAATATCATTTACGCAGAAGTACTTTAAAATAAATTCTTTTAAAAACTTCTAAATCCCGATCATATTAACCGAAATTGACGGAGACGAAGTCGCGGGCAACAGCTAGATGGAAAAAACGGGGACAATTTATCTTTGAGGACTTCAGTTGTTTGCTAGAAAGCGCTGATCTCAGGAACTGCTAAATCGAATTAAAAAATTGGGAAATTGAGTTTGAGGGTGGACGGGTGAAGTATAGAAAGTAGAGAAAGAAGAAATAATCTACTAACAATTTTTTTTTTTTTAAACTGTGTATATTTAGATATTGGTGCATTGCTGACATTTTTTATTCAAAGCGATAACGCTTCTAAAAAGGAAAAATTAAATTAGCCATAAGATTTAATTGGGTGAATAAAACTCTGCTCAATTTTCTCGTACAAAAAGTGAAATATAATATATTTAATTTACATATGACCATGAATGATTTTTTTTTGTAAATATTTAAAAAAAAGTTATTAAAAGACTTAATTTAACTTGTAAAGTACATTAGCAATCTCAATGATCAAAGCCAATATTGATGAATGATTAAACGAAGCAGAAGTTACATGATCAAGCGAGATTCTTATGACCGAAGCAACACATCGTTGCACATATGAAGCTTATAACATGAATCGACTAACCTTAAACTTTAACAAGTCACATTTATCTCGAATAAATAAGTCCATGGATAACTCACTACCTTCTACTCCCATCTTAGCTAAGGAGAAAAAAACAAGAAGAAATGTGACAACATCAATTATATACTAGATTTAATTAACATTTAAAAGAACGCTAGCAAACAACCTGTTATCCGCTAGCAATAAATTGCAGTTACTAACTAATGGGGGTATTTTAACATTTTTTTTAGTTAATCATTTAATAAAGCATTTAAATAAATGGTAGTTTTATTATTAAATAAATATCTAAAAAAAAAATAATAAATTATTTTACAAGGTCCACCCAAACTTTATTAAAACTGTTAGCAAATTAATTTCATATTAAGATTATTTTTATTGTTATATTTCATCCATAATTTTTACTTATATTAATTTGTTGCATTATATGAGGTTAAACAATGTTTGGTGGAATACATAATCAACATAAATGCCACCAAAGTCAGTATTTGCAGGTCCAGTAGCAGACACATCGAGGAAAAATTAAGATTTTGTGAGGGAATTTATTTTTTAAAGATTCGAGGATAGAAAGGTATAATGTACTAACCTCATTTAAATTGGATAAACAGCGATACTTTATTGATATAGCCTCTAGACTATTGATAGTAATAACCGTTGAATATAATATTTTTTTTATGATTCCAGTTCATTGCATAAAATGATGTGACCAAACGATTTTTATTTATTGTTATTTTTTCTTCACCAACACATAAATTACTGTCACTCGATCCTACAAAGAGTTAAAGTAGCTTTATTTTCCCTATCGTCGCAGGTACTTTTTGGCATGCTTCATCTATCAAGTCATCCAATCCCGCCGTGAATCATCCAATCCATGAACCGCAGATCTTTCATTATCCGATCCACATCCTTATGGAACTCTATTCCCTCTTACATTCGTAACTTTAATACCCTTCCAACCTTTAAATCCTGTCTATTAAATTACTCCATATCAATTCAATTTCCTAAGAATCTTGACAAATCCCAATTGTAAATTAAAATGTTCAAATAGAACAAATCAGAGAAGTGTTAAAAGTGTTAACATAAAATTTACTATTTTCGTTTATTTTTTTTTTTTTTATTAGATAGGCATTGTATATTTATATATATATATATATATATACATATATATATATATATACATATATATATATATATATATATATATATATATATATATATATACATATATATATATATATATATATATATATATATATATATATATATATATATATTTTTTTTTTTTTTTTTTATCAAAGCTATGTACAGGAACAGAAGGATAATTGTATATTTTATTTTTTTTTTTTATTTATCATCTAAATTAGGTATATATATTGTTTTTATCCTATCCGTGTCTTTTTTATTTATTCTTTTATTTATGGTTGTATTGTTTTCCCTTTCTATAGGCACCTACTACTTCATCTACTTTCATATGTACTATTCTTAAGGGACTTGTTTGTTTATTCGTATAACGTCACTTTATGATGCTGTGACTCGTGACTCAATCGTACGATGCTATGGGGGTTTTCTTTTTAAAATTGTCACTTTGCAATAAATAATAAATAATATTCCATTTATTTCAACGTTATTAAGAGTGGCAACAGTGATAGTGAATGAATGATAGTGAACCTACTGTATATGAATGATTTGACTTTTATTTTTCAAACTTAATTATTTTTATTCATATTCTATCAGAATAAAAGGGTCGTCGTTTAACAAGGATTACAGTTTTACAGTTACTAATTGTGAGGTACAAAAAGAGAAAAAATACTTTAAATAACTAACATTAAAAGCATGTGTTAGTGACTGACTAGTCAGTAAGGAATAAATATACTTAAAAATGTAAATACCTACCAAGAAAAAACAATGTACTTATCTAATGTAATATTCAGATTTAAGTTTAGTTATAAATGTAGATAAATTATTATCTTAGTTATGAAAGAAAAGAGAAGATGTACACTTCCTATTCTCCCTAGTAATTTGAATATTCTCAATTCATCATTAGTACAACTACAGAGCTTGAATATGTTATTTATGATGTAGGTATTGTTTCCTGTAAAGTTTATTTCATTAAATTTAGTTGTGGGTACCAATGAATGGTTCATTGGCAGTAAAAAAAAAACAAAATGATAAAAGAAAAAATATGTGTGTGATGGAGTTAGGTTACAAACACACAGCTGATGGGAGCAAAGATGTTATGTGAAATGGATTTGTCACTTCTTTAAACTTTTTGTTCTGTTTATATTTAATTGAAACTTTAGTGGATGTTGGGTAATAATAAAATAAATAAAGTTCGAAATAAAAAGTTATTTTAATTAAATAAAAAAACGGTAGGAAACACAATTAAAATGATGAAAAATGAGAAATAAAAAATAAGCTTCTTCTTTAGAATAAATTAAATTTAAAAAAAAATGTTTTTTAAATCCACACACACAAAATTTTTAAAGATCCTACCACAAAACAACAAGGTACACACGATGCACACAATGCAGGTAATTGGTTGGTTACCTCAGTGTTGCAGGTAAAAAATTAATATTAATAATTAAATTACTTTCCACCTGGCAACACTGAGGGACCTGAAAAACCGTCGTGTAACCTCCGTGTTGTGATTGACCGTGCAACCGTTACATCACTTCCCCCCAATGACCTCGTCACAGAAGCGAACAGGGAGTCGGATGCGACGTCCTCTTCGAGTTGTTTTGTCCGATGAGGGTTGGTCAGCTTCTGTGGCGGGGGCGTTGTCAGTTTGTGGAGGTTGCTGTCGCGATGTAGTCGGTGGTGACGTGGCTGAAGAGGTTGGGTCTTCCAAGGTGTAGGCCGGCTTCAGGCGGTCCACGCTTACGGTCTTCTCTCCGGAGGCGAGCAGGATCACAAAAGTCTTCTCCCCTCTCTCGATCACAAGGTGAGGTCCAGAGTAAGGAGGAGTTAGTGGTTTCCTGGCCGTGTCATCTCGTAAGAAGACGTGTGTGCATGTCCTTAAGTCCTTCGGAGTGAAGGTTGGCCCTTGACTAGGTCTATGCGGGGCAGGCTGCAGGTGCTTCAAGTGTTCCCTTAGCCTACGCAGAAATCCATCAGGTTCCTCTGGTTTTGAAGTCGACTCCAACAGTTCCCCAGGAAGTCGCAGGGGTTGACCATACGTCATTTCTGCGGCGTTTGTGCAGTTGTCATCGCTAATAGCTGCTCTCAAGCCGAGGAGGACTGTGGGCAATAGTTCCGTCCAAGATCTTGAGGTAATGAGATGTGCAGTTAGGGCTGCCTTTAAAGTTCTATGCCATCTCTCGATAGTGCCGTTGCACTGAGGATGGTACGCAGTGGTCCGACATCGCCGAGTTCCTAGGAGGTTCAGCAGTTTCGAAAAAAGTTCGATCAGACGATGGATGCGCGAGTGTGACTGCTTCTCGAATGTTCTGCTGGCATCTGGCGAAGGCTTCTTCAGCTTCAGGAGTCCATTCGATTGGCGTTCTATCATTCTTCTTACTGTTGCCAATCAGAGCATGTAGAGTGCGCTGAACTTCTGCTGCCTTGGGGAGGCATCTTCTGTAGAAGTTGATCATCCCCAGAAAGCGTCGAAGATGGCCCTTGGTAGCAGGACGTGGAAATTCGGCGATTTCGTCGACCTTACTCGGGAGAGGTTTGATGCCCTGCGAGGTAACAAGGAAGCCAAGAAACTCGACTTCGTCCTTGCAGAACGTCGACTTGAGCGGGTTGATAGTCAATCCATGCTGGTCCAGTCGTCTAAAGACTTCTTCCAAGTGGGTGCGATGTTCTTCCTCCGACGATGAAGCTATCAGAATGTCATCCAGATAGACGAAAGCATACGGTAGGGCGAGAATGCTGTCCATCAAGCGTTGAAAAGTCTGCGCTGCGTTGCGGAGTCCGAAGCACATCACCTTGAATTCGAAGAGGCCGAAAGGAGTGATAACTGCAGTCTTCGGGACGTCTTCTTCAGCAACAGGTATCTGGTAGTATGCCCGTTTGAGATCCACCTTACTGAAGATTGTCTTTCCAAAGAGGTTGGTGTTGAGAGATTGGATGTTAGGAACGCTGTATCTGTCAGGCACGGTCTGGGCGTTGAGACGGCGGTAGTCTCCACAAAATCTCATTGAACCCTCCTTCTTTGTTACTATGAGGAGCGGGCTAGCCCAAGGACTACTTGAAGGCCTGCAGATTCCCTCATCTACCATCTTCAGGAATTCTTCCCTGGCGGCGTTGTATCGCTCAGGTGGAAGGCGCCTGGCTTTGGAGGTGACTGGAGCTCCCTTCGTTTCAATAAAATGCTTGATTGCATGCTTCGCCTCCTGTGGTACCGTAGATGGGCGAGTTATAGCTGGGTATTTGCGTAAAAGCTCATAATACCACTCGCCACTAGGTACAGAATAAACGGAAGGTGTGTTGTTATGTTTAAGACTGCCCTTGGATGTGAGACCTGTCTTGGCGTCTACGAGCTGTCGGCCCTTGAGATCGACCAGGATGTGGTGAAAGAAGAGGAAGTCTGCTCCGATGATCGGGTTGTTGACGTCGGCGATGATGAAAGACCACCGAAGAGGGCGACGAAGACCAACGTTAAGTATCTTCTTCACTTCACCATAGGTCTTTATCGGTGTACCGTTGGCTGCAAAAAGGGTGAAATTGGCGGGTGTTTTTCGATCTCGTCTCCGTGCTGGGAAGACCGATATTGACGCTCCAGTGTCGACTAAATATCGTTCTCCAGTTGCTATGTCCGCGACGAATAATCGGCGGTGGTTGATATCAGCGACGGAGTCCGCCTTCTCAGTCGCTGAGATTAGTTTCCCTTTTGCGATGGTTTCCAGCTGCAGGGTTGTTGGCATTTCTTAGCTTTCTCCCGGAAGTTGCGGTGGTAGTAGCATAGTTTACGACTTTTGCTACGCGATCGGTTCCGTCCTTGGTCACGAGATGTCGATCTGCTCCTTCTTAAGCTAGCCATTTCGTTTTGGAGCTCATTTATTTGCAGGCTCAGCTTCTCGAATTTCTCCTCAAGTTGAGTTGCGAAGGAAGAAGAAGAAGAAGAACGGGGTTGCGGTGTGTGTGTGGTCACCTGACTGACACTGGACTCATATACCTCAGCTATGCGGTCGGCAATCTCTGCCAGCTTATCGAGGGATGTTTCCGAAGTTACAGCCAGTGTTGCCTGCATCCTTTCTGGTAGTGCTTTCAGCCACATATTCCTAAGTAATTCTGGGGAAACAGAACTGCCTGCCAGCCGTTTTAATTCATTTAAAAATTGAGATGGCCGTTCCTCGTCGACGAGGTGCTTGTCCTCCAATAAACGCCTAATACGCTGATTTTCGGACTCGGCGTAAGTGGAAATAAGCCTTTCCTTAAGGGCTTCATATGGCTCTGTAGGTGGGTTTTTCACCAAGTCGGAGACTTGTTTTAGAATTTCAAATTCTAAATTCGCCACCACTATTTGAAATTTTATTCTTGAGCTCACGACTTTTGATGTGGCAAATACAGCATCGGCCTGGCAAAACCATAATTCTGGGTCAGCCCTCCAGAATGTAGGGATTCTAATATTAGTATGTGCACTAGCACTTACCTCTAAATCTGCTGGCTTCTTATCCATCTTTTCCGTCATCACGTCGGGGTCACCACTTTGGTGGATGTTGGGTAATAATAAAATAAATAAAGTTCGAAATAAAAAGTTATTTTAATTAAATAAAAAAACGGTAGGAAACACAATTAAAATGATGAAAAATGAGAAATAAAAAATAAGCTTCTTCTTTAGAATAAATTAAATTTAAAAAAAAATGTTTTTTAAATCCACACACACAAAATTTTTAAAGATCATACCACAAAACAACAAGGTACACACGATGCACACAATGCAGGTAATTGGTTGGTTACCTCAGTGTTGCAGGTAAAAAATTAATATTAATAATTAAATTACTTTCCACCTGGCAACACTGAGGGACCTGAAAAACCGTCGTGTAACCTCCGTGTTGTGATTGACCGTGCAACCGTTGATGGGAGCAAAGATGTTATGTGAAATGGATTTGTCACTTCTTTAAACTTTTTGTTCTGTTTATATTTAATTGAAACTAATTTTTATTTTTTGTATTTTATTATTGTTGAAAGATTTTTTTATTGAGAAGTGGCAAACCCATTGTAACCTCTCGCCAGCTGTTGTCTTTTATCCATGTTGTTTATGTGCGCTCCTCATTTTTTCTCTGTCTCTATTTTTCGTTTATTTTCACCTGTTTATTCAAGTTGTGCATCTGCAAGAAAATACAAGATATTTTTATTATTATTCTCCAGCACCTAGCTATTTATTTATTATATTTCACCTCCTCTAAAAATACATTTATATAGTCTTAAGTTTTAACTTACTTTTAGACCTTTATAAGGATGATTGTCACTATAAACTTGGTAGTAATTGCCTCGCAATATTATATATTAAATGTTGTTTATGTGACTTATTTTAACCTTTAAAAAAATCAGATTATTATTATGGGGTTAAAGTTTTATGTTATTTAAAGTATTCTTTGGCAGTTTGAACTTTCCCGTGTAGAAACCAATTTATAAAGTCGAAAAGTCTGAGCAATTAGAAATAAAAGAATAACTTTTTTGTAATATCCGAACTTCATTAATAGGGAGAAACAGAGTTACATTGCAATACCCATGACTAATCGATTGGCCTGTTATCTGCAAGGATATTTCTTACAAGACACTCTGAGAACTAGGCTTCCGACATTTGTCGACCGCGGATGCCACTAAAGGTTGATTTAGAAGACAGAAAACATTCTCCTCTCTAATGGAACGCTGAGCTATTTCGACAAAAAATATTGCAGGGATTAAAATTTAATTGCAGAACAGCGCTGAGCCGATAATTACCATAAACGCCGACTTGGGACTCCGACACCTTCCTGAACTAGATATTTGAACCATTACGGCAACATTCTTGGCAGCTATTAACCTAGCAACATCTAGTGAAAAGGTCATAAATGAGATCTGCTTCCTTAGAAATAGGGAGATTCACTTTTTCTAGCCTATGCGGTAATCATAGGGCTTAGTAGAACATAATAAAAAATCTTAAAAGCATTTGTGTATTCATGTTAATGACAATATTTACGTTTGTCATATTTTTCTTGAATTTAGAAGATTTGATAACTAGAAATGGAGTGATAATGGTGAGGAGGACGATTTTTTGTACTTATTGTTTCTATCGTTTAAAATTTAGTTAGTCTCTAAAAACGCTGCAAATTATTACACATATTCATTATTTCACAAAATGTTTATATAGGTAATTAATTAATATGAAAAGAAATAAATAATTGAAAGAAAAATGGCATACTGTAACTGCTAATTTCAAAACTTTATACCTTTGCTAGTTCTGGACCAATTTTTCAATAATCTTTCTTTTTTTTTTAATTTCATAGAGAATTTAATACTCTATGGAATAGCACTAAAAGCTACAATAGCACTAAGTTTTTGTATTTATTTATTTATTAATCAGAACTAATTTTTTTTTATTCCTTACTCGGGTTTCTTGAAAATCTTGAAATTTTCAAATTGAAAGAATTTTCGGTTGATTACACAGGTTCATTATTGAAAATAAGAAACTAAAAGCATTTATACAAGACTAGAGACGTTACTATATCCTTTTGATTTTTTTTCGGTTTTCATTTAAATAATTTAAACTATAAAACTTATTCAGTTTCAAAATTTACTTTTCAATTTTAAATTGAAAAATCTTTTTGTTGTACGATATGAATCGAATTTTGGTACAGACTGAGACCCTGATCTCTTTCTAAACAGTTAATTAATCCTGATTTAACGTGTAGAATAATTTTTACGTTAGCTTACACATATATAGTAAGGGAAAGTATTTCGATCGTGAAAATTTTCGAATTCCAGTTATTAACGAAAATACACGTTTTTGGGCTCCCTGCGTCCAAACAACTAAAAATAACGCTAAAAAGTCTGTGTGTCTGTTTGTGCTAAGCCCAGCTAAAAAACGAAAAGGTATACGAAACTGAAATTTTATATTTAAAACAACTATAAGCCCGAGATAATACAGCAACTTTTTACTAAATTCGACTTTATACTTTATCCCACGCCTTGATGCAGTTTCTAGGAGTGATTCAAAAATGGCTGCAAAAATTTTGATTAAACTTACAGTGTCGATGTATAATATGATAGAAGTTTTATTCTGATTGAAATAGTCTGACAGAGTTTAACTTTTCGTATTTTCTTCCTTTAAAGTATCTTGTACACTCCAAAAGATTAACTATATGATCTTATTAGTATTAGTAAAGAACTTATAAATATACAAGTTGAACTAATTTGTTGAGCAATTAAAGAATAAAAGCGCTTTTTTTTATTTTAATGTATTGTTTTTATAGCCATATAATATACCGCAAAGTAACGAATAGAGCATAAACTAATACTGATTATTATACGTAAAAATTTAGTATAGTGTTATTATTTAAGGTTGATTATATGTTTTTTAACGGAACTCAATACAATTTTTATTTGAATTAACTTAAAACTTTAACTTAAGTTAAATTAATAGTTCTCTTCTAAATATATTTTAACAGCTGAGGTTAAGTGAAAGTCTTGTGTTGCTCGTTCCCAATTTTTTCTGTATTTTATAATTCTAACTTTTGTATGCAATATTTATTATGAAATAAAAGTTATTCATTCAATGTCCACTATTATAATTTATTAGTTATAGTTCCTAAGGCACTTGCGCGTCGTTTCTTGAAACCATTGCTTTGTAGAATATTTCTTTTAATTTTAAATGACTTATTTTCCTGAATGCTTGGATTTAATCAGCTATGCCAGGCCCGAACGTGTTAAATCATGGCAAAGATGTAAATTTTGTCTGGCCAAATCGAAAGGGAACTCTAAATACAAAAGAAACCACGAAGTTTTCGCCCCATACTGAAAAATAACCCGTTGATGCTCCACGATCTAATACGATTGAAGCCGTTCGGAAAAAGAAAATGATGTAAGAAACGTGTCTTATGTAACTGTTATGTTTATGATTAATATGTCGCATTTCAGAGGCATAGGAAACATAAAGCTTCCAATTCTGAGACACAATTCAATTTTATAGCGATAACTTGAGAAAATCCAAAAAACCGGTTCATAGCGACTGTTCTCTTGCTCTCAAGCAAGCAGTTTTCTTTGTTTTTGTTATGTAGATGAACCGTATCATTTTCGGTTGTTTTCGACTCGTTTTTGCTGATATATTTTAATAAAACAGCAATTTACCACGTTTTTATTCATCAGTTGGCTCGTAAATTTCTTTCTACAACAGTCAGCACGTATTATTTATTATTGAATTTACATTATATTTATTCACAACTTAGACTAATAAGAAATAAATCAAATTCATAATTGTCATTATTGAAGATTTTATTGAATACAATTTTTTGCTTTAATAATATTGAAGTTTTATACGTATGTCAAAGGAAATGCTTTTGTCATTTTATTAATTTTTTTTTAATTTACTAATGATTTAATTTAGAAAAATAACAATAGGACATTATAATCATTAGTATTCCTAAAATAATAAATGTACAAAACAATTTCCTACATTCTATAAAACTACAAAGTTAAATTAATCTGTAATATTATTTAAATAATAGTGCCACATTAAATATTAGAATTATGAATATAGATATATTTAAAATATCGAATTAAATATTAAATTTAGTTTTTAAAAAAAGAAGAAAAAAAAAAGAATCGTGATTAGAAACATATTTTATGTATTATTTAAAAAAAACTGAATTTATTAATAAATTGAATATTAACACTAGTTTTGTTTTATGGTTTATTATACTCAATTTCAAACCTTTAAAATAGACCAAGAAAACAAAACAATGTTTTGGTAATACTTCTTTCCAACAGGAAAAGGATAAAAATATTTTCTATTATTTAATTATTGGTTATTTATTTATTTTATTATCGAATAGATATTTTAATTCTCACGCTGATATAAATTCTTAATTATTTTAATTTATATTATATTACATAGAAGAATTGAAGTTATAAATCGGCTTGTTTTAAATTCTCCAAAAATAAAAATAAATAAATAAATTGTTTTCAGGTCAAAAGGGCCTATTCATCTTATAGTAATGCCTATTTCATGTAGAAATAGATAAATAATATTTGATTTTTAAGCAAACTTATAAAATGGAATGTTCACCAACGAAGAGAACAAAACAAATGGACTGCAAATAAAAATAAAGAATAACTTCTTATAAGATAATATAGTAATTCATGAATGCAGAAAACATAAACATGATTTATAATGATTTTTTTAAATATTTTGAAAATCGTCCCGTAAACTTCACATCCCAAAACTTAAGCCATTTTTCCCAAATATCAGAGAAATATCATTACAGAATTAATAATTCGTAGTATTTTAAACACTTAATTTAATTTTTTTCACACCCTAATTTTTGTATAAATAATTAATTAAAATTTTAAATATAAAACAGGGTGTGATAGTGCAAAATGTTCTCCCTCCTGATGGTGCTTTACACCAGGTGAAGCATAGTGCTTTATTGATCATGCTGAGGATTTAAATTCCATTACGTAGAGATTGGATGGGCGATCTGGCCATTAAGGCGAGCTCCAGCCTACCCGATCTCGATTCAATTTCGAGCTAGAAAACGCTCTTGACCAGAGATTAATAATGAACCGTTAGGGTGTGAAAACGTTATGAAGCAAACCGACATAACTCCTATTATGGCAATTTAAATTGGTACCTTCAGTAGGTATAATAATAACTTAATGTGGTCACTATAAAAATAGTTTTTTATGTGTATATTGTATAAGCATTTGTTATCCATGTATTTCAGTCACTTTATGTCAGTAACCATCATGAAAATTAAATTAGTTTATTTTTTTTTTGTACTCAATAACATTTTATTATTGCATTCCATAACCCATAACACTTGAAAATCTTGATAATAATTAGTATTATCAGATTATTATACTCAATATTGTATAGATCTTTACTAATAAAGCTTTTTATATAATTATGAAGGAACTGTTTTGTTTTTCCTATTGAATAAAGCTCATAATTTACGCACAAGTCTCTATTCATTTAACACTTATCTAACAAATGACATGTTTAAATTTTTTAATGATAAATACATTAAGAAATGTAAGTGCAATTGCAATAATAAACGTATAATTTTGAAAAATGAATTGGCATTTGTACGGATATACACGTTTTATGGTCTTCTGAATCCAGCTAAACAAAGTCCCACAAAGTGTTAATTGTAGCTCAAAAACTGAATTTTCATGAAATAATACAGCAACATTTTAATCAAAATCGGCCAGAGAGGTACTCTATGCACCTTTTTACCATTTTCTTAGATGCGATGTGAAGTTTAATGAGCTTTAATACCGTGGAGGTTTTATTATAACTGATATAGTCCAACGGGCTTAAATGCCATTTTTTTAAATTTCCTTCCTCTAAAGTACCTTGAGCTTTACATATTCGAAAATTTAACAATATCATCTGGTTAGAATTTATTACAAATACGAGTAAATACACAAGTAGGGCTAAGTTGACAAAAATCTTAAAATACCTTAAAGATGTATTGGATTGTTTGAATATTTTATTTAGAAATAACTAGACAATAAGCAATTCTTTATTTTATTGATTTTGTTCTATGGGGTCTTAGTCCTAAAATACAGGGTTTTTTTCATTTTAAACATCTTAAGGGGAAATGAAGAAACATATTTTTTAAGTATTATTTTTTTCTAATTATAACTAGATTTTAATAGTTTGTTTTTATATTATATATATATATATATATATAATATTAATTTAATTTATAAAAACACATGTTTTCTTCTTCTTTGTTTAATATTTATTAATTATCCCTGTAATTTTTTTATTATTTTTCTTTTTTTTTTATTTATTTTTTATTAAAATTTTTTTTTCATTTACGATGTACATATGAGATCAATAATTTCTTCTAGCTGTAATACTCACTTCCCCAGAACGTGGCAGATTGTATTATCTCTTTATAAATATATTTTTTTTAAATTAATGAGAAAAGAATTAAATATATGGGTTTTATAATATAGTTGTTCGCGATTACGCGAATTAAAAATAATAATATTTATTTTGATTTAAATTTAATTAGATTGAGCCTTGGATACGGCACAGATGTTTAATTCGACAGTCTTTTGTTTTTTGCTATTGCGTCAGAGTGAATTAAGGTTTTGTCCCAATTGTATGTTTTTCTAGTCCGTGACGATATTTGTGGTGATATTCGGTTCCCGGTCACGAAATAGGGACTCAATTTTAAGAATTTAGGTTCTCCTAAGTTTTACAAGATAAACCCTAGGAGCAGCTGGAGGAGACTGCCGAGCCGGAGCGGGCCCGTTCGAGAAGACACGAAGAAGGCGACAAGGTAAGCTGCTGTCTATCTTAAATTTACTTGTAAAACGACTTGGAGATCCCTTATTCTGGGCAGAATCTAAATTTAAAGTTTTTTATTATTATTTTTTATCATACAGTCCACAACCAGAAAATTTTAATTGTTACAATCAGTACCAATAGTATTGAGCGAGTTTTTTTTTTTTTCTTTAACAACAATATTTTATTGAGTAGTATTACAATCTGTCCCAATTTAGTCATCAATAATAGTGGTGAAAGATAACATTCATGCAATATTTACACAGCATCAAAATATATATACAATAATGAATCAATAAACTGTTTACAAAATCTAGAAATCACTTATGCCTATATACACGTCATACATACATCACATTGAGTGGAGAATCTAGTCAGTGCTAGAACTCCAATATATACATATTTACAAGAGGTCTCGAGCACAGTGCCGTTTCAACCTTCTAGGGGGCAGTAAGGATGTGTGGAGCTGGATAAGGATTGAGCCAGGGGATTAAGGTGATGGATAAGGTTCTGATGGAATTTGGAGAATTGTGATAAAATAAGATCTAAAATAAATGTAATATTTAGGTATTGGTGTAAGGTATGGTTGGTGATATGATAAGGAAATTTACTATTGTTCGTAGAACTTTGGATTGAAAGGATTGAATGCGTTTGATGCCAGAAAGTTTAGCGGGAGGGATTTTAGCTCTTCTGTCAAATTTCCTTGAATGAGTATAGTCCCTTTTTATAGGGTTGAGGGTCGAATTTGTTTTATTTATTTTTTGAATAGTTCATCGCGGTAAAGTGAAAAACTGGTTTTTAAGAAACCTACGACAAATTCGTGAACTGTCACCATGTACTTCCGTTAATCGGAATCTGAAGTAATAATAATAACTCATAATAATGTTTAATAAGTAAAACCAAGAGGTTATGAAAATGTATCAGTGTCATTAGTTTGAGAAATATAAAAATTGTAATTAAGTCTAAAAAAAATTAAAACTCAACTGTAATTTACTTTTAAGAATTATTAGCCCGATAATACTGAAATAAATTTAAATTAATTCCTTAATGTTAATTTAATTAAAAATTCTTTTAGTTAGCCCTGAAGAAGCTTTAAGAGCAGAGAGGGAAGAATGTCAGCCGCCAAGAGACTGCTGAAGAAGTGGACCGCTAGATAGAAGATACGAGACCAGTCACGGCCTGGTTGCGACACATTTTTAATTCCCGCCCCCGCGACTGTTTCCCAACTCCCGGTGATCCCCTATCGGCAATGAACCCTCGGGTCGTCTGGCATTCTGGTAGCTATTGCGAGAACTATCAGAACTACTAGTTGGCGAGATAGGTCTTATGAAGACATAGCGAAGTCTTTTTTTTTTTCTTCAATATAAAAAAAATCCTCTCTTTCAACTGTATACAATCTAAAGCTCCATGCCTCTGAAATAGGAAGGTAAAAAAACTTTTCTGTGTGAGTGTGTGTCAATGTATTTATATATTATTATTATTATTTAAATGTCGATATTATTACGTAATTCCAAATGGAGCTATCGGCCTTTTATTCCAACCTTCGCGGTTTTCTAGAATTTGCAAATACATTTAGAGATAAAAATAAATTGTTAAAGAATTAATTAAATTGAAATTCTATAGAAACGTGAAGAAGAAGAAGAGAAAGAAATTTCTAAAACAATCAGTTAGTTTTATCGGCTTTTCATCACTCTCCATTAACTTTTACCATTCTGTGTATTAGATAATATTTTATCTTAAATCTTTAGCTTTCCAAAGCATATAATACATTTATATTACTATTCTTTTATTGAAAAACACAAAAACTGCATAAACAAATATTTTTGCTCTTTTCTCTTTGAGTTGGTCATGAAATTCATATACTCCCCCTCTATGCCTATTTTATGTGTGACTACCAGATGACTGGTGGACCTCACATCCTAGAAAACCCTCATTTAATTATATGCTTAAAACAGTTCTTTCTTCCGGAACTCGGATTCGAACTCAAAACCTTAGTCATTTCTTATTTATTAAAATCTCATGAATGCAAAGCTTTTAAATATTATAGGAAAATTATTCCTTCACAGAATCTTTGTGCAGAACTGTTTTTTTGAAATGCCTGTCTTGTAAACCGTTTACGTTCCTGTGCGTTTCATCTACATATCACATTAGTCTTAATTATTTTACTTTGCTGACATTCTAGAATGACTGACGGTGAAGTCAGTGACATTTCTCTATCATTTGAGTTCCAGAGGTCAGAAATAATAAAAATTTGGTGTATTAGCTTTGCAGCAGTACACCTCATGAGGCTCATATTTCATTACACTCTTAGTCAAATCATTTATGAATCCTTTCGGCTCATAAACGTTCGAACATTCTTGGCGATTTCTACTTATGTAGGTACTAATTTGGAATTTCGAAAAAATGCAAAGTAAATAACAACTAAAATTGAGCTCAGGAGCCTTTTTGGCCCCTATTAATTAACAAAATTTAATCATATTTTTTTTTAAATTCTATTTTAAACAATTTATTCTATTTTTTTCAATATGCTCCTATGCAATTTATCCTAGTCGTTCCATCCTTCCTGTTATAAAAACAGCTGCATTAACCTACAAGTGGTTGTTGCATCGGCTAGGTATTGACTGGTTGTATGTTTATGTAAATTATCCACTTTATAAATCTTTCTTTTAGCTATAAAAGTCAGTTTTAGTTAAAAATAAAAGAGTCATAAAACTAAATCTGTTTTTCTTCCTTTCATAAACAAGGGCAGTACGAACAGATGCGACCAAGTGATCGAAACATATCACTGTGTATTTTACAATTCTAATTCGATCCGTTTACTTCAAAGCTATTTGAATTTAAAGAAATGAATTTATATTCATATAGTTGTTGTTATTCTTTTTATTTGCCCGTTCTAATCGTTTCCGTGCTCTTAAGCTGTCTCTTCCAATTTGCATTTATCGCTGAAATGCTCAATTTAAAATTAAATTGAGAATGGACTATGAAGGGCATGCAATGTTTCTTTAATCAACCATTTACTTAGACCTCTCAATATGATTGTTGGCAATTTATAATTAAAACTAGATATTTTCTAATAGTAATAAAATAAGATTTTCTTTCAATTTTTTTCATAGCGTTGTCCTGTATCGAAAATCTTTTCGATTTTTCTCCATCTTTAATGATAAACGATTTTTGTTGGAATTGCAGCTATAATAATTTGTAACTTTAATATACAGATCAACTTTTATTAATTTTTTTTTCTCGCTTATATAAGTTAATTATTTTAAATAGTAAACCAAAATGTATAGATCCATAATTTCCTTATATTTTAGTTTACTACCACATTCATCCAAGAGTCTTAGGTAATTCGATTTCTAAATTTTAAATGTAAATTTTTTTTTATAATGACGTGGAAAATTACAGCTTTATACTAATCATATATATTTAAAAATGTTAGATTTTTTGGATAGGAACTGAACCAAGTAATTGGTAGAAGCTGTTGAGAGATAATTTTATTAAAAATGTGTGTCTGAGCTTTAAATGAAGTATTCAGATGATTTTGAGATATAACGAAGAATTGTAAGACAATCCAATAGAAACCAATAATCTGTCATTTCTTATATAATTATATACGATGATATTATATGATAGATATTATGGCAAATACGATTATATATCAATGATTTGCGTATTTACTACTATAGAAATGTAGTATGCACTACTAATTGAGGAGGCCAGAACTCAGCGACGAGTTGTAATGCCCATCAAGAAGAAGACTACAATAGAAACAATTCTTTATCCAATAATAATAGATGATGAACCTATGCACTACAAATCAGTCCTTCGACCAGGAGCCCTTTAAGCTGCGGAATGTTTAGCGATGAATAGATAAGGAATGATGCAAGACCAGGAGGTTAAAGATAGAGGAATTTTGGGTCCAGTGAATGAATACATTGAATACAGGAAACGGCATAACGATAAACTGTAGATGGAATATTGAAACGTAATAAAGAAAATATCACCAACAACATTCGAAAATAATGGTTTATATTTTATTTATTTTTTATTATTATTTATTTATATTTTATTATTATTTGTTGGTCATACTGTACAAATATGGTTCCAACGAGATTAATTAGGAGAAAATTTAATTATTCACGAGGGCGAAAAATCAGAAGAGTAACTTTCAAGTATAAAAGGACTAGCTGTACCCCGCGGCATTGCACGCGACTATTTCAATTTTTTTTTGTTAATTGCTGCAAATCAAGAAAGTCATTTATTATAACTGTGTTAGGTGAGGTTATACAATAAAAAATAACTGAGATAGCAGTGAGTTAAACTTTTAACTATGTAAATGTATGACAAATGATTATTGTTGATTGTCAGATATTAATTTTATTCAGTTTAATCTACAATAACATACCAGTAGCAAGTAGCCAAACCCGTGATCATCTAATACTGACATTTATGCTTTAAAACATTATCTTTCTATACCATCGTAACTTCTATGTAACATAAAACTGAATAAGCTCGCATTTTTTTTTTTTAGGGTTTAGGACTATGTTCTATTATCTTTTCAAAACTTAAACGGTTTTTTTATCCTATTGAACAGATTAAAAAAACCAACAACACTGAAACATATGGATTGGATAGAAAATTATACACGAAACATAGCTATAAAATGAAATATTGTTTGTTTATTCGTTTAACGTCACTTTATGCTACTATGGCTAATCGGACGATACTACAGTGGGAGTACTAAATTTTGCCAATCCAGGTTTTTTCAAGATAGGGTAATCTAACGCCCGAAAAGGACTAATTTACTATTTCAAAGGATATGCCCGATTTTCAAATTTTAAGGACTGTTTTAATTTTTGTTTTTTTCATTCTAAGTTAAAGTCGCCATTCTCGTTGAAAGGATTCTTATTAATTGACATTTATTGTAACCAGGATACGGTTTAAAATGGAAGAGAACCACCATTTTTGACTCTGACTCGATTCTCCTTTTATAAGGACACGAATCGAAATAAATCAATGGTAACTAGGATTACCATACTAAAAAGGAAACTTTTTAATATTGAAACTCTCTTCCCGATGCAAGAAGCTGTCCGAAATAACTTAAGTCTAACTGTCTATATTAGGGTGGGTGAGGTGGGTTACGCCCGAAAAGGACTAATTTACTATTTCAAAGGATATGCCCGATTTTCATATTTTAAGGACTGTTTTATTTTATTTTTTTTATTCTATTTTAAAGTCGCCATTCTCGTTGAAAGGATTCATAACAATTGACATTTATTGTAACCAGGATACGGTTCAAAATGGAAGAGAACCACCATTTTTGACTCGATTCCCCTTTTAAAAGGATACTAATCGAAATAATTCAATGGTAACTAGGATTACCAGTTAACGAGTACCTGACACAGGCTCGGGACCACCTTTTAATGTCCCTTCCGAAGGGCGGCATAACTAAGGATTTTTTACTCCCATTAAGCCACCCGCAGGTTGAAATGAAATATACCTAAATATATTTGTTATAAGTATTTTAATATATTTGCTATTACTAATCAGATTAAGACGATTTTGCTTATAAGGTGGTTAGAAATTTGATTGTTATTCAAATGAGTACTTATAGTTTTTAAGGATGCGTATACTTTTTGAGTTATTCAAAAAGCAATTTTGTTTTACGTTTTGGGAAAATACTTTTTTAAATCACTCAGAGGACGAATTTTTCCAAACCCAGCCTTATTGCACATCTAGACAGTAAGACGAACCTTCAGGAGATATTTCAACTTCACAACCATAGTTGTTTTTGAGAAACTGCGATGACCAGAAAATCGAGTGAAATGGGACTTTCTTTTATAAATATATATTATCAAGAAGTAGAAATCAAGTGGAGTGATATTGAAGTGAGTTCCTATTAGGATGTCCGCATAGCGGAGCAGCGAATCAAGTAACAAGCAGTGAGCAGCGGGCTGAGTTCAGAATGTTTGATTTTTTCGTGCTTTATGATGCGAATCAAGAATTTATGCAACAGTTTCTAGAGATACTAAATGAAATATGGACTATTAATCAGTGTTTTTATTATTACATCATTAATGTTATGAGAGTACACAATAAATAAATTAATATTATGTATATTAAAGGACTACAGTTTAAGCGAAAAACAATATAACGTTTGCCTCTCTAACAAATTCAGGGTATAACGGAAAAAAAAAGGACCGTAAGAGCAAGTGATAAATAAGACGTAATGTGGTTACCGCTGCTCAACTATGATTGGTCCTATGATGAAACCAAAACCACTCTAAAGTTTCCAGGAAAAGCCCAAGCTTAAAACATGGGCAGTGTGGACTGCGGGCGGGAAACGGAAGCATTATGAGCACATGTGACAATACTGGACCAACAAGAAAGGAGGAACGCAGTCAAAATTGTCTCAAGATAACCTTGAAAAAAATCTGGTGCGGGCAACACACGACTTTCACTTACCTCCATTTTTAAAATCAATAAAAGAGTTTTCAAATACAGTTAGAGATAAAAATACGTGAAACTATTGAAGAATTAATTAAATTAAATTTCTATAGAAACATGTGTTTCATTAAAAAATCTATTTTATTATTATCTAAAAGAATCAGTTAGTTTTATCGGCTTTTCATCACTCTCTATTAACTTTTAGAAGCTTGTGTATGGGATAATATGTTTTCTAAAATCTTTAGCTTTCCAACGGTATATCATACATGTATCATATACATACGGTATATCATACTGCTCTTAAAATTAAAATATCGGCAGTTAAGCCCTGTCAGACCATTTTAATCAGAATAAAACCTACATGATATTAAAGCCCATTAAATTATACATCGATATAGCGAGTTTAATCAAAATCGTCGGAACCGTTTTCGAGAAAATCGAAAAAAGGTGCAAAATGCATGGTATAAAGTGCCTCTTCTGGTAAGCTCATTTTGATGAAAAATGTTTCGTAACGTCTCGGGCGTATAATTGTCTTAAATATGAAATTTCAGTTTCATAGGGCTTATCGTTTCCGCCCTGGAGTTACCAATTCTTTTCTATCGGAGACCTTGTATGGTGTCAGAATTGGAGAATTAAAATAATTTCCAACAAATTACCTCCACCCTACGTCGTAAACCTATGACAACCTGCCCTACAGTATTCTTTAATAATATTCCGCTCGTTCCAGTTCAACAGATCTGCTACCTAGGACTTCTACTTGACAAACGTCTAACATGGAATCCGCATACTAGACTAAAACTATAATAAACTCATCGGCGAGTTCAGTTACTTCAACACTTACTAGACAAACGCTCTAAACTTCCAATTAACTACAAAAGACTCATCTACATGACGATCATAAGACCTATCTGGACTTCCGGAGTTGAGCTATAGAGCTCCACTAAACCATCAAATTCTTCCCGTATCCAATCCTTACAATCCCAAATTCTTTGAAAAATCCTCAACGCTCCTTATTTTGTCGAGAATAAGCTCATCCATAAAGACCTTAATATTCCCTTCGTAGCTGCTTGGCGCGAACCAGGTATCAATCATTCCATGACAAACTTCACTCCCACTCTAACCGACTAGTTTCAATCCTTGCTTCCTCTTCAATTTCCGACAATCCTCCGAGGTGTCTGAAAAGAAGATGGCCTCCAGACATTTTTGTTTAGATTGATTACTAGAGTGCTGCCGATGGGCAGTTTCTCTTCATGTTTTTCATGTACACTATCTTTTATCAGCGTGTTTACTTGATACAATATTTACTATATTGGGATAGTTGTAAATTTCAATAAAATATAAAAAATAAAAAAATCTTTTCAAAAAGTGATATTTTCTTTGCTATTTCCCATGCCGGATTTTCGATAAGGCAAGTAGATTGAAAACTTTTAAGTGGAGGACCAAGTGGATTTAAGATATAAGCATTTTTTTACCAAATAATTTTATATATACATATCAATTTGAACATTAAGTAAGTACTAGGATATTTAGTGAGGGCGGGGACACCCCTTCTGTTTCCACTTACTTACCTATAGATACTTCATAGCTGATAAAGACTGAAGTAATAGGTACTCTAATATGCTCCTGAGATACGAGCATTGTGAGCCTCCCTCATAACTATCGAGTCGGTGGTGAAAATAAATGGCCAATTAATTTATTCTGTTTGATGAGATGCCATCTATCCTGTTGGTTGCTATGCTTATTAAAGGTAGTTTTCAGATCGTCTAAATTAAAACTTATTATTTTTGTTTTAAGAAGGATAATAAAAAGCGATCCAAATGATCTATGTTACCAACGGCACCCAGAGAAGACCCGATGGCCAAACGATTAGAGCACAACCCAATATTAGGCAAGAGGCCGGGAACCGATCGTGACCGAAAGGTGCCATCCATCTTCCTAATCGGCGACATCCACTTCTTCAGCAGTCCGCCCTATCGGTAAATGAAACTGATGACGGACCTTGGCTGTGTTCGAAAGGTTGTACAGAAGTGGCGTGACGATCGTTTAGATGAAATGAAAAAGAAATCGAAAGTACTCTGTGCAAGGTCGGTCGTGAATTATATATATCATAGATCAATATGGAAATAGATCAGGAGTCAGTTGAAGGTATCCGTAAGGAAATAACATAACTCCAAATCGAAATTGTTTCGTTGGAATTGCAAGCTGATACTCGAAATGTCTTGCATCTTTCGAAAGACTTGAAAGTAATAGGAGGGGAGTAGTTTTCTCGCCTAAAATAAGCAGAATCGATGAAAAAACATATGAAGAGTATTGATTCTACTGCAGTAACTTAAAAACTATTTCACCCAGATTATCAATTCAACGAAAATGTAAATAATATCTACGTTAAATAATTAGAGAAAATTATGTCCTTCCAAAATTCAATAACTTTTTTTCATTAAATTATAAAAAGTTACTATTTTAACTCCATTTTTAAAGTCTAATACTATGTAAGATGTTTTTGGCTAATGATTTTGGCTGTTGAGTTTCCATAAACTCTATAACCTAACTCTGTAAGATTCAAACACACCTGGTATCTATTTAATTAATGTATAGAGAGATCCCTAACATACACAGCGTGCCTATCAATTAAAGAACATAGTGTTAAAATTTAGTAGAATTTTTATGAATTGTATTCATCTTACAATTTGTGAAGTGAAAACTTCTTTACCGGCGTTGTGCGATTTTTAGAAGGGTAAAAATAAAATATGTGCTATATGTACCACCAACTCATCAGTCTTTAATCACATTCAAATTACGATGGAGGAATTCAAAATAATATCTCCCTACAAGGTGATGATATTTTACAATTAAATGAAATAACAAATCTGTATTCTCAACATAATCTACTTTTGCATACCTACTCTTCTTCCTAACGAAATTCCATCGAAAATTTCAAATTTAAAAACATTTTTAACTTCTATAGGCAGTCTCTATAACTTCCTGATTTTTCTTTTTTTTTTTTATCAATAGTTTTATGCTATGATATATATTTAGCGCACAATGCACATCACAATACATAAAAAAAACAAAAAAAATGAAGTAAAAATGCACGCCTAAATGACAGACCGTATCAAAGCAAATAAAAACAAAATTTAAGTAAAAAGATAAGTCACACGATATAAAGGATATAAACTAATCACTAAAAAAAAGTAATATATAAATAAATAAAATATAAAAATAAATATAAAAAAAGTAATATATATAAATAAATTAAATATAAAAAGCAATAATAAAAATTTCGGATGAATATTTTTTTAAATCTTCATATGTTTCTGCGCACCTGTTAGCAACAATATGTGACAATAAGACATTGTGCTATACCAAAACTTTGAATAATAACAATATTTTTCTATCGATTATCATAAATAAGGCCTGTTACATATATTTTTTAAGGATCCTAAAAAAAATTTTTAAAGATAATATTTTTCTTGAACAATCAAAATTTATTTGATGACTATCACAAAGCTGCGCGAGCATACACACACAAATAGATTATTATTATACCGATTATTATCCCTGATGAGAGCAATTTAACATGAATTCACGACTTTTTTATTGAACTGATTCACATTTATTCTACTCTAATTACATTTAATAACTTCTTTTTAATTCTTGATACTCCCTTAAATATATATATATATATATATATATATACGTAGGTATTATTAATATATATAATATATACATATATATTTACCTATACGTTATATCAATATATCAACTATTTCATGTTTTCAAGCTCTCTGACGTGCTCGGGGCAAACCTCAAGTGATAAATTATTATTTTGTTCAAAATAAATAATTACTTAAGTCAATAAATAATGAACCTTGCATAAGAGTGATTACTTTTTTTTTTTTTTAAATAGTTATGAATGTATGTCATGTTTAGTAGTAAGTGTTTTTTTTTATATAGTATATATTCACTTATTGTCTACTATGAAGAGTTAATTAAGTGTATATTATAATAATGGAACAACTATGTCAATGATTTGTTATCAATATTATATTAATTATATAATCATCTATTTCAACATTATTTAACAACGTTTTGGGAGTATTACCTCATCATCAGGTATGATTAAAATCTGAAATCAATAATATAATTTTACATATTCAGTCTCATTAAACTTGTCGAAATCTTAACACCTAACTTTTTTCCTTTTACTACACATAAAATCTTTAATATTCTAACCCTAGATCTCCATCCCAATTCTTATTAGCTTATAGTTAAAATAGTAAAATGTCAAGATTTTGACAAGTTAACTGCGAATGAAGATGGAAAATTATATTACTGATTTAAGATTTTAAGGACACCTGATGATAAGGCAATGTCGTAGGTTGGTGGTGAAAGATAGGATGCTATATTATTGATAATGAAACATTAATATAAAAAGAGTTGTTTCATTATTACAATATGTAAGTATATATAAGTTATTTTGCTATTAGCTTTTTTTTTAACAATGGCCAAAGTAATCTGTATTTCCTGCCTAGGTTATGGTAGTTATCATCTAAATACGTTTTTAATATTTTTAAAATAAAAAAAAATTTCGTGCGCGCAACACAAGACTTTCACTCACCTCCGTTATTTATATCCATTTAAGAATTTTCAAATACATTTAGAGATAAAAATAAATTTTTAAAGAACTAATTAAATTGAATTTCTACAGAAACATGTGAATAATTAAAAAATCGATTATATTATTATCTAAAACAATCAGTTAGTTTTATCAGCTATTCATCAATCTTTACATATTTTCTGTATAAAATAATATTTGTTCTAAAATCTTTAGCTTTCCAATGATATATTATACATATATATTACCGTTCTTATGTTCAAAAACAAAAAATTGCAGCAAAAAATGTTTTTTTTTCTGTTTTCTCCTTTAGTTAGATATCAAATTCGTTAAACATATATAATTCACCTTTTTTTTTATCGTTGATAACAAGATTATATTGTTATTTTTTGAGTATCTACAAAATTAAAGGTACTTTAGATGAAGAAAACTTAAAATATCGGCATTTAAGCCCTGTCAGACTATTTCAATCGAAATGAAACCTACATCATATTAAAAGCCATCAAGTTTTACATCGATATATAGAGATTAATCAAAATCGATTTGAGAAAATCGTATAAAGGTGCTAATGCATGGTATAAAGTAGATCGGACGATCCGGTCAGCTGATTTTGATGAAAAAGATTCTGTAACATCTCGGACAGAATGTTCTGTCTTGTCTCTTAAGTTGTCTTAAATATGAAATTTCAGTTTCATAGGACTTTTCGTTTTCGCCCAGGAATTACCACACAACCACACACACACACACACACACACACTCATACAGACTTTTTTAGGACCCTACTCAGTCGAAAACTGAAATCCGAAAATTTTCACGATCGCAATACTTTCCCTTACTATATATTTCATATATAGTAAGTAAAAGTAAAATATATAAAAAGCAATTTATTTTTTAATCATCCTTTATGGCTTAAATATAATAAACTCAATAAAAGGTCTCACTAACCGGTCTCCTTTCAAAGATCCTTATACGAAAACCACTCCCGTAACCTTAGGGCCGAAATAGGATACTCCGCGGGCAGCCGGTGAAATATAAGACAGGGTGGACCCCCTTCTGCGGTGTCAATGAAGAAGAACAGGCTCCCAATTGGTCGGGGCCTTTCCTAAAAATCGCCGTAAATCTGGCGAACGTGCGCACCCTGAATTTATGCGAGACCGCCAAGTGTGCGCACCAAGGCAGCATAAACAATGCGCTCCGCTTAATATAGTCCTTGCCTATTTCCTCTTCGTGCGCTCTAGCCCGCCATCGGTTAATGCGTTTCATCTTAACTAGCTTTATAAATCATCGAGAATAATGACTGTTGGCGGAACACATTTTAAATGTTATAACTTTAAATGGGATCTTTGAAACTGATACAACTACCCGCTTCGAATCAAAATATTATACTTGTTATGTTTTATTTATACATGCAACCTATCAGAAAGATTCGATCAGGGATATATATTTCAGATTTCCTATTTATTTTGCAGCGACTAATCGAATAGGATTTCTAACTTAGTTGTTCATACCAAGCTCAAGATTAAAGCGTTCCAAACCCTTTCTTACTATTCCTAAACTAGACCAAACATCGATACTAATGCGGTAGGGAGCCTATTATGCAATTTAAAAAATATGCAATAATTATATACCTTATACAACCTTATACACACACACATATACATATTACCCCTCCTATATCATCACGCCCAAAGCACATAATAAAAATTGGTATCTCATAAAAGACACTTATTTTGTGTTTTAGAAAAAAAGAAAAAAAACTGAAAGATGATGTTTCTTCTGATCCAAAAATATTTTCGTTTTTGTTTTGTTTTTTATCCAAAAAGTGACTGATATTTACTAACTAGCATATAATAATGTAGAAATTTATGACACTGCCCATATCAGTTTGTCAGGTCATAAAAATTCACTCTTTTTCTGATTAAAAATGTCCTGGCATCCGGGACTGCTTTACAAACTCCGAAAATTCCTCCCTCCAACATACTTCTTCATCATCCAGTCCTATCTCACTAATAGATCTTTCAAAATAAATCACAATAGTTCCTATTCATCCCTTTTTGTTCAATCCGCTGGCGTTCCACAAGGCAGTATCCTCGGACCCATTCTCTTCACCGTCTATACAGCTGACATCCCAACCAATCCTAACACTTTCCTTTCCACGTATGTTGATGACACTTGTGTGTTATCAGTCAATAAAGATCCAACTATTGCCTCTCAAAACCTACAATCCCACATAAGAGACCTCATTGGTGTCAGACTTGGAGAATGAAAATAAATTCAGACAAATCCCACCAAATTACCTTTACCCTCTGTCGTAAACCAATGACATCCTGTCCTACTGTATCCTTTAATAATATTCCGCTTGTCCCGGCTGAACAGAACCGCCTACCTAGGTCTCCTACTTGACAAACGTCTCACATGGAATCCGCACACAAGACTGAAACGACAAGAAACTGCTCGCCGATTTCGATTGCTTCAACACTTACTTGACAAACGCTCTAATCTCCCACTTAACTACAAAAGACTCCTCTACATGACTATCATCAGGCCTATATGGACTTACAGAGTTGAGCTTTGGGGCTCGACTAAACCATAGAATTCTTCCCGTATCCAATCCTTACAATCCAAAATCCTTCGTAAAATCCTCAACGCTCCTTACTTTGTCACAAATAAAATCATGCATAAAGACCTAAATGTTCCATATGTTACTGATTTGGCCCGAACTAGATATCAATCCTTTTATGACAAACTCCATTCCCACCCCAACCCACTAGCTTCAACCCTTGCTTCCTCTTCGATTCCTGATAATCCTCCGAGGCATGTGAAAAGAAGATGGCATCAAGACCTTCTTGGTTAAAATAGTTACTGGAGTGCTTCCATTGGGTTGCTCCTCACAAGTCTGTCTCATGTGATTTTTCTTTTAGCATATTTACTTGTTGTAATATAAATTACAGTTGTAAATTTCAATTAATAAAATTAAAAAAAAAAAAAAAAGTGTCCTAGATTGGACTGATTGTAATATTACTTAATAAAGAACTGTTTCTCTTTTTCTAATTTTAACGATCATAAAGCTGTTTTGTGTGCTATTCATACACGATTTGATCTGTGTTTGAAAGGGTGAAGAAACACGGATAATTGAGACATTGATTTCCCAAAGGTACTATTTCCACTCTAGGAATTTTAAGAGGGAGCGCGAAAATCTCTCATTACTATATTATTAAACCAAATTATTTGATTCATTTCGCATTAAGATCTACAATCGTTTTTATTACTAAATTAATAACACTATTTTAATGTTATGGAGTGAAATGGTTGAGTATGATTTGGAACGAAATTAAATGTAAAATTAGTACCTCTAAAAATAATCGCGTTTTCAATGTACTCGAGCCTTCATTGGAAACAATCGAACAGAAGATTTGGATAAAACTAAATAATGAGAAAAGAAATAAGTCAAAATATCAATTTCGTAAAAAATGTCCTTTAGTACCGTTTGGAACTCAACGTCTCAATTAATATGGTGCTAAGCATAAGTGATAACTAATATTTTATATAAATTTTCCTATTAAGTTCTTTCACCATCCATAATCATTTAACAATAAACTATTTTACTTCTTCCAATCTTTCGATCTTTAGGCCATGTTAAAGGTTAACCTGGGAAACATTTTTGATAAATGAAAAGATCTTTTAACTTTATTGTATTATTTTATAATTAGTTACTATTTTAGCATACCTACCTTATTAGATCCAGCATACTTCACACATCATTCATATTGAAACTAATTGTATACAATATTGTTGTTGTCTAAACTTGGTAATAAATTGCAAAAACGTCTTATTCACATAATAATTTTTTACAATTTATTAGCTTAGTTCAAAAATATTGATAAATAAATTTATTTAATTTACCTAATACATCATTATAACAAGTGTTTAAACTTTAATAAATAAATAGAATATCCTTGAAAATACCCTAATGGTCGAAATGTTTGAAGAAATAAAAAAGTGTTTTATTGTGTGATAAGGGACTAATTTTTGTATTTATGAACTATAATTGATCGAACAAATTATTTTGATTATACGAAAAGGAATGATCTATATGAAGAACAAATGATCAATGATTTCTAAATTAGTTTTTCAGTAATAATTAACGTTGGTTTATTATTATTAAAAATGAGCCTCTTTATTCGACCAAGAAAAAAATTATCTTCTCTCCCTCTTTCCCTTAAACATTGAGGTCTTACTTTTCAAGATAGGAAGAACTAACCCCCCAAAAAAACCTTACAATTTTAATCTATAAAATATTTTGTTTCCAATCCACCCAAATATAAAATAAAATAACATAAAATCCACTTTGTGATGAAAGATTACACAATATTTAGTTAATTGATAACAAAGAAAGAAAGTGCACAAGAAACATAGCTCAAATTATAGTGCTGCATATAAACGTGTTCATTGATAAGCATTGCTATACTAGTATTTGTACTCATACATTAATACACTTTGCATGAACACATAAATAAATTTAATTTATTAGCCAGTAATTTATATAACCACAAGATGCTCGTCTGCTGGATCTGTGATGTAGCGGGTTGGTGTGCAACATATTCCCTGGCTACATGAGCATACGGGGATCATTACCTGTCCTAAATTATAGAGCCAGAGGAGAGCAGCTTCTCTATATAGAGCGCCTGGTGTAGAAATAGAGCGAGGTGCCCACGCTGTAGCGGTCCCTTTATAAATTCTAATGATTCTATAGCCGATGCCAAGGTTGCTGGCGTTTTCTGCAGCTTCCATTACCCTCCGACGCAGTGTCCACGCCTGCAGGATGTTGAGGACTTGAGGAAGTGGCATTTGAACGGCCATGGGATATCGTCGCTAGACGTCCTCGGGTACCGTTGTTCAAGTGTCGTATCGCATGTCAGCCAAGTATCGGGTTCACCACCCTCTTCCCTGGCTCCTCAATGTCATCAAAAATATTAGCATACTCTTAAAGCCCATTACATAAATAACTGCGAGAAAAGGCAGCAAAAACGGAAATTCTAAACAAAGATTAATTTAAATAATTTTCAATTTTTTTTTTAATTAGTATTAATAGTACTGGAGATATGACTATTATAATATGAGAATATGACTATTAATGTTTCGAGACCTAGGGCGTTCCCGGGTACTCTTAAACATTATTAATTATTGTGAGGGCTGGTTAGTTAAATAAATGAATGTGGACTGTATTTGAAAATGAGGGTACTGTAATGATGTTAAGTTACCATATGAATCTCTTGCCGAATAAAATATAATGATGGTTAGTTTATTATATATTTTTAATGAGGTTAAATTTTATCTTTTACTAAACATATCTTTCTGAGGCACGGTTGGGGCGGTCTGTCCTCTTGGTTCATTCTTCTGTTCCAGGGCCGGCCGGCGCCTATTCTTCTACTCATCCATGACGTTGAGGAATTCTTCTGAATAAAATAATGGAGTTTGGCAAGGTATGGATACATGTGCTTTCCAAAATGTCTCGCATTTTGTTCTGCCTCTCCCAGAGGATTCTGGTCCTTGGGTGAGGTACCCTCAGATGCCAACAGATGGTCCTATGGACACTTGATTGTATTGCTCCACACTTAATTCCAGCACTTGAAATCGGTTAAGGGCAATAACTTCTCATAAAGAATATTTCATTAATAGTTGTTTTCCATCATCAAATCGATATCTGCTTCATTGTGAAAACATATTTCGATAAAAATCTGCTATTTTGTCAGTTTTTTTTAAATATTAGTTAAAACCTTGCTATTAGCTTTCCTAATCACATTTATCAAAGATAAACACACAATAGCTATACAAATAACAATGAGAGCAACCAAAAAATCTTAAAATAACATTAAAAAAGTTTTAAAAATTTAACAAAATAATTTACAGTTTTCATAGCATGTGACTAAACTATATTTCTAAAATTTACAAGAAAGTGTTTATGAGATGGTATTATAATAGCGACTCGTTAAAAATTTGAATGAAAGTAATTTACGTTAAATATTTTGATCATCATTTTCTTATTTGTAAGGTTTTTTTTATTATTAATTTTCAAATAAGTTCTCAAGAACAAAATAAATATAATATTAATATGCAGAGAAGATACTACAATGGTTTACTATTATTTTGCTACTACTATTATGGCTGACAATATGTTAATCATCCTAGTTTGTTGGATTTGAAATTTTTCCTTGTAAATTTAGATTTAACTGCAATGCTTCTTCTTACTTAAATACAGAATCATATAAAAAGAATTACAATTTTTTAGCTAATATGTGTTAGCATAGGTGAACTCGATCAGTTTCTATTACTATTTAAAACAATAACATAGTTTTATCCGCTTTTTATAACTCTCTATCATTACCTTATATCAAGTTGGTGCAGCGTAAATATTTTTTTCTAAAATAGTTAGTTTTGCAATGGTATCTTATACACCGATATTACTATACTTATGAAAATAAAAGATTAACTGTAAAAAATATTGTTGCACTTTAATGTTTTTTTTTCCGGTCTATTCTTTGTCCTGCAGTATCAACCAGGCTTCTTTTGGGCCCTCCATTATACTGTTAATATAGACCTATTACCTTAGTGAATCTGAACAAACTGTAGGGATCGATTAGTTCACACAGCTTAGGATCTAAAATACGGTCATTACCAAAATGGTGAAACCGTATCCTAGCAATCTCTGAATAATTACATATCCCATTATCAGCAGTTTTATTTTCCTTCTTGGATAATCTGCAAGCCGGTGAGGCTACCAATCCCATATTATGGAGATGCTTGTTAAGCTGACAGTTTCCTGTATATAGTCCTGTCACCCTCCTTAGAGATATCCTGTTTATCGGGAGAAGAAGCTTAGAAGGAGGGTACCTCCAAAAACATCTTAGAATAATGCTGCTTTCTAGTATCCCTCCAGTATAGCATGGATCAATAGATTAGCTGGAAATAGCTTGCAGCCACCTTGATCTGAACTTTGTATAGCTGAGGCTTATTCCACATACTAGCTCGAGTGTGGAGGGTATCTGAGCATAACCCCTCCTTCGAGGCTGACGGCTCTCTCGTTCCCTAAAATGCCTGAGCGACCAGGCATCCAATGAATTCGAATTTTATTCAGCAGGGAAAGTGTGTTGAGATTTCTTTTACACTCCTACACTAGTTTGGACCGAGTCATGTATTTACCCAAAGCTCTAATAGCAGGTTTACTATCAGTATGGATAGTTATAAGTCTGCCTCTCATCCCTTCTAAAATTAAGGTTTGAGGACAGACATTCATAGCCATTACTTCAGCCTGAAAGACTGACGTATGTTTGTCCATTCCTCATTTTCCTGCCCCAAACCTAATTCATTCAGGGATCCATCTGTGTAACAATTGACTCCACTGCACGGTCTGTGCGAGCCAGTCCCAGTAATTCCTACACAGTAAAATGCATCCGTAAATTTCTACACCTGAAGATCAGAGAGCATGGCAAGCACCGAATATTCATCAATACTTCTGAACAAGATACCATGTCTCTGGTAACCCAGGAAGTTAGACCTTCTTCTTAACCTAGAGGACCTGTAAGCTGGGGTAAGTGCTTGAATTTCTACTGCTATGTGCAATGGTCTTAGGTTCAGTAGAAATTCCACTACAGCAGACGGATGGTATTAATGGCTCCGATTATCATAAGTCATGCTGATCCTTGGAACATTCCAAACTGAAAGGACCATCTTAGGTTTTAGGTCCCAGGTTTTTTGAACAGCCCTTTTGATGCATACAGACACTTGAGTGTACTGATGCAAGATTTATAACTGTATTTTTATATCAAGGGTAATTCCCAAGTGTTAGACTTCACTAACCAAGGCGGGGTGGTCTGGTTGTTTTTGTTCTTTTTCTGTTAGTTAAGATACAAAGATTAACCTTTTGAGGATTGATGCTAAGACCATTCGTCTGACGCTAGTCCCTCCTGACACCTTACCCTTTTAGTTGATTATCAAATTGTTTCAACTCGCAAATTTAACATTTTTTTAAATCAATTTTAACAAGAATATATAGTTATTTTTTCAAATATGAAAAGAATGGTACTTTGTAGATAGAAAATTTGAAATATCGGCATTTCAGCCTTGTTGGACTATTTAATCAGAATCGCAAGAAAATCGTAAAAAAGGTGCAAAGTTTCTAGCATCAAGAGGCTTTTCTGGTTCGCTGATTTGCTTGAAAAAGATGCTGTAATATCTGAGACATATACGCTCCTAAAATTGAAATTTCAGTTTTATACAACCCGCTTAATACGTTTCAGCATCATAAGAATATCAATAGAGCACTGGGATCTCGTCACTTAGTGTGTTGAGCTATGTTGTAATTTTTATAAAAATTAATAAATATTCGAAACATAAACTAAGTAATATTCTTTATTTTAAGTTCCCGCTAAAGCAATAGAGGATTATGAACCGATTAAACCAATACACGAAGTTAATACAAAGAGCAGTATCAATGCTATATTATATTGAGCATTGGTAATATCAATCCACTAAGAGATAGCCGACCAGGAAGAGCTGTCGACACCACCGAACCGTGAAAGGACAACGGGTACCAATATCTCGCTCATGGCTGTTATGGTTAGTGGTGACCAAAGATCATGGATGCAGGTAACTAGGACGTTTGATGGTTGACGATTTTCCCAGTAATTATAAAGGAATTATAATTAACCTAAAAATCTTCCAAACTGAGGAGGATTCTAAAATCTAGCACATTAAAGGAATAATTCAGGTTATTTAGCAAAATACGTTGAGAGAGGGGAAAATTAATGTTATTTTAACATTATGTATGAAAGCAAACTGACAAAAAAAATTAATTTCAGTACAAATGTTTTTTGATATTTCCATACTTGCTTATTGCTGATAAGGATGCAAATATCAAATGGCAGCTGGAAGCAATGCGTTTTCCTCTGCGCTTCTACTTTGTATACCAACAAATGTTACATTTCATCTGTAAAGTAACCTATACATTAAAGTTAGCTAAAACATATTATAAATTATTCATTATACTTCCCGTAATAATTAAGTATCAACATAATTCTCTGCATCGGATTTTGAAGAGAGGAGAGGAGAAGTTATAGAAAACTAATTTTTCAAATGTTTCTCTTAAATATCTCCAAAACATTATGTATATCTCAAAAATTGTAAAACACATAGTCATCTTTAGCATAGTGGCTAGCATAACAGCCTTATAATCCCAAGGTCACGGATTCAAACCCGCTGGTCGCTTTAGGATTTTTTAATGGGAGTAAAAACTCCAGAGTTTGCTATCCTTCGGAGAGGACATAAAAAGGTCTGAAGCCTGTGCGACGTCTGTGCATAAAGTAACGTTAAATAAATAAACAACAATAAGTTAAAGTGCTTTAAAAATTCTATAATAACGAATATATTAAAATTAGAAGAATATATAGCTCAGATAAATGGTTTCGAAGATATTTAGGAGATGCAATTTAGGATTGTCTACTTTCAGTAGAAAAGATCCAAATAACCTGGAAATGAGGTGCTAAAGATAAACTTTGAGTTTATTATTTATTACTTGTTTTATTAATAAATAAAATCAATCTCAATGCTGACCTTGATCACCGACATTGTTTGATGTGAACAATTTTACTGATTGGAGATCCCATAAAGTATATTCCTTTATACATATTGTTATGTACTGAAAATACTGAGGGATTTCTTATAGTTGTCCTTGCCAAACAATATTACATTACAAAGTTACCTTTTGAAACTTAGTCGGCTAGAAGGGGTAGAAAAAAGAACTCAGGCGTCCCTTCTAGGCTCTCAGAACTCCAGCTGCTCTCAGCTTTGACCCCTGACGGACCTCTCCTCGATCTCTGGTTCTTCTCTTCTCTTGGATGGATCTTGACTCTTCTTGTGGACGGAACATCCTCGTCACTTCTCTCCCCTCTTCTTTTCAAAAGTCCAATATTTTGGAAATTGCCGATCTCTTATCGGACAAAGGGATGCGGGAGCTGATATGGGAAGTACCCAGTCCAGTCTTTGTCCGGCCTAGTAGCTGGGGTCTAGAAAGTACTTGGGGTGTCACGAGCTGCCCATGGGAAACGTCATGGAGGGGGAGGGGAGTAGGTACAGGCGTTTTAACTTTTGCCAACAAAGGCTTATAAACATTTTACTTGATTAATTTCAAACTTATTTTATAGTGAACTTACTTCCCTGAATATCCTCAATACATATAGGAAAGATATATGTAATCATAATTATAAAATTTTTAAAGGTCTCTTACTTTGTTTATAACAAAGGTTCATTATACTAAATATTTATAAGGTTCTATAATATTTATAATCGTTATAGGTATTAACGATAAACCTTTAAAAAATCAGTTTTCTCTACTTCTCTCTCTCCTTCTAACATGATAGAGGAAACATTAATATCAAGTTTTACCTTCAATAAAACTTATAATGGATTTTGTTCTTCTTCTTTCTTCGGTTGCAGGAGAGCCGTTGAGGCCCTTTGCAGCGTGGTGTACTTTCTTAGGATCCATCACCGCGTCATTAGTGGTTATACGTTATAGGGTAGGTTCATCAACTGCCTACGCCTATTTTTGTGGCAATTTGATTTAATATCTATCGCTTCTAGGTTCACCTGTAGTGTAGCGGTGCTAGCATAATGAGTTTTTTCGGCCTTGTTCGCGGGTTCAAAACCGATAAATGGCTTTGGGATATTTTAATTGCAATAAAAAAACCTTGGTTATGCCGTTCTTGGAGGAACTTCCAATGGTGGCTCCGAGCCTGAGCAATGCTAGAAACTTTTTAAAGATGACTATGGTAATAGAACCTAGATAGGCTAAAATAAAAAATTCCAAAGTAGCATCATCCGACTACCCACAGTAGCATTTAAATCAATAAACTAAAAAACAAAAATATCGTTCTTAGAGGCGTAATAGTTCTTCCGATTTTAATTTTAAAAAAATATAAATATTTGGATTTGAATGACTGTTCATAAATTAAAAAATGATGATATAATAAAAATGGTCAGTAGCTGGTAGTGATATATCGCACACAAAATTCAACGAAGAAGAACAATTTCATTAATTATTTTCACAATGATACCTGATTAAGTACAGTCATCAAGACTTTCTGATTATTCTAATTTTCAATACATTGCAAATACAATACGTGTTGCTCATCCTCAGTGCTAATTAACGATAAAAATTATTAGTCCGTAGAGTATAAAGTGGAGACGTTAATGCATCATCGGTATTAATAACTGGATAGTAGATGAATCATATCCACGGGCAATTAACCGTGAGCGGGCTATGCAAAAGAAGGATGGCGCCTAACGGATCCACGAGGGACCGGTCTTATTTGCCGAATAAGGTTCGATGGGTCGATCTCATTAATCGATCGGCGCCTGCAACCTGGATAATTTCATGTTATCATCTTTACATGGCTCTGAGGATATATAGCTTCCTCTAGGGGCTGCGGGATCCTTCCAAGCCCGTTATCTAACACAATCACAGCTCTTGTATCTTTTTGTCATTTTCTCTGATAAATATACCTTGAGCACGGGAAACATTTATTCTACTTTAAAGTACATTATTCAGTTTTTTTTTCTTTCGAGAAAGTGAATCGAACACAATATTCTGAAAGTAAGATAAAAATCTCATTTAATTGGATGTTTCTATATGAATGGGACAATTAACACAATACAGAATTGTTTGAATAAAGTCGCCAAACACTAGGATTTTTTAATGGGAGTAAAAAACGCTGCAAATTATTACACAATATTGTTATTTCCAAATATACTGTTTATAATTCTGTTGATAGGCAATTAAGTATTTTTGTAATTTATTTATTAGAAGAAACCAATTTTTTTTATTCGTTATTCGGATTATACGCATCTTGAAACTTAAGTTTTCAAATTTTGAGCAGGGTTTTTTTTTTTTTTTTTTTTTTTTTTTTTTTGTCGATTACAAAGGTTGATCATTGAAAATAATAAACCAAAAGCATTTATACAGGACTGCGTTACTATTTCCTTTTCTTTTCTCTTAATTTTCATTCAAATAAAATTTCCTGATTCTAGAAAACCTTACATTTTATCTTTATCATAAATAATAACCGAGTTACCAGGAAATCACATCTCTAATAAGTTGTGGATTGATCATATAAGATGAAATTTAATTTTTTATTTATTTTATTTTATTTTATTTTTATTTTTTTTTTTTTTACCCTTTGTTCATCACGTTGTCTTTATCACGATTTTTTTTTCGATTTTTCTTTATCTTCAATAATAACCAATTTTCGATGTAATTACATCTATTATAATCTGTTAATCTGTGTTTTTTTTTTATTTATCGCGCTTTGCTGATTCTAAAACTCTATACACACTTTTCTCGATCTTCAAAAATAACTGAGTTATAAGCGTATTTTTTTGAAAAATATCAATTTTTTTCTTTTCTTTTTTCTCTTTTATAGAATTATTAAAGAACAATAATGATTTTTTTCCTATCTTCGAAAATAACGTAGCTACAAGCATATATATAAGTGAGAATTAAATTTTTTTCTCTTTTATATAATTATTCGCGTTTTTTTTGGTTAAAAAACTATTATGAATTTTTTTTCTTTCTTCGAAAATAACGAAGTTACAAGCGTATAAATAAGCGAGATTTCAATTTTTTTTTTCTTTTCTTTTGTCTCTTATTTATAATTTTTCGTGGTTTTCGGGTAAAAGACAATAATTTTTTCCCCTTTTTTTCTTTTGTTTTACGCTTTACTGATTCTAAAACTATTTACATACTTTTCTCTATCGTCAAAAATAACTGAGTTATGAGCGTTTTTATGATTAAAAACACCAATAAATGTTTTTTCTATCTTAAAAAAAACTGAGTTATTAAATAAAATCCTTTTAATCGGCCGCCATTTTAAAACTAACCAGCTGATATCAACGTCTAGGTGTTAGGATCATCGTTGAATGGACTACTATTTTTGTGGTGAATTTTAAAAAAATCGGTTAAGTAGTTTTGGAGAAATGCCGCGGACGGCGGACAAACGGTTTTTTTTTTTATTCGTTGTTGTTTTAATTTTAAGGGCAAAAAACTGCTGATGGTTATTATCGCCCTCACATCTTTACAAAAAACAAAATAAAGGGAAAAACGATTTACCAAAATGATGATATCAGGAAAAAAAATAAATAAATAAAATGTAAGAAAAGAAAAAAACGAACAAAATACTAAAACAAACAAACAATACAGTAACATTCACAAATAGTAAAAAATAAAGGCAAATAAAAATAAAATAAACGAAATTAACGATAATAATAAATAAGTAACAAATAACTGATAATAACAAATAAAACATGAATATAATAAAAATAATCAATAAAGTAAAATAAAATAAATAATAATAATAATTTAAGTATTAATAAATAAAATTGAATTTTAGCTTAAACTGAATGATGAAGAAGAAAAAATAATATAAATGAAATTATATTGTATATATATATATATAATACAAAAAGAATAAGAAAATTTATGTTATATTTGCTGAAACAGACGAATATTCTTTATAAACTTGATGGCACTGCTGATAATTGCTTCATTATCGCTCAAAGCCTCAGAGACATGGCGTGGTACCCCACATTTTTCAATATCTCTCTTGTACCGTGAACAGTCCTCAAAAATATGACTCACCGTGAGAGTCACTTTACATTACATTGAGGCGGATTTTTTTATTCGTTATTCGGATTCTACGCATTGAAACGTAACCTCTCAAATTTTGAGCTGGGCTATTTTTTTATTTATTTATTTTTTTTTTTTTTTTTTGGTCGATTACAAAGGTTGATTATTGAAAATAATAAACCAAAATCCTTGTTTATGACGTGCAATGGTCATCCCGCGCATGTGCCATGTCAGGTACACGTTAAAGATCCCTATCCTAATAAAACCTGAATAGGCAAAATTTAGGACTCCCTCTGTAGCATCGTCCGATTAGCCACAGTAGCATAAAAGTGGCGAAAAATGAATGAACAAACATGTTATTATCGTAAAAAAAACTTTGTTTTTAAGAAAGTGGTTATACGAAACACAATGTTTACCTTTGTTGTTTCACATCGTCACATTGTGTTGAATGTGTTGTGAAAAAACAAAAAGTACAATATTTTTAAATAATTGTGTACCCCTATGTAGCGCCTAACAGTCTCCGTCGAAATACTTTGCATATTTGATGTGAATAAAATTATGAATAACTGTTAAATAATGTAAATATAACAATATCATTTTTCCTTAATATACAATAGTAAGAGGATAAAGCATAAAAATTCAAAAGCTTATCGAGGCTATTTTATTAATTTTCAATAATTAAGTGGCTCTTTTGCTCCAATTAATAATTAATTGCAGAAATAATGCATATAGCTTAAAAAATTGTATTATATTTTCTCTTAAATCTTTAGCTTTTCAACGGTATATTATACCTCTGTCCTTGTTCAAAAAACCAAATCTTCATTACAAAATATTGCTCTTTTATCATTTTGTAGTCCTGTTGGTTACCGAATTCGTTGAACTTTTACATTTAACCACTTTTCATAAATAACAAACTCGGGATTATGTTTGACATGGCTCAGTAATGCCCTGATGATGGTTCACAAGTTTGAGCCGAACCGTCGGCGAAATTACAATATTAATAAAGACAGACTCCCAATTATTTTTACCATGATTATTTCTACAGTTTATACATCTTCAATAATATTTTTTCCTAAATCTTTAGGTTTCAAACGGTATATAATAAATCTATCTTAAAACAAACAAATATGCCAATGACCCTTACAAAATAAATAAATAAATTGCATAAAAACATATTTTTGCTCTGTTCTCTTTTAGTTGGTTATCAAATTTTTTCAACTCGTATATTTAGCCGTTATTTATCGATGTCAATAGGATGATATGCTTAATTTTTTGTAAATCTACTAAATTAAAGGTACTTTAAAGAAAGAAAATTTAAAATATCGGCATTAAACTCCATCAGACTATTTCAATCAATATGAAATTGAAACCCATTAAATTTTACATACATTCAGCAAGTTTCATCAAAATCGAAAAAAGGTGCAGAGTGCATGGTATTAAATAGCTCTTTCAGTTGACCGATTTTAATTAAAAAATTGTAACATTTCGGATGTAGAGTTGTCTTAAATATGAAATTTCAGTTTCGTACAACGTTTAGTTTTTGTGCTAGGCTTACCACACGCATACCTTTTTGCACGACTTTGTTACTTGGACTTAGGGACCCTGAAACGTGTATTTCCGTTGAAAACTGGAGTTCAAAAACGCGATACTTTCCCTTAATGCATATTTCATACATAGGTAAGTGAAAGTAAAAATTTAATGTTTCTATTATCGCATGCTATATGTGTTATAGACCTGCATAAGTATGCTATATATGTATATACAAATGTTTAATGGATTCCAAGCCACGTAGGAATATTTGGAAATGAGGCTGCTGACAGTGCTGCTAGGACGACGCAACCATTGAAATATAACGCCAAGGTACCCATGATGGATCTCCTAAGACACTTAAGGAAAGACAAAATAAAAGAATGGCAAGATAGGTATGACTGAGAGTCACATTCAAAAGCGAGAGACTTCTAAAAGGTACAACCCACTATGAGCGTTGTTCCATGGTTTGCTCGACATCAGCAACTTACAAGAACGAGTATCGCACAAAATGTAAGACTGACGACTAACCACGGGTGCACTAACAAACATAGTGAACATATTGAAGCTTATGAAAATAAGAAAAGATGGAAAATGCGAAGTCTGCGGACAGCCAGAAGACCCGCGACACTTAGTTTTCAGGTGCAAAAGATTAAAGAGAGAACGTGACTTACACCTACGTGGAAGATACTACATTTTTTAATAACTTGGACAAAGTGGATATCAAAAAGATAGAAATGTTCTTTTATACAAAATAAAAATTGAAAATTTTAGTTTTAGTAAATGCTTTCAATAACTATGTATTTGTACATATATCTCTTATAATCGTAAACTGACCAGATAGGATTTTTTATCAAGTCTTGAGGGTCATTTGTAATATAAATAAATAAATATATATGTATATAAATATATTTCTAAAATTAAGTGCTCTCCAGAAGTATCCATAATGTATAGAAATACTTTTTATATTCGAAAAAGGAAAACATAAATCGCCTTTATTAATAACGCTGGCTAAGATAAAAGGAGGCGGTAAAGGATGAGGTTTGGTCGACCGTGAAAGTCCTTGCAGAAAGGCCATCCTCAGGACATTTGCCACTGCCGAAATGGAAGTGTTATTTCAAATGGGCCTTCAGGAGTATACCCCATTACTGGACTCTTTGTCGGAATAAATTCCAAGCATTCTCGGAGCATCCCACCACAAGTTCGGTAGCTCGTGTTTCCACTTTAAAGACGTCTTCCTGCCACTAAATCCTTCTTATTGCAACCTTGCGAAATCAAACTCAATTAAAATAACTTATAATCTTATCTTCACTTTTTTTTTTCACTTTAGAAGCAACGCCTTGTTACATAAAAACAGAAACAGCTTTTATGTTTTTATAAGGATATGAATAAGGTTTTCAAGGAAGAAAAATAATGGGAATGCTGATTTTATTTCTCGATAACAAGAAATCTTAGTATTAATAATTTAAAGTTAGAAAATAAACTGAATGTTTTTATATTTCTTCTATTTCCTTTTTATCTAAACCAATACCGCGATTTTTGGTTTCTTTACACCATTCATTCCTTCTAAATCCACCAACGAATTTTGATCGAGTTTTCACCAGACATTCAATTTTGATAGTTTAGAACTGAAACAATCGATCTTTCATAAAAAAATTATACCTGAAGAAGAAGTAGTAATACAGGCGTATAATATACTGTTGAGAAACGCGATATTTTAGAAAAGTCGTTTAAGGATAATTAAAAGGAAGTGATTATAATGAACATATGTTATTTGTAATGATGTGATGAGGAAGGCTATGATGAATCTATGTTGACACCGTACAGTATCGTACATGTTATATTCTTCCATACAGTACTCAAGATTTAAAAAAAAAAAAAATATTATGCACCAAAAATTAGTTAAATCGTTGAAACGGATGAAAAGTTCTTATAAACCCACAAACTGAAATTATTTCTACTTTCAGGAAATCATATGTTCAACTGTAAAGGAAATGAAACATTCATAAAAACTAAATTTTTTTTTTTTTTTTTTTTTTTAAATATATTTATTGGTATTTACAACTGTATAATAAAATACATTTAGTAAATGTGATACAAGATAATTTGACATGATTCATATGAAGGGATACTACCCATTGGCAGCTCCCCAAAGACTATGTTAAACAAGAAGGTCTCGGGGCCATCTTCTTTTCAGACGTCTCGGAGGATTATCAGGGATTGTAGAGGAAGCAAGGATTGAAACTAGTGGGTTAGAGTGGGAATGGAGTTTGTCATGAAAGGAGTGGTACCTGGTTCGGGCCAAGTCAGCAACAAAGGGAATATTAAGGTCTTTATGGATGAGTTTATTTGTGACAAAATAAGGAGCATTGAGGATTTTTCGAAGGATTTTGGATTGTAAGGATTGGAGACGAGATGAATTTGATGGTTTAGTAGAGCCCCAAATCTCTACTTCGTAAGTCCATATTGGTCTTATGATAGTCATGTAGATGAGTCTTTTGTACTTAAGTGGAAGGTTTGAGCGTTTGTCCAGTAAGTGTTGAAGTAGTCGAAAACGTCGAGCAGTTTCTTGTCTTTTCAGTCTTGTATGAGGGTTCCAAGTGAGACGCTTGTCCAGGTGCAGTCCCACGTATCGGATCTGTTCAACTGGGACAAGAGGAGTGTTATTGAAGGATACTGTTGGGCAGGTTGTCATTGGTTTACGACGAAGGGTAAAGGTTATTTGGTGGGATTTATTGGAATTTATTTTTATTCTCCAATTCTGACACCATACTTCAAGCTCTCTGATATGGGATTGAAGAGTTTGGGAGGCAATAATTGGATCGTTGTTGACTGATAACACACAAGTGTCATCAGCATAGGTAGAAAGGAAAGTGCTAGGATGGGATGGGATATCAGCTGTACAAACTGCGTAAAGGATGGGTCCTAAAATACTGCCTTGAGGAACACCTGCATACTGATTAAAAAGGGATGAATAGGAATTATTATGATTTACTTTGAAGGACCTGCCTGTGAGATAGGACTGGATAATGAGGAAGTATGTAGGTGGAAGGAATTTACGCAGTTTGTAAAGCAATCCCGGGTGCCACACTCGGTCAAAAGCCTGTTCTACATCGAGAAAGGCTCCCGTGCAGTACAATCCGCGCTCCAATGAAGACGAGACAACGTCCACCACACGATGAAAAACTAAATTAAACTTTAAAAAGTTATTTAGAACAGATTTATTCAAAACATAAAATAATAATCGAATAAAAAAGGAACCTAAACATAACAAACAAATGAACTCAACCTATTTTGATTTCTTGACCAATTTGTTGTTTTAATTTTTGCCGATGATAAAATATAATAATGTATCGGCGTTAATATGATAATATTTTCATATATACTCGTATAATAAACATATAATATGTTCATGTGCACTTTTTGTTACGATGAACTCATGATCCCAAAATAATAAACTCTTAATTAGTCAAAATGAATTTTTTTAAACATAAATTAAGCCAAATTTAAATTGCATCCGTGCGGAGATCGCTAGTAAGATATACAAATTTTAAAAATCCGTATAGATATATATATGCGTAATATGATTTTATTTCTAATATTTATTTAATTATATTTTGTTTTAGACTATTAATTAATGAAATAAGTAACATCGCTTTTTTTTTTTTAAATATCTGTACAAAGGTTAAAGCACTTTGCTTAACCATTATTCATTTTCTTGGCCAAGACCAGACAAGACGCTGTACATACCCGATGAAACGGCCTACAAATCATCCATGGGCATTCTTCAAACGTATAAGGGTTGCCCTTTAATGGGAGGAGGCTGGAGGGTGGTACTAACTCCAGGCCAATGATAAAGACATGCTGGAACACGCCAATATTTTTCGACAGCTCTCCTGTATCCTGGAATGCAAGAAATATCTAAAGTGGCCGTCATTTTTTTTTTCTTTCTTTTCTTACAGAGTCATTGGAGTTTAATCTTAAAATTCACTTATATTATCTTTTGGTATTTACGAATTTTTAAAGCATCATAAGTTTTTTATATGATGACGTCTTCGGTAATTCATGTTGTTTATAAACGTTCAGAGGCCTTAAAAAAGGTATTTTAAATTTAAGTGAGTCTTGGTTGATTTATTTCTCTTTCATCTTACTGCAGCTTATAATTTATTTGTTACAACTTACTTTATTTTTGAAGGTTTAGAATAGGATCTTTTTCTTGATTGATTGGAAGTTATTTTCTGAACTGGTGTACGTAATCATTAAAGGAATCATATAAGTTATAGAAACTTATCTGAGATATTATAAATATCACATACAAATAAATATTTGACAATATTTTTAGTTATAATTTATTGATCTGAACCATATCCTTCCCTTATAAACCTTTTTTTAGAAATCTCTCTCCTCAATTATTTTGTTGTTTGTTTATCTATTTAACGCCCCTTTATGCTGCTGATTAGCCTCAGCTAATTGGATGATCCTACAGTAGGAGTCCTAAATTTTACCATTTCAGGTTTAGTTAGGATAGGGATCTTTACCGAGTACTTGACATCGCACACGCTAGGGACCACCTTTTAAAGTATCCTCCGAAGGACGGCATAACTTAAGATTTTTTACTCCACTGGGCCACCTGCAATGGTTTAGTTCAATGTCGCAGTCTCCGTTCAGTACCTCAGTTAAGTAAAAGCTTTATTAATAAAAATCATCATAAAAATGTGGATATAATTAGTTGACCGTTGAGAATTACTGAAGGAATTAGTCCGGGTGGCGGTCATTAAATGAAACAACTTAATAGTTTCAACTATTTTATTGTTTGCCAACGTTTCGACCCCCATTGTGGGTCATCATCAGGGCGTCTGGTAGGTGAGTGGAAACTGACTAGTTTCCACTCACCTACCAGACGCCCTGATGATGACCCACAATGGGGGTCGAAACGTTGGCAAACAATAAAATAGTTGAAACTATTAAGTTGTTTCATTTAATGACCGCCACCCGGACTAATTCCTTCAGTGGGAGGCATCATAAAAATGGTTAATTTATTTATAAGTATATATATATATTCTAAGTTTTTATGTAAATCGTTTTAAAATTTATTTTTTAGAATATAACTGGAGCTCTCTGCGCATGCGCATGTGTATAGCGGTCATCTTTCAAGTCGGCTCTTGGATTTCTTGCTTTTTCAGTTGGATATCACTTCAGAACAGTCTTGAAAACATCACCAGGCTTCAGGATAACAACAACAGTTAATATTGGAGCAAACAACGGTAAGTTGGGTTACAATTTACACTGTAAAGTGAATGCTGAGTCACCTCTTCATATCAGCTGATTGCCAATAGCTAGGCAAGGCTGGTCTTGCTTAAGTTTTCTTAAGTTATTTTTTTTTCCCCCACATCTGGTTATTATTTAATTATTTTCCTTACATGAAATGCGAAATTATCATCAAGTAATGTCCTCCAAAGCTTCAACTAAAAGATCTAGATCTAGTGGTTCAATCACGTCTCCTACAAAACAAAGACCTCGCCGTGATACTAATAAAAGATTAAATCTACAAGCAACCCCTTCGGGTACTAATTCAGAATCTGAACCACAACCTGGCACATCGTCACAAGGGATGACTGACGAATCGCCGTTTTTCACCCCGAATCCTTTTCAGATTTTGCATAATGAAAAAGAAAACATGGAATCTACTCCTATACCCAGTGAACCACGGCCTCCTCCCATATTTGTCAAAAATATTAGAAATTTCCAGTTGTTGTGTGCGCAATTGAACAAAATTACCGAATCTACCAGCTACTACTGTATGAGTAGAATTAATGATACCAAAATATCTCCTACTACTGCCGAGACATATAGAAAAATAGTGAAATATTTAACTGAAACCAAAGCAGATTTCCATACCTATCAGCTACGCCAAGAGAGAGCTTTAAGGGTTGTAATCAGAAACTTACACCCCTCGACACCAGTTGAAGCAATTAAAGAAGAACTAACGGAGATGGGCTATAAAGTGCGGCAAGTCACTAATGTCCTAAAGGATAAAATTCCTCTACCTCTCTTTTTTGTGGATTTGGAACCAGCAGAAGGAGTTGAAAAAATCTATGACCTCAATAGATTATACTATACCAGCGTAAGAGTTGAAAAACCTTACATAAAGAAGGAGATAGTTCAGTGCCATAACTGTCAAGCATATGGTCATACTAAAAGTTATTGTCATCACATACCTCGATGCGTGAAATGCGGTGAACAGCACAAGTCTGTGGAGTGTACAAAACCAAAATCAACACCAGCTGTATGTGCTCATTGCCTCAAGGACCACCCAGCCAACTATAAAGGATGCCAAATCTATAAGGAACTGAGGACCAGGTTTCAAAAACCTCAAGTACTGGATGAAAAAGCAAGACAAGTAAGAAACAGAAGAGAACCCTCAAAACTTATTGATGCCAATGTATCATTTGCCCACCTACTTGGAGGTGGGAATCAAAGTACTGAAGCCGTGGCCCTGCCGGAACTACAGAATGTACCTCAATCCATTCCACATATACCTCTTCCTCAAAATGTAACCAATCCTAAAAATCCTAATCAACCACAAATCTCTCATATCCCTCCTCCTTCAAATGCCACAGACCTTACCAGTTTGATGACATCCTTTATCTCCGAAATTAAATCCCTTGTTATGCCCCTAATATCACTCCTTACGAATCTCGTAACAAATCTCATTCCTGCCTTAAAAAAACCATAAATGACTACACCTAATTCCTTATCCATTCTCCTTTGGAATGCGAATGGTGTTAGAACTCACACTGACGAACTTACAGCCGTACTGCAAGACAAAAACATTGATGTTGCACTCATTACTGAAACTAGACTAACCACTAAACAGTACTTTAAAATACCAGGATACACGACATACCGGACAGACCATCCAGACGGCAAAGCCCATGCCGGTTCTGCTGTCATAGTCCGCCGATCCCTCTCCCATCACTTACACCCACTTCCCGCCCACGATTACCTACAAGCAACTTCCATTGTTATCAAAACATTTTCCTTTCCGCTTATCATCGCATCAGCATACTGCCCTCCTAAACATCCCATTTCCTCTGCCCAATTTGAATCCTTTCTCAACTACTTGGGTAATCACTTCATTTTGGGTGCAGACTTAAATGCCAAGAATCAACAGTGGGGTTCTAGAACCACCAATTCTCGTGGGCGGACATTGCAGTCTGCACTCAACTCCCGACGCTTTCATCTCCTACCTCCCGATTCTCCTACCTACTGGCCAACAGATCCTAACCGTAATCCTGACATCCTTGACTTCTTCATCCACAGCGGATTAGGCTCTCTTAATTTTTCCATAGCTCGCCTTGATGAACTATCCTCTGATCATAGTCCATTGATTCTAAATGTATCCATAACACCTATTCCTAAACCTATCCCACCGTCATTCCTTAGAGGCCCTGTTAACTGGAACCTCTTCCGCGAAATCCTCACTAATGGTATTGACCTCAGAGTGATTCTGAAAACCCCAAATGACCTTGACGACGCCGTATATTCCTTTACAACCGCTATTCAACAAGCTGCCTGGACTGCCTCCTCTCCCAAGTACTCCCAAATAATTCCTTATAAAAGCCATTTACCACAACACCTGACAGACCTCATCAACAGCAAACGCCGAGCCAGAACATTATGGCAACGCACCCGCCACCCAGAGGATCGCCGCTCCTATAACTTTTTTTGTAGAAAATTAAAGCGGGAGTTGGCGATCTTCCGTTCCCAATCCTACAATACCTACCTCTCCTCTCTCTCGACTCGTGACAATTCCCTTTGGAATGTCACGAAGAGAATCCTAAAATCCCACACCATTTCCCATCCTCTCCGGCGCTGTGATAGTTCCTGGGCTGCTTCTGACAAGGATAAGGCCGAGGAATTCGCACAGCACCTTTCCAAAGTTTTTACTCCTCATCCAGAGCTTAATCCTACCCATACGGCGGCAGTTGAAGAGTTCCTTATATCACCAATACCGCTTTCCTTACCACCTAAAGCAGTTAATCCCTCTGAGGTCAGATATCTTCTTAAAAAGCTTCCTCTCCGTAAATCCCCTGGATACGATCTCCTTACTCCTCAAATCTTAAGACAACTTCCACCTAAAGCCATTACATTCCTTACATATCTCTATAACTGTATCCTACGCACTACCTATTTTCCTCTTTTATGGAAACATTCAACTATCATCCTTTTCCTAAAACCAGGCAAACCTTCTAACAACACGTCATCTTACAGACCTATCAGCCTACTTCCGATCCTCTCAAAAATTTTCGAAAAGCTCCTACTAAAACGAATCCTAGCCAAATTTCAAAATTTTCCTTCACATCAGTTCGGATTTCGTCCTCAACATTCCACGGTTCAGCAAGGACTCCGAGTTGTGGACCACATTTCCTCTGCCCTTGAGTGCAAGGAGTATTGTTCGGGTGCCTTTCTGGACATATCTCAAGCTTTCGACCGGGTGTGGCACCCGGGATTGCTCTTTAAGCTCAAAACCCATTTACCCCAATCCTTATACCTAGTCCTCCGATCCTATCTATCAAACCGCTCCTTCCGAGTTCGCTGTGGCTCAGAATTTTCCAAACATTATATTGTTGAGGCTGGTGTTCCTCAAGGCAGCGTCTTGGGACCCGTCCTCTACATCCTCTACACCGCCGATATCCCTACCGATCCCGATACCTTTCTGGCAACATTTGCTGATGATACCGCCATTTTGTCATCCAATTCCGATCCTGAAGCAGCATCGCTTAATTTACAAAATCACCTTTCCCTTGTCGAAGACTGGTGTAACGCTTGGCGTATTAAGGTGAACGAAAACAAGTGCTCACACGTCACATTCACTCTTCGACGCAAATCCTGTCCAACGGTTTATTTCAATTCCCTACCGCTTCCTTCCTCTGACACAGTCCGGTATCTTGGCTTTTTACTAGACAAAAGGCTGACGTGGAACCCACACACAAGACTTAAAAGAAAAGAACTTAACCGCAGATTCGGCCAGTTATACAGACTACTAAACAGAAAATCTCATCTTACAGTTGACAACAAATTACTAATATACAAGACAGTACTGAAACCAATATGGACCTACGGACTTGAACTGTGGGGAGCAGCTAAACATTCTAACATCAAACGCATCCAATCCTTCCAATCCAAAGTTCTCCGAACAATAGTTAATGCTCCTTATTACGTTACCAACTCTACCCTACACCACGACCTTAAAATTCCGTTTATTTTAGACCTGGTACCATCCAAATTTTCCAAATTTCATCAGAACCTTATTCATCATCCTAACCCTCTAGCACAATCCCTATCCAGCACCACCCATCCCTACAATCCTCCTCGAAGATTGAAACGGCAGTGGCCGCGAGACGTATTGTAAACGTTTAAATTGGAGTTCTGACACTGGTCAGATCCTCCACTCATGTAATGTATGTTTGTGGCTAGTGCGCCCTAGTTCGGCCTCCACTGATTCACACCAGTGACGCGGCTGAGGGCGAGGGTCTAGGATCTTTTGGATTCCGCTTTTTCCTCCACAAGTGGGGGGAAAAGCCCAGTCTGGGGTCCCTCTATAGCACTTGTATATTTTGTATATAGTTATGTTTGTTTGAATGATGTTTGTTTATTTGCAAACTTTTATTTATCTCAATTATAGGTTAATGTTTTGTTTTGTTTTGTTTTTATATTTATTATTATTTAATTCTATATATATCATTTATTTGTATTTATCTCAGTTATAGGTTGTTGTTTGTCTTCTTATTTTGTATATATATTATATTTTATTTATTTGACTTTATCATTGTATATATTGTGTGAATGGGTTCATATATCACTATTACTAATGTTCATATAGAAACAAATTGTAATATATCTCAATAAAAAAAAAAAAAAAAAAAAAAAAAAAAAAAAAAAAGAATATAACTACTATAAATGATGGATTAACCGCAAAATAAACAATAAAAAATAGTAAGTCAAATTTAGGGAATGGATCCATAACATCCCCTTACTTGTATCATGGGGCCGAGATAGTGTAAACCATGGGATGTTTGTTAGTCAAATTGGCTGAATTTAATATTTCGGTGACCCAGAAACATAGTTTGATTTTCATGCCGGAGTTGTGTAATCTGCGGAAGTGTTTTCCCCGAATTACTAAGGCTTTGAACCACTGTGCCACGCTAAGTTTCATGGATACCGGCGAGAAGACGAAGAACACTGCGTGTCAAATAAATACGTTTGCAAACGTTTAGAGTTAGTAGAGCTTAGTTTTAGGTCTATAGGTGCGGTTAGAAGCAATCCCTACACTACTTAACCATCGACTGAATAATAATACAATCGGATTACGATTCTCTTCTACTTGTTTTCACATCCGTGGCCAAAAATTTACTTAATATAACTATTTTTAAAACAAGTACAACAAATAATATGCTCATGGTCAAACATATTTTCCAATAATGCCTTTTTTACATTTCGAGTTTGACTATATTTTGACAAACTTCAGATATTTCAATTACTCTTGGTGATGATATAAAATAAAGTTCCAAAGTTCTGATTTTTTTAAATATAAATAACATATCAAATAAGCTTAGGAATTATCGTAATTCGTATGATATATCTGCAGTGATTTTTTCTTTTATTATTTTATTTTGTTTAAATCTTTATCAATATTTATGTATTTTCCTTAAATTTATGACAATTATTTAATTTAATTTTATTATTTTTCCTCATTTCCCTATATTTTATTTCTATTTATATATTTTCTTTTCTAATATTGACTTAGCAATTAAAGATTCACAGAAGTTGATGACCTTGAGGTTTTACCCCTTCAAGCCCAAACAAACAAATATAAAGATAAATACCTAAAAGATCGTGTTTTTTATATTTAATTTAACAAACCAGAAAAAAGAAACCTTTTGAGGTTATCAAGTTAAACATATGGCGTCAACAAACTTATTGGACTTAATTTAACTTTCTTTCCAAGACACAATCCAGGATTAAGAGGAGTACTGCGAGGCTAGAGAACCTATCTATATTCGTTTTTGAAGCAAGTAGTGTAGAAATACATTATTCTCCTTTTTTTTCATAAGAGCCATAGTTACCACTTATTGGGAATGCATTAACCACTTAGTCAGAAATGCAGAAGAGAAGTGATTGTAATCAGTAGAAAGCTGTTGAACAGTAGTGATTTTAGGTTTTCTTAAAGAATTTCAGGTATCTACGAGGGACAACTCATTCCAACCTGTCGAGAGGGGCAACCAGTAGCTGCAGGTAAATGACTGCATGTTGAAGATTTCTTTTTATCTTAATCCTCGGAGCACGACCTGAGACTCGACCACCCCCGGACTGCACAAAGCGCAGCTCGGTCCAAGGCAGTTAGGTAGCTATTCGCCTGGATATTGCGCGGTATGCGGCAAGAGTAGAACCCCCTCCTGTTTAATGAATATCAGTGCGTGTTCTGCCCTTTCCTCCCGGCTCTTGGTCTTCCTTTTAAGTGTTTCACGAATCCACCCTTTGAATTCTTTAAGCGGCCCGCGTCCTCATGTTCGACAAGGGAAACTCCATACTCAGCGACGGCCCATAACCTCGCCGCTTCCAAGAACCTTCTTCAGGCAATGCGCTGGAGGTTGTGGTAATTGCTATTATAACCAATAAGGAAAACACTGCTCTTCTCATGAATACGTATGGCTAATGAACAAATTAATTACAGGAATCCATTTGTTCAATTGTTGTTTATTATTTTATGCATGTTAACTATGTTTATTTGCACCCACATTCAGCAAAGATAGTATTTGCATACAATGAAATTTTTCTTTTAAGAAAAATAAGTAACATGAAATCACTCAATGAATATAACTTGTTTCCAATACTAATAGTATATCTCTGTTCATTTTGTCCTATTGTGATCTCAACTGCCGATTCATTTCACTCAGTAAAGGTTTCTTTTGAGGACTCCTACTTTTTAAAACCTCATTATGTAGAGCGTTCCTTATTGTTTAGGACATAGCAGATTATCCGATGTTGTGAGGAAATCAACCCCAGTTTTTTATTTTAGAGCCAGCGTAGTTGTCATAGAGATTTCCGTAGTTAGGTAAATTAATTCACAGGACAACCTTTAGGATTAATTTCTTGACATAAATAGGTAAATATACTATAAAATTAAATTAAATTAGTCTTCTTCTGAATTTTTCTTCTGCAAAAAAAAAAAAATTCAACAATAGGGGAACTCACTACGTTTGCTATAGCATGCTATTTGTGTTATTTTGCTAAACCTGTCGAGTTTCTACAGTTTTTTCCTGTATAAAATTGATGGGTTTAGCACAATATCACAAATAGCATGCTATAGCAAACGTAGTGAGTACCCCTAATATGAAAAAGTTTTACGATCGCAATACTTTCTCTTTCTTTGCATTCCATATACAAGTAGGCGAGAGTAATAAATATCTTGAAAACAAAATTAAAAATTGGACGATACGTATTTTTTTTTTTCATACATTCGATGTTAGATATCTAGGATTGAAATATAAAAATTGCTGATCGTCTATTTGAGATCACAGGAGGTATAGGAAAATCCTATCTAATTGCCATGAAACTGAAAGTGCGATAACAAATAAGGTTCGCAATATGTTATCAGAATCCCCTAAAATATAATAAACCATTCCTCAATGAAATTATAAAATAAGTTTAACATCAAGTTGAAAGGCGCACGGTCAATAAAAACTGTAGTTGATAAAGCGTAGTCAGATTCCTTTATAAATAAAAAAATATAATAATAACATTAAAAATATAAAATTAAAAAAAAGTTAAAAGTAAAGGCATGTTAAAATCCGCAAGAGCTATGAAAAATAACTCTATAACCCACCGAAAACAAAATAACCAATATATATATATATATATACAAATAAATGCGAGTTGAAATCCGAGCGATAAAAAATACAGAACAAAAAAAAAAAAAAAAGTTTTCATAACCCCCCGAAAACACAAGTATAGATTTTTTTTCATTCCTACCTCGATTCGGGGGATTAATGCTGAAATAAAAGTCCACCAACGAAACGCGAACTCTTAATTGTTTGGTTTCGATTTTTTCAATTCAATTCAACGCGTGCTAACCCACTCAGCAACCCCGCCCCCAGAGATGCTTATAACAATAAAAATATTAGAAGAAAAGATTTAAATTACGGAAGAGCAAAAATAATAAAAAATACAAGTCAAAAATCGAAATCTTAACCCGACTCCCTTCCGAAAACATAATAATTGATCCCTATAACGATATTCAGCATTAAAATCCGCTCGAGTGATAAAAAATACTGCACAAGAAACGGAATCATAACCCCCCGAAAGCATTGATGGGATTTGAACGAAATGGAGAAGCAGCATAGTTCATACGGGTTAGAATCGAATTCCTGAGCGGACAATAGAGGATCTATCAAAAGTTTTAGTTCTGTGAATAGGAACGTTAAGGTTTCAAGTGAGTGGACTGAGGATTTAAATTGAAAGAGACAGGGAATGTGCGCAGGATGTTGGGAGTTGATAGTTAGGTAAAGGTATACTTCAATAAATTTTAAGCTTATTTTTTAGTATTATTTTTCCATATTCTTTGTTTTCCTTTAACGCACTTGTGTGATCCATAAAAATAATAATAAGTACACCATTCTAGTACAATATATCCCCTGGAACTAGAAGAAGTGGGCGTAGGGATTCTTAGCAGTTTTATTAATATTCAAGGAGTCAAATGAAATTGATTCTGAAAAAACAAGTTCCATTTGTTAACGCCCTCGACCTGTTGTTTGTCCCTTTCAGATTTAGTTTATGCCCAAAGAATTCAAAATCTAAAAATTCAGAACCGTGACAGAGGAAAAATGTTCCTATTTATAACATTTCATGTTGTATTTTCACGACAGGGAAGTTTTATTGCAAACTAGTCTGAAACAAGAAATATTTATCATCACCAATTTCAAAAATTTATTCAGTAGTTGTAAATATATTCCATTCAATTTTCTTTTCTTTTTTAACTTAGGAATACCTCTTTTGGGTATAAAATGTTTTTCTATGAATTAGAAAATCGGCTAGTCCAAAAAGAAGAAGAAAACACGAGAGTGTCTCTTCCTCAAAAACAAGCACATAGACAACAAAAATGAATGATGGCTAATTTAAAAGGCTACACGATGTAATAAATTGTTACTATCATCAATAAACATGAATAAGTAATAAACTATCAATTATTGGGTATCAGCTTCATAGACGACTTAAAAATTATTTTCTGAATATTAAATAGAATGAATTTCGAGGTAAAATGGATTGGTAACTTGTTGGAAAACTCATCCTGTTGAGAACACCAACCTCAATCACATCCTAGTCATAATATTAGATATAGCTTCGCTCTCCATTATTCTTATTAAAATATAACCTGCTGCACGAGAAAAACACTTTTATACCAAATATTTCGTATTTTTACTAATCAGGATAATTATCTAAATTAGGTGTAGATTCTTTAAGGTGAAGGTCAAAGTCTTTATTCATCGACTTGGAAGCTGATATTTACTTCACTACTATTTTATTAAATATTGATGAACAACGTTTCGGCTATAATGCCATATTCAGGGGCAAAGGAATAATTTGATCTAACGTGAGTGGATGATAACACCCAGAAGCCTCGTGTCTGAATAGGATGTTAGAATATTGACATTCTATTCAGAAATGAGGCTTCTGGGTGTTAGTACCGACTTACCTAAGATAGCATTATTCCTTTGCACCTAAAGATGGCATTATAGCCGAAACGTTGTGCATCAATATTTAATAAAAGAGTGGGGAAGTTAAATATCAGCCTTAAAATGTATTCATATAATTATCTTATATTTTTCCAAGTTAAAAAAAAAATCACATGTACCCCTACGACCTATTAAGGGTCTTGGGATCGGTACATAAAGATTCCGATTGTTATAAATAAAGTCGTAATTCAGGTCACGGGTTCAAATCCGCAGGTGGTCCTAGGATTTTTTAATGGGAGTAAAAAATCCTTAGTTACGCCGTCCTTCGGAGGGGACGTTAAAAGGTGGTCCCGAGCCTGTGCGATGTCAGGTACTCGTTAAAGATCCCTATCCTAATAAAACCTAGATAGGCAAAATTTAGGACTCCCTCTGTAGCATCGAAGCATAAAGTGACGTTAAATAAATAAATAAAAAGCCGTAATTCCTAGATAGCTGTCTGCCCCAGGAGGGGCCATACCCTAGGGTCGCTCTCCGTCTGAAATAATAGAATAACTAATAATTAGCCACAGCCCGGATTCGAACGCAGGTCCCAGAGAACAGTAGACTAGTGCTCTATCAACGAGACCACACCGCTTCCTTTTTCTAGCTTAAACTTTAATAAATTTAATTAATTAGATTAAATAATCATGGTTATTTAGGTCTACTTTGAATACTTTAATAACAACCTAAATCATACTCGTTTACATAGTTCCAAAGTTCGCTTTTCTGATTGGATAAATCCAAATTGGCAGTAATTGTAGCAATTTGAATTAATATTGAATCTCGAACGAAAAGCCGTAACAGATATTACGTATTCCTAAGTAATAGCAGAGCTCTCTCTAATTTCAAAAATTAGTATTCCTTAGTAAACTAGATCATATTCTAAGCTATAGCCTACTTCAGATATTTAGTAATTTTCCAAAACGTCCATTGAGTGCAAATGTATACCTAGCATTATCCATTGTTTCTAAGTCCATGATCCTGTCTGCATAAACAATCAGTAAAAACCTTCCTGTTCGTGCATATGCCAGTTATACTATTTTATTCACTTATAGGTTCTTGTTGTTTTTTTTCTTTTAAAGGTGTGCTCTCAAATTAGTCTTGCCATTTCCTCAATATATCTTTTCTTTTATCCTAAACCGTAATCTAGAAGAAACTTGATTCCTCAGCTATCTCATCCAAATGGATGCCCGGATGTTCTAGAACACACATGGGGACAAGGTGTCAACATACGTCTCCTACTCGGAAGATGCTAAGAGAGATACACTCACTCATCCATTGTATTCAGATTCCATAAGGATCTGTTGTTAATAGCTACCGTTCGTCAGGGCCCCCGCTCCAAGCGCCAACCCGTTTAGGCATCTGGTATTTCTCAGATCAATTCCATTTTTTACCTAAAACACATAAAAGCACAGACAAAAATTTTAATGTGTTCATTCAAAAGTGGAATCCCATTTAATATGTACCGTTTACTTCTTTAAGGAGCATTCGATCAAACTCTAGAAATTATTGATGACCTGGATCAAGATATAAAAATTATATTAAACTTTACCGAATGGAGGAAAAAAAACAAAAAAAAGCTTCAGACTGTTATAAAAACTGCCGATAGAAGTGGAAACGTTTTTATTTTTTTTAATGCGCGATTTTGGAAAGAAGATTTCAAAGTGTGACCAGAAAATCCACATGCGAATTGCTTGCAATTGCACATACAGCTCTCCTTGTAATTGTCCTGTGGTTCAGAAAGTTCATCAAGTTGGATATCTTGGAATTGTTCTTGATTACCGATTAAGATGGAGTGCGCATATATCTAATTTCACTGCTCAGCCAAGGGAAATATTTTTATGTATTCCATAAGTTAAGAGGTATTTTATCAATCAATAAATTAAGATTAATTTACTTTGCGTGTATTCAGTCGCTGATTCAATATTGCATATTGATTTGGGGGAATTCTTTTGCTGCACATCTTTTTTCAGCTTAATAATGTGCAGAGAATGAGGTAATGTTTGGTATCATTAAAAGACCCCATCAAGGAATATATTCTCGGACCTTAATGTAATATCTGTAAAAAAATTATACATTGTCTCAATTATGAAGAAGCTGTGTTTTAGACGGGATGGGGCTAATTACTGGGCAGTCAATTACTGCTTCATACTATGTACTGTATTACTGTTTCTTTATAAAAATTTTGTTATATTATTTAAGTATTGCATTGTATTGTACTGTGTACTGTCACTCCTTTCCCACACACGGGCTCGCCTTAGTTGGATAGTGACTTCTACTTGCACTGTAATATGTCTGTATTTTGATTTAAATAAAGAAGTTAAAAAAAAAAAAAAAAAAAAAAAAAAAAAAAGAGTACGTTTGTGAAAGTGGATTATATGGAGAATACATGTTTTGTTATTATTGGTTCATTAATTTGTAAAACATTATCACCTGGTAGAGATATATCGTCTTGAATTATGCCATTGTAATCTAAATTTTGACTATATGCTGTATGAGTTGGCGGTATACATAGCACAATTCTTTTGATGAACCATCCATTTGTATCACGGGGATTCGGTCATTTAGGAATATACTTTATAACTGTTTCAAAAGATTTATCTATCTACGAAAGAACTAAATTAATCGCTCTTTTTTTGTCTTTGTTGTTGACTTTTTTGCCTGTGTTGATGTTGACGATCCTTAATTTTCTCTTCATCTAGAATTTCGGCATTATAATTCGAATTATTCTCTATTAGAAGATTGATCGATCTATGAACAATTAAAATGGATGATTTTTTTCTTATATCTATACCGCCGTTTATTTTATTTTATTTATTTTTTATTTTTTTGGTTCTAAATGGCGCTTTATTTTCTCTTCCCTTCAACCGTCATTGTAAATTTGTTTGTTAATGTAGGGGTTTGTTAATTAGAATATAGCACAATTTTTCTTCTTCTCCCTATATCGTTTAAACCTTATTTTATTTTTCTTGTTTGAATCGAAATTTTTAAATACAACAGGATTTTTTACTCAAAGGAGAGGGTCTTCCCCCCTTTAATTTGTATATACAATTTAATGAAAAATGAAGATATTCAAAAATACAATTTTAAAAAATGAACAGGCCTCTGCTCATGCGCCAGCCTAGAACATGTAACGTTGCCATGGTTACGAAATAGGGGTAAAACTACCAAAAATCGCATAACGCGCCTAAAGAAGTTTTCACTTCAAAAAGAAAATATTGAATGTCTACTTATTAGAAATTTTATCAAGTATAAGACGATTAACACTCCCATTCTGGAATTTTTTTTATCTATTACTGTTTAGGGCTAACTTCTCCGACCTTAGAGCGACAAAACTAAAAGAAGAAAAGCAATACCTTCTGTATAGCTTAAGAAAACGAAATTTGTATTATTTTTCCCAATTTTATATCATTCATCTTTTTTCTCCCATTTCATTTAAAGAATAATATCGCTGCTTCAGCCATTATTGCCTGACATAATGGATTGTAATTGTATGGGAATATACAGATAGATACATTTGTTAAGTTTTTTATTAATTTATATATATTCATCTATCAGTTAAAGGTCATTAGCATGATACATAATTGTTTAGTTTTCTAAATATTTTTAGCTCACAATTGAGACGTTGATTTCCAAAAAGTAGTAATTGACATTTTTTACAAAATTGATTTTTTAACATATTTGTATTTTCATCGTTTAGTTTTACCTAAATCTTCTAACTTTATCAAATGAACACTTAAGTCCTTTAAAAAACGAGATTTAAAAATATTTTGTAAAGTTACTACACATCTAGTTTCGTTCCAAATCATAATAAAACAAATCATTTCATAACTTTCACATAGTGTAATTTAAATAGTAAAAAAAAAAATTCTAGATTTTAATGCGAAAATAATCAAATAAATTGGTTTTATAAAATAGTTTTGAGAGATTTTTGCGCTTCCTGTAAAATTTCCAAGAATGGAATTTTGGAAATCATCGTCTCAATCGTTAACAATATTTCTTTACAGTGCTGCCATTGGGTAGTTTTTCTGCATTCAACTCATGAAATTTTTCTATATTACCATCACATTTACTTGATATATTTTTTGCAATACAGTTGTAGATATCAATAAAAATTTAAAAAAATAATAATAATAATAATAATAATAGGCTTAGCGAACCCGAAGGTTCGATGCCGATACCACCAAATTCCGCCTACACAGACTCGTCCAATGCTCACCATTCAAGCCCAAGCTCCCGAGATCAGCCTTAACGCAATCCTCCCATCTCCGCTTCGGCCTACCTTTCGGACGCCTACCAGTCGGATCAGCAAATACCAACTTTCTCGGAATCCGTTCGTCATCGAGCCCAACAACTTTACTCGCCCATTTGAGTCTCCGCGATGCAATCAGCTCAATTATATTCACAGGATGTAAGTTCCGCAATTCCGCGTTATGCAACCTTCTAAACTCCCCAGTGGCCTCATCTCTCTTTGCACCAAATATTTTACGCAATACTTTATTTTCGAAAACCTTAAGCCGCTGTTCATCCTTTAAAGTAAGCGGCCACGTTTCACATCCGTAAAGAACCGTTGGAAGAATAATAGTTTTATAAATTCTAATCTTTAAGTTTTTAGATAGAAGCCGCGAACTAAGTAACTTAGCAACTGAATAATAACACGCATTTCCCACCTTTAACCGGGACTTTATTTCTTCCTGGATTTCATTTTTTCTAGTTATAATTGAACCTAAATACTTGAATTTCTCTACGTGTTCAAAAGTATGACCTGATACATCAATATCTCCAAGATCGACACCGTTTCTGCTACTAATCATATACTTCGTTTTATCGGTATTTAATTCGAGTCCTATTTCTTTACCGGTTTTTATTAACACACTTGTATTTAGTTGTATGGTTTCCGTGTCTTCACCTAGCAGTACCAGATCATCGGCATACCCCAAAACCGGAATCTTGTCACCCATATTTAAGCCTTTCTCGGTACACATCACCTTTTCTATGACATATTCTAAAGCTATATTAAATAACACAGGTGAAAGGGAGTCACCCTGTTTTAAACCCGATCGCACCTCAAATCTCTCGGAGTAATTATGACCGATTCTAACTTTATGGAATGTTTCCGACAAACACATCTCTACTAGGTTTACTAACTTTCTAGGTATTCCCTGTTCAATCATGATGTTATATAGCTTCTGACGGTCTATTGAATCATAAGCCTTTTTAAAATCGATATAAAGTTGATGGACTACACCGTTGTATTCCAATTTTTTCTCTAATATTTGACGTAGGGAAAATATTTGGTCAATAGTCGAGCGATTCCGCCTAAAACCACATTGGTAATCTCCGATAATTTCCTCAGCGTATTCCGTGATTCGACTAGTTAGAATTGACGAGAATATTTTATAGCATACTGGGAGAAGAGAGATCCCACGATAGTTGTTACAATCCGACCTCGGTCCTTTTTTGTGAATCGGAATAAGTATTGATTCTTTCCATTCCTCGGGCATTTTTTCAGTTTCCCAGATCTTTTTAACTAAAAAATGTATTTTGGAAACGCCCGCTTCTCCACACGCCTTGATTAATTCACTCGTGATATTATCATTTCCTGCGGCCTTATAACGTTTTAATTTTCCTATCGCCATTTCGACTTCCTCTTTACTCGGTGCGTCTATCCATGGTTCAGCGCTCTGATATTCAGAGAGAGGAGATTGATTATTATTTTCCGTATTTAAGATGCCGTCAAAGTGTTGTTTAAATTTATTTAATATCTCAGCAGGATCCGCAATTATATTGTTATTTGCATCTTTAATCGCATTCAATAGAGGTTCAAATCTTTTACGCGATTTGTTTATACCTTTGTACATCTCTCTTACGTCATTTTCGTTTCTGTGTTTTTCTATTTCTATTATTTTGCCTTTAAGATACTCTCTTTTCTTATTTTTTAAGAGTTTTGAAGTTTCATTCTTTACTAACCGAAAATAAGTCACATTATTATCGCTTGGATTATTTAAGGAATTCAGTTTAGCGGTTTTTCTTTTTTCGCACATATTTTGACAATCCCTGTCGAACCAAGGTTTGTTCTTTTTATTTTCAATTTTTCCAAGACATAAATTACTGACCTCTTTAATATTATCCCTGATCCCTTCCCATAGTTTGTTTACATCTTTGTGTTCCTCGTCTGAAGATTCCAAAGCTTCGAACCGATTTTTTACTTCTATCGCGAATTGTTTTCTAATTTCGAGGTTGTTCAATTTAACTAAATCAAAATTCTCGGGACGAATATAGTTCGGTGTTCTCTTTTTTGTATTTAGTTTTTGTCGAAGTTTCGCGATTACTAATTCATGATCAGAACCGCATTCTGCACCCCGATACGATCTCACGTTAATTATGCTACTTTGCCATCTGTTTTGTATTAAAACATGATCGATTTGATTCCGTGTTTGTCCATCCGGCGATGTCCACGTATACTTATGAATATCCTTATGTTTAAATGTAGTACTTTTGATTACTAGGTTTTTCGAAATGGCAAAGTTTATTAGTCGGGTCCCATTATCATTACTATATTCGTGCAAACTTTCTTTACCGATTGTAGGACGATATACTTCTTCCCTTCCAACCTTTGCGTTCACGTCGCCTAGTATTATCTTAATGTAATTTCGTGGTAACTTATCGTAAACCGACTCTAGTTTATCATAAAATTCGCATTTGACTTCATCATCACTGTCTTCGGTGGGAGAATGAATGTTTATAAACGCGATTTTAAACCAACGCCCTTGAAATATAGCAACCGATATTCTTTCACTAAAGAACTGTACGTCCCGTAAAGCGGAAAGAAATCTATTCCTAATCAGAAACCCGGTACCTAGACAATAATTAACGCTCCCCCCGTACCAAATAGTATACTTTCCTTCTGTTAACGAACCCTCCCCTGGCCAGCGAACCTCTTGTAATGCAACGATATCTAAATGGTACCCCTTAACTTCATTCGCGACCGACTTTAACCCATCTGCCGTATTTAAACTTCTAACGTTCCACGTCCCTATTGTTAGATCTCTAATTTTCATCTTGCGCCATGATTCCCCTGAAGCAGTCCCCACCCGGAGACCCGAACGGGGGACTAGTTTACCTCCGGATAATGAGCGTTTTACCTCAGAGGAATCCATGACTTTTGGTGATATTTTGTGAACTAAAATATGTGAGTAGGGCGTTCGAACCTACGTCACACCCTCCAGCAAGCCTGGGGGGCCGCTCTCATTGTTGGTCAGCGAGTCCATCGGACTTAGCCGGGAGGAGCTTCCGAGGAAATTCCACCGACCATCCCCACATCCGCCACCCGTGGGACGCTCCCCATACGCGGTAATGAGATCCGCGCGAGGAAAAATTTAAAAAAACAAAACAATATTTCACAATGTCCAATTATAAACGTTTAGTCTAAGGAATGTAGTTCAGATTGTAGAATTTACATTATTTGAAAAAAAAAAAATGAGTAGCTTCTACGCACACATTACACTATCACCTATTTCCAGCTTTTTACCAATGTTGAATTATATTCTTGTATGGCGTCCCTATGTCGATACACTTCGGATCATCGGAATCCATAAAAGAAAATCTAAAAGACAATGGATATTTTTAGTTTTCACCTGAAGGAAACTAATGTAATTGAATATAAAAGTGAAATCGTAAAAACAAATAAAAATATTAGTTGTTTCGATTTAAATATAGGTGATAAGATTCCGGTTTTGGGGTATGCCGATGATTTGGTACTGCTGGGTGAAGGCACGGAAACCATACATCTAAATACAAGTGTGTTAATAAAAACCGGTAAAGAAATAGGTCTCGAATTAAATACCAATAAGACGAAATATATGATTAGTCGCAGAAATGGTGGCAATCTTGGTGATATTGATTTATCAGAGCATACTTTTGAACACGTAGAGAAATTCAAGTGTTTAGGTTCAATAATAACAAGAAAAAATGAAATCCAGGAAGAAATAAAGTCCCGGTTAAAGGTGGGAAATGCATGATATTATTTAGTTTCTAAATTACTTAGCTCACGGATTCGATCTAAAAACTTAAAGGTTAGAATTTATAGAAATATTATTCTTCCGACCGTTCTTTACGGATGTGAAGCGTAGCCGCTTACTTTGAAGGATGGACAACGGCTTAAGGTTTTCGAAAATAAGGTACTGCATAAAATATTTGGCCTGAAGAGAGATGAGGCCACTGAGGGAGTTAAGAAGGTTGCACAACACGGAATTGCGGAACTTGTATCCCGTGAATATAATTGAGTTGATAGCATCGCGGAGACTCAAATGGGTGAGCAAACTTGTTGGGCTCGGTGAGGAACAGATTCCGAGAAAGTTGGTATTCTTTGATCCGACTGGTAGGTGTCCGAAAGGTAGGTTGAAGCGTCGATGGGAGGATCGATTGCATTAAGGCTGATCTCGTGGGCTTGGGCTTAAATGATGAACATTAGACGAGTCTGTGAAGGCGGGATTTGGTGGTATCGGTATCGAACCTTCAGGCTCGGTAAGCCTCTTATTATTATAGTTGTTTTGATGCTGCCCAGAGCGATTGTATAATATTTCTTTCTGTTCTATTTAGAGATTCCATATTCACTATCCAAAGTAATCACAACAACAGCATCATCATTGGTAACATACGTTTTTTGTGATTAGATGAGTAACTTTAAATATTTCTAACATATTTCCGTTGAATTATAAATATTACACCAGTTTACTATTACCAGTTTGTAGAAAGGCGGATTGAAAAATGAATTACAATTCTGCTTTTATTTTTCTTTAGTCAAATAAACCTTTATTCATATTCATTGGCTAATTGAGCCATTTAAGTTTCAAATAAAATTATAGTCAATACGTTAAGAAATATAGAGCGTTATTTATTTATTTATTTTTTGGACTAATAGTCATACATGAAATATACTAGATCTAAAATAACCCAGTCTGACACAAATTAATTCTAGTGCCCTAATGGTATTATACATTTTCGCAATGCCAGATGACAAAATAAAAAATTCCGATTGATTAAATTAGTATTAAAAAAAAAACATCTCTATGGCTTGGTCACGAATTAGAATCTTTTACTAGTCACGGTAAAAATGTAAATATCTGCTGAGACCGATTTTTTTTATTTGAAATAATTATGTCATAGTGACATGGCAAAACCTTTCTAGACTAAAACGGCTTTCAGAAAGATGGGTTTCATCGTTCAAAGGCTGAGAGCTCATTATCGCAGGATTAAGTCAGAAGGATAATCTTTCATCCTTTTTTTAACAAGTGACATCGGGATGAGACAGGTTATTGGACAAAAACTGAAGTATTGGCGGCGATTAAAGGAGTTATTAATACAAATGAAGCTGAATTTTAACTAAAATATGAAAACATTTTCCGAGGAAGTCCTCTCTCAACTAATGCTATTATTCTCCGACAAAGGAGGCTTAAATTATAGAAAAGTTACAGAAAACATATATCTTACCTAATTTTGTGATGGATCAAGAGACAATATTTTTTGGAGTGTGCTTATGTTTCGGAGGAGAGAGGAAAGGATTTAATGTACTAAACTTTACTTTAACCCATGATTATTATTACATTACAGTAACCAACTGGGAGCGGCGTTGTCTAGTGAATAGAGCCCAAGTCTACTGTGTTCCGGGACCTGATTTTGAATCCCGGCTGTGGCAGAATATTATTTGTTCTGTCATTTCAGCCGTGAGGCGGTCCTGGGGTATGGAGACCCTCCTGGGGCACACCCAGCCTCTATAAAGTGGGTACCCACAATTGGAGAAATATCTGGCGTCTGAGCGTGATCTCGGCCGAATCACCTCATTGCAAGGCCGTTGGCCTAGAAACAGTACGTATCTCTATATGTACTGGGCCCAAGACCCTTCATGGGTTGTAGAGGTACAGGTTTTTATTTTATTTTATTTTTACAGTAACGAACCAGTATTGGTGCTTATATATAGCTTTTTTGAGTCAAATTCGTAATTTTTTAAGTCAAATTCATAATTTTTTTCAGCCAAATTTATAATTTTTTAATTGAATTCATAATTTTTTCAGTCAATTTCATAACTTTTTTAGTCAAATTCATAATTTTTTCAATCAAATTCATATTTTTTTTCAACCAAATTCATAATTTTTTCAAATTTTTATTCAATAAGGTGTTAAGGATTAATATGTCCCAAGGTCACAGATTGAACCCGGTAGATTCAAACACCTTGTTGAATGCATCTAGGGTCACCTGTGGAGTAGTGGCTAGCATAACAGCCTTCTATGCTAAAGGTCGCTAGTTCAAAACCAGCAGATGGCCATATACTTGTTTTTAGGAGTAAAAATCCTTGGTTATTTCGTCCTTTAAGAGTGATGTGAACAATTATGAATTTAGTTGAAAACATAAAAAATAGTATCCAATGGCCATCTGCCAGGTCTGAACTCGCGATCTAGTGGCTACTAGATCTCCGATACTCCCGTTGTATCGTCGGATTAAGCACAGTAACATAAGAGGACGTGAAATGGATAAAAAACAAGAATTAATAAAAATGTTGAGTTCTTGATAGCAAAACCTCATTAAAGTAACTGTATAAAATGGGTACAGGAAATTATGAAATTGACTGAAAAAATTATGAATTTGGTTGAAATAATTATGAATTTGATTGAAAAAAATATGAATTTGACTGAAAAAATTATTAAATTGACTGAAAAAATTATGAATTTGATTAAAAAAATTATGAATTTGACTGAAAAAAATATGAATTTGACTGAAAAAAAGCTATATATATAACCAGTTTTTTGTATTTAGCTCTACTTTCTTGTCTCAATTTTTTTTTCCAGTTCTTGCGGCTTTATATTTATATAAACACACAGGAAGGGGGAGAGTAGATATTTCACTATTAATATGTAATTTATTGGTACTATGGGGCATAATGTATTATCTGTTTATTTTATTTTATTTTACTTTTTTTTTATGTGGAAGAGAAAAATGTTTCTTCCTCTCGATTAACCTACACCTGATAATCTGCCACTGTCTGCTAAAGTATGTTGTGTATTATAATTATGGATTTTAAATTATTTGACAGCCAATATTACTTAAACGGTTTGTAAATATTATTAACTTGAGTATGGCAACTATGGTGAAAAATCTTTGATCCCTTGTTTTCAGGATTTTTTTTTTATAATGTGACCATTTAGAAAAGGGGAGATGAATGCCCTGTAAGTGTTTATTTATTTATTACAACCATAACAGCAATAATTTGCAATTAAATACTCATACGATAATGACCTTTTTCATGACATTTGAAAAAAATAATAATGACCTCTTTTACCATTGATCATAAATAAAGCTTTAATGGCAGCTAATCTCGCCTAGAACCAGAAATTATTATTTATTTAAACTGTTAAACATCGCATGTTTGAATATTCAGAGAGGCTTAAATGGAGCAAATTATATTATATTTTAATATAGAAAATATTTCATGTAGCGATGTGAGAATTTTAAATTGTAAAATTATTAATTTGATAGGCTGGATTAGAGGGTAAAGATAAAGGGTGTAGGTAGGGTTTTCGTTTTTTTTTTTGCAAAGTACTTTGAAAAATCGTAAGGGTTGTACGTTGAAAATACATACTAATTTTTCAAGCACTGTCAATTTGCATATTGCATTTAAATTCAAGTACAAGGGAACGGGATGACCGAGTGTGTTGCTACGAACGCGCGTTGAACAGCAACCAGATGACCAAAAAGTCGAAACAAAATAATGACGAGTCCTCGTTTCGGTGCCAGAGGACTTTTAACTCATTATTTCTTCTTCGCCCTCACCCCCTAATCCGTGAAACCCCGTATATCGTTTAAAGGCAGGATGGAAAAAAAAAAATTAAACATGATCTTAGAAATAAAAATAGTCATTAATTCTAACTCCTTATTTTATTTTTATAACTTTTTATTTGTCCTGAAATTGTTTGGTAAGGAGAGATGATGCTCCCTAACTTCGCCTATGACTAGATATCTAGATTTTTAACATATCCCAAACCTCTCCTTATAAACAGCTGTATATAAAACGCCATCCCATTATATGATAACCTTCAGATTTCTCTCATTAGGAATGAATATTTTCGGAACTATAAATGAAACTACAATCCTATTATTTATGCGGCTATTATTATAGATTTTTCTCACTAAAATGGCTAAAAAATATTAGTAATCCTTTAAAAAATAAAGTTATAACGCATCTATATCTGATGAATAATCATTAAAAAAAGTTTGAACAGTGCAATTCCCTTGCAGCCTTTAAATAACATAAAGTTATTTCTAACATTTGTAGGGAAAGGCAAATCTCCTTGTTTCATTTTCAATTACTTTTTTTAAAAATAGTACGAACAGACTATTCGTATAGACTATAACTTAAAATTAAAGGAAAACACACACACACACAAACATAAATATATATGTGTGTGTGTATTTGTGGGGACCGTGGCTGAGTGGCTAGAACGCTAGTCTGGAACGCTAAAGGTTGTGAGTTAGAATCCTAGCACCGGGGACTTTTTCAACCATTTAATAAAGGAGGATTTACTCACAGCGACTATCCTTGACTTGAGTCGTCGCGATGATATAAACTCAATTATACTGACAAAGTACAAGCTCGAAATCGCGTTTTGTGTAACCTTTTGAACTCCTCAGAGGCCTCATGTCTCTTTGGACAAAATATTATATGTTGTTTCTCCTACCGTGAAAGAATAATCTTTTAGTAGATTCTTTATATACTTATAAAGGAGAAAAAAAAAGTTATTTTAAAGTCAAATTTATGGAATTAGAGGAAGTGTCCGGAATTTCAGACGATTCAATCTGAAACTGTGCTCCTGTTGCTCCTTTAAACGTCACTCAAGCGCGCCGATAAAATATAAAAATAAACTATGTTACCGATAAGGATGTGGCTTTACCGGTTTAGAATAAAAGTGGCTCATCCCAATTAGCTAGCCGCGCTAGGAGACCGGGGCTCTTTGATGTTCACTAACGATTAGCTCATCCTCTGGGTATTTTCCAATTAGATCGAAAGGATTTCGGGTCGGAAAGGATCCTAATTGGCCTGGAAAATGTCAAGTCGAAATGTTAAGTCCTCTGGCCTGAGGCTATGAAATATCGGCGGCACCCCCATCTCCATTAGTCCTCACGGACCGTTACTCCTAATCAAGTTTATGGGTTGGGAATATTAGACGGGCTAATAAACAGTATTGTGTGTTATTATGTATAAAGGTGTACAGAGAGAAATAAAAAAAAACAAAAAAAAAACTAGTTTTATTTTGAATAAAAGAAATAATCAGCTAATTGATTACTCACAGATTCTAAAAAAAAATGTATTGATGAATATCCAGTTAAATCTTTTGGGATAATTAAAGATTTTATGAAAAATAATTTAAAAAAATTATCTTGAATTGAGAATGTTTGACTGTGTATATATATCGGTGTAGTTTATTGAGGGTGCAGTCCAATGAACACACAATTAAGTATAAACTTAATGGTTCTACGTTTCGGCCTAAAATATAGGCCTTCTTCAGGACTATAAAAATCAAAAGATAACAACCGGTAGTAGAATACAATATATAATGATGATAAGTAAAATAAATTATACTGATGATAAAAAACAAAATGAAACAGTAGTTATGGCAATTGACAAATACAATAATAATTACAAAAGGGCCAACGGAATTTAATAAAAGGTGAATAATTAGATAATGTAAAATTAAAAAAACTAAAATTACAAATCTAAAAATACTAAATTAAAAAAAAAAAAATTACAGTATGAAAAATGTGAAACATTATAAAACAATAATTTTTACAGTTCGAGGAAAAATATGTATCCATTTATGTATGTATAGATTTGTAACTGTAAAAAAAATGTTTAACTTTATAATATTTTACATTTTTTATCCTGTAAATTTTATTTTTAAAATTAGTATTTTTAGATTTGTAATTCTAAATTTTCTATTTCTATGAGGTGTCATTTATGTTTAAAAAATCTCTCAGACCGATTAAGAGTTTATTGCTCTGGGAGTATTAGTTTATCGTAACGAAAAGTGCAATTAGTAAGAAAATCTCTTTATTTTATAACGTATATTTATTATTATATCTAGTTATCGGCAAAAATGAAAAACATAAATTAAAATTAGTTAAGTAATTGTTTGCTATTTTAAAGTAAAGCACATATAACTTAAATTTTTGGATATGAAAACTTTATTGCTTTGTATGTTATACATATTTAGCTTATACATCTTCTGAAAAATTTCAGAAGCTAAAATAAAAACATTACCGTATCGATAGTTATTTATTTATTTTTTTTTTTTTCAAAATATTCAACAAAGGTGATAAATGGGTTATCCTAAAATTTAATCCTAGCTAGATTGGTAATGTCAAGATAAATCTGTAAAACCACTACAAAAGTACATGATATTCGGATAATATTCGGCATGATATAAGTATGATAATATTCGGATCCGAACTTGCGCAAGGAAATACTGAGTTGATGTATTGTTAATGGTAAATAAGGACTACTTGTATTTATTATCTGTAGTGATATTAAATTAAATTAAGTTAATCAATTAAAATTAAATTAAGTTGTTTTTTTTTATTGGACGGTTATTTTTAAAGAATACATTTCTCTTGGTCAACCTCGCAACATCCGCTAATACTTATTTAAGTATTATTTGATAGGTAAAAAAAACAGAAAATGATGATCAAAAGACTGTAAGATTCTTTTTTTTTATTTTTTATCAGTTTAAAATAAAACGAGTAACGTTTAAGTGAAATCGCGAAAGAAAACGTTTATTTTTTAATGGTCGATAAATTTCTTCCGCATAGTCTTAAAAGGATAAGAAATTGATTACATTCCTTTTTACCAATTTATTCTTAGCCACAAATTTTCGCCCGCCAGTCATGGCCATTACTAAAATCAGAACAATGTCACTAGACAACTGATTAGATAAGCCACATTTTGACCCCATGTCGCCGCTAAGCTATCCGAATTCCACTCATAGCGTTAAAAAAAGGTCAAATTTTGAAAGTTGTTCTGTCTTTTCAGTGAACTTCTGTTGAGAACTAACTTAAGTACATAGTCCCACGGTTGAGTAGCAGTCGTGGATTAAAATATAAACAATACACTTTCAGAAAACTTTACAGTTGTATTAATATTTGGCATACACATACATGTATATATTAAGGATTTTGCAGGTTTCTGTTTTTTTCTTCCGAATGTTTAAATATTTAAAGTAAACAGTTACTAATCCTCATTAGCTTCTCAATCAATTACCCACTTTTTAGTATAACTTCAAATATGAATATGGAAACACGCGATATTCGAGTAATATTTTTGTACGAGTTTAAGCTCGGCCATTCAGCAGCTGAAGCCGCTACAAATATTTGCAAGGCGTTTGGTTAAGGGAGTGTTAATGGACGGACTATTCGCCATTGGTTTGCTAAGTTTTCAGCTGGGGATACTAACTTGGAAAACTTGCCCCGAGGAAGACCTTCGTAACAGGCAACGATGTCCTCAAACACACAGTAGAAGGAAACCCCTACCAAACTGTTAAAGGACTCTCAGCACAACTAAATGCAAGTTCATCTACCGTTTCCATACATTTAAAGTGTATTGGGAAAGTAAAAAAGCTCGATACATGGGTACCTAATGATCTCACTGAGCGGCAGCAAGACCCCATGTTTCAAAACAATAAAGTTATCTTGTTTTCATATTGTATTTTTAATAAAAATCCTTTACCTTGAAAACGGACATTTCATGTGACACAACCCAATATTTTATTAGTAATTAGTATATTTACTTGCTGTATTTTATACATTCGTAAATTTCAATAAAAAAAATTATTAAATAATAAAAAAAAACAATCAAAAAGAGTTGCAAAAAAAAAATTGTTCTCAGCCACACAAAATGATTGTAGCAATTTTTCTGCTTCAAACCCTGTGCAACAAGTCGGACTTTGAATCTGTCATCGTCTTTTATTCACAAAACCCATTTATTCGTTAGAATTCTATTTCTTCCTGTTTTTTTGTTTTTCTGTCAACGATAGACCATATATTATTTTTAGTAAAAGTAATGGCTTCGAGCCATCGGCATTTTTCATTGTTTGAAATAGCGTCTTGCTATGATAACAGAGTACTTACTTCTAAATTTTCTAATGAGTCCAAATAAAGATGAAAACTATTTAGTTTTAATTTCTTTAATCTGACAGATTATTTCAGCTCATTTTTTTTATTTCCTTCTGAGGTTGGTATTTCTTCTTTAGAATGTTACACTGATGTGATTTCTTCATTAATAATTGAATCTTGATCACTTGGATTTTAGTGTTTTCTAAATTTTCTCTTAATTTTAAAATGAGAGATTTGTGTGTCCATTTTTTTCACAAGCAAGCTTTTTCATTAAACTGATATGTGTGTGTGTGTGTTGAAACACTTATTAAAGGTGTTTCCACTTTTGTTAATACAGTAATTTTGTTAGCACCATTTATTTTGTTATTTAACACAAAGTTCTCCTTCTATATTCTTGATAAATTTAGTCTAATTTAATTAAAATGAATGGGTCCATTTATTTCCTTTTATAAAATAGTTATTTCAGAGTTACCAACTTTTTTTCAGTTTGTCGATTTCTTCACGATTCCCATTCATGTCTTTTTTAGTGCGGTTTAATTCGTCAACGAGACGTTTTTTAATAATAAAATAATAATAATTAGAAATATAATTTGTAAGGTTATTTTTCCTACAAAATACCTACATTTGATATGCTAATGAATATTTATTTTTAATTTTAATGAATATAAAATTATGCCGTTAAAGTATAAAAGGCTATAATTGAAATTTGTACTGGAAATATCACGAGATATAAATGGATGCAATACAACCAATAAAGAAGGTAAGTAATTGATTAAAAACGATTATACTCTTGGGGGGGAAACACTCCTTGACAGCACTGAAATGTCTAATTTATGGTAGAAGCTCTCTTGGTCATTTTCTTTTCTGTTACCTTCTTGGATTGTGAGGACTTCCTCCATCAAACAGTAGAAAACATCGTTCAACGTTTCGAGAAAGATGTCAAATTTACATCACTGACTTAGACCTCACCCCTCCACAGCTCAGTACTTTAAAAACGGAATCGTGTTTACTCCGTACTCCTAGATGTCACAGAATTAAGATGAAAAAAGTTCCCCAATCACAGTCTGTGTCTGCCTTCACCCTGTCCAAAAGTAACCATCAACATTCATATACACTTATGGCTCTAAAAGAAAATTAGGCGCAGCCGTAGTGTATAGGGAAAACATTACATTTTATCCTTACCAGAGCTCTCAACGGTATATAATGCTGAATTATCAGCCATTAATCTTGCGGTTCTTTCAATATACCCTAAAATTCTACGACGTGTGGTGATTTGCTCAGATTCAGAATATACTACGACAGCACTGCAGAACAGCTTTTCTCAAAACTGGTGAGTGAATGAAACCATGGATACACTGAAATCATTTGAAATATAATTTGTATTAAATATGAAATTTCAGTTCAGTAAGACTTTTTGTTTTTGCGCTAGACTTACCAAACACCAACGGACACACATACACACACAAACCTTTTTTCGGAACTTGGTTTAAAACGTTTATTTTCTAAAAAAAATTCACGATCGCAATACTTTCCCTTACTGTATATTTTAAATGAAAGTGTATGACACGGCTATTGTGGTTGCCAAGCCATATCAGTTTGGAAGGAAAGAAAATAGTAGTAGTCTTGCTAAAAGAGCTATTAACGAGGGCCAGTTGATCAACACTACCCAATCTAGTGAAGTGATCTCCCTTATAACAGAAATGACGTGGTTGGTATAGCAACAGATCTGGACACCTACGAGGGACAATAAGCTGAGGATAGTCGAGCCATATCTTCTCTGTCTATAGATGAATACGAAGAATTATTCCAGAAAGAAGAACAGGTGCTGTTTATAAAATAAACGATTATTTTTTAAAAAAAATTACATTACCGCTTTAGTCACGAATGGTAATTGTAAAATCGGGAGCAAATAACCCTTGTGGTTGAAAAATACTAATAAATAAATACATTTTTAAATTATAAAGAAAAATAATGTGTTTTCATAAAGTTTCGGTAAAAAAAAAGAAATATAAAATTGAATTGTTTCAATCAATAAATACATTGTGCATATAAATATCTTAATTTTTATAATGTTTCAAAAATATTTGTGTTGAAAAAATTTTTTCTTGCTGATGCTAAATGAGAACAGTTGGATGTGGTTTTTGTTCTTACGTTGACATTCACGTGTAAGTATAACTGTAATAATAAAATTAATGGGTTTCTCGACTATTCATAATACACATGTTCAAGTTCCTTTGCGTCAAAGGTGTCCCATACGCAAAAAAAGAAGTTTACAACTTCATTCAAGGTAATTATATTGCACTACCTGATAATAATTCCAACCATCAATCAAATCATCGACATAAAACAATTTCATTGATGAGGTAACTACGAATACGTCAGGCCGATTTCACATCTCATACATTTTACAAGCCGATTCAAGTAGTGATCTATTATTACTCCATAGGATACAAATGAGCCTGTCCATAGTCGCTAGGCAGAGCTGATAAATCGTCTCTATAAATCCGGAATGTAAAATTATACGCTATGCTCCATTAATAATACCATTAGTCTTCATCGACCTACCTCTGAATATTATAAAAGCGGGTAATTTGTAAGCAATTTGTTATTTTTGTATTTTTCATTTTGAGACGCATGAGCACACTTCTTGGTATCCGTTGAGGTAAAAGTTATCATCCAATTTTCTCAATCGACGGCTTCTCCCTGTTCTGTGGCACACGCCGCACAGCCCCAAATAACCGATCACTATCTGTAAGTTTACGGGTGTCGATTGCAGGGGTACGATTGGGCGGCGAGTCGTGGGAGTTGGGTTGTGCTTTGCATAGCGAAAGCCCGAGGACAAAGCAGCCGACGACCGTGCAGTAATTTGTAATTCAGTAGCTGGGCACAAGACAAGACACGACCCTCCAAATACTAATCACACAACACAGAGGCCAACCCCTCTCTCTTCCAGTGCAACCTTAGGTGTATACTGTTCCCGGGGCAGTGTCTCTTATGTAGGCTACTGATATTTGCAGTCTTAAGCCCTCCGCTATGGTCGGTTTTTTTTTCGATAATCGATTGGACTAATATTATAACTTTGTTTTTATTAGACAAATTATGAAGATTATATTTATTTAAGTACAGAAATACATTAAGATCAGAGCTCAGATATTAACCTTATCTTGGGTATTAAAGGTCATTTCCTTTTTCATAACTCTTATTTATCATTGAGTTTCAAAAAGAGTATAACCCAAAACATTTACAACTGATTAATTACTAGTGACGTATTCCAGCTTCGCACGGGAGCAGCAGTTTGATTGTAGTGTCATTTATGTATAATAAAGCACTGTTAAAATAACTTTCTACGAAGGTGTATGACTTCTTTTTTTTCATATCAACTTTTCCAAAAAAATTGTGGATGTAAATAGTTGACCGTTGAGAATTACTGGAAGGAATTAGTCCGGGTGGCGGTCATTAAATGAAACAACTAAATAGTTTCAACTATTTTATTGTTTGCCAACGTTTCGATCCCCTTTGTGGGTCATCATCAGGGCTAAAAAGATACAAAAGAATATAATTTCAATGACATTACATAAAATATTAAATAATCTATTTAGCTAGAGAACGTCGGTATTAAAAAATAACAGAAGAACTGTATATAACGTTGGCAAACAATAAAATAGTTGAAACTATTTAGTTGTTTCATTTAATGACCGCCACCCGGACTAATTCCTTCCAGTTTTCCAAAAAAATATTTTACATCAATAATAACTCATATTTCATAATTTATATAAAAACTCTTCCTTTTAACCACAAATGGCTAATCTACATGACTATTATTAGACCAATCTGGACTTACGCTGTAGAGCTATGGAGCTCTACTAAACCATCAAATTCTTCCCGCATCCAATCCTTAGAATCCTAAATCCTTCTTAAAATCCTCAACGCTCCTTACTTTGTCACGAATAAACTCATCTAGAAAGACCTTAATGTCCCCTAAGTTACTGATTTGGCCCGGACCAGGTATCAATCCTTTTATGACAAACTCCATTCTCACTCCAACCACCTAGTTTCAATCCTTTCTTCCTGTCCAATTCCTGATAATCCTCGGAGGTGCCTGAAAAGGAGATTGGTCCAGGACCTTCTAGTTTAGAATATTTTTAGAGTACTTCCAATGTGAAGCTTCGCTACATGTATTTCTTGTCATTGTATTAAATAAATATCACATTTACTTGATGTGTTTTTGTTTTTTTTAATACAGTTTTTTACAGTTAATTTCAGGAAAGATTGTTTGAAGCATTGATTACAGGAAATTTAGTTTTAACATCAAAAGAAATACTTACTTAGTAAAAACCGTATCAAAATAGAAGGAGTTAGCGGAAACCAAGAATAGTAGAATCATTTTATAAATATAAAGATGAGCTATTTAAAATACATTTTAAAAGTTAAATTTAGTTCCCATTTAATTTACAATGAAACATCTGTTTTCATGAAATAACATAAAAGTATAAATAACGAATGGCAATTCTACTCTATTACATTTGTAACTAAGTTGTAACTTACGTAAGATTTGGTTTGTAATACTTTTTCTTATACGTTATGTATTGTATGGAAGAATAAAGCTTGTACGATACTGTACAGTGGCAACACTAAACCATAAACTCCCTCATTACATTGCAAATAACATATGTTCATAAGTTTACGAGCTTATAAAAACTTTTTATTAACTTTTACGACTTCTTTTATTGCAAAATTAACTCTTCTAAACCTTGCGGTTCCCAACGGTGTATTTTACTTCTATATTATTAGTCATATTCAAAAATAATTTTTTTTTTTAAGGTAAACTGAATTGTAATGTATGTTACTTATAAACCTTAAAAAATAATGCGTTAAACGATATTGAAAACCGCATCAAAATCCGTCTCGTAGCTTAGAAGAAATTTTGATATTTATTAAACTCGCTGTGTATAATTTAATAGACTTTAATATAAAGTAGGTTTCTTTATAATTAAAATATTTTAAAATGACTCAAATGGTGATGTTTTATTTCCTTAATTTAAATTACCATAAATTGTAGATTCAAAAACATAACAATATCATATACTTAGCATTGATAGAAAATCAGATAAATATGTAATTTGAACGAACTGTATATCCAAATAAAGGAAAAAAACATCTGTCACAATATCAATGAAGTTTTATATAATTTACACGTATACACGCGAAACTCGTTTAATTTAAAATTCTTATTTATATGCTTTAATAAATGTTTTGGGACCTATAGATTGCGTACCAGTGAAATGGTGTGCTATTAAAATAAAGCGGTAGAGCAAACAAAACAGCCTTTTTTCATTCTACATGAATAAACGCTACAAATTATTAAACAATGGTGTATTATTTCCAAATAACTATATTAGGGTATAACTGTTTATATAGCTGTTTAAAGGCAATTAACTAATAATAAAAGCAATAAATAATTCAAAGGAAAATGTCATATCACTACTGCTAATTTCAAAACGCTATTTATATATCTGCTATTTCTAAACCGATTTTATTTTTATTTTCATTTCTTAGAAAGTTTAATATTCTATGGAATAGCACTAAGATAAAAATTTGTATTTAATTATGCGGAAAAACTATTTCAATTTTTTTCAATCTGATTTTAATTTTGACTCTGATACGGCGCACAGTGGGCAAAATCATCAATTTAGGTGGACAAAAGTCAAGTCATAAGTTTGCAATTTTCTAGTGCTTCACCTTTTATTATTAGTTGGCAAGAGCCTTAATACTAATATTTCCCGCCATACCGTGTTTACAAATAAATAATAAATGAGTGAATCATTCCTGTTCGCACAAGTGCCTAATAACCGGCAGTGTGATTATCTTTATTCAATGGTCATTTGTTGTGTTTAAGGTGTATTTAGAGCAGTCTTTTGCTTTTATTTAACATGCTGAGACATTGCTGAGACAGGTAAGACATTTACAAACTCGTTTTTGAATAATTATTGAAATCTCACCTACAGTGTTAATTTAGCAATTTGTAAATGTCTGCCCCTATTCAATAACGGAAAAGTATATAACCCCCTAGTTACTCCAAGGATTTGTTTCATCAATCCTTCGAGTCTTTAAATATTACAAAGAATTTTTGCGTTTTTGGTGATACTTTTTTTCAGACACAACACCCCGAATCAAAAGTTTTACAATCTATAGTTTGAAGAGTTTCTTAAATGATATGAAATACATCTATTATCAGGTTTTAGCAACTCCGAGCCATAATTAGATTTTTTGTATTATTTTTCCCGTATTCTGGGACTTCAAACGTGAAATGTAGGGAAGTTTTAGATTTTAGCAAATAAACTTGATGTTTGACGACTGTGCGCTCGCCAATCGTGTCAAAAATGAATTATTTTTTTAATTTTTCTTATATTTTTTTTCATATTTTTTTCCGTAATCTGGGACCCCAAAGGTTAAATATAGACAAGTTTCAGAATTTCGTCCATCTAAATCGGTCATATTGTCCACTGTTTGGCGGACGGCGGACAAACGTATTTTTTTTCATTCGATATTCGAATTCTACGCATCTTGTAACTTAACCTCACAAATTTTGAGGCGAGGCAATTTTTTTTGGTCGATTACAAAGGTTTATTATTAAAAATAATAAACCAAAAAAAAAAAAAAAAATTTGCTTACTAGGAAGAGAAAAATAAGGGAACAATTAAAGGCCGGGAAGCAATGAGAAATGGGCAGCGGATAGAACCGTAGGCGGATGGGAAGATAAGTACAAGGACTACATAGGCCGTATCCGATCAATTATATATTCTAGTGGATCGATAAGTTAGTGAGGAGCCTCCATTATTTCATCTTAGAAAGGACTTTGCGTGCGGCTGCCCGCTGACATCTCGACACGGGGCACTCTTCTGGGGTCAAAACTATATTTCAGGGCCTCTCCTTATCCGGAGAGTCGACCTAGCCACCCTCACAGGCGGTCTCCTCTAATAGCATTTATTAGCCTTGTCCCGCAGGATGGCAATATACTCCAACTTCCTCCTCGATATTTTCAGTTTCTTTATCGGTATTAGCTCCATCTGTGTCATCTAGTGAAATCAGTTGTGTTATATCTGATCTCAGAACTGGGCCTACAGATCTAGGCTACTGGAATATATCAGTTTTACATAAGTTTAGGGACTCATAATATCTGTATATGATCCAATTTCATTCAGAACTTCCAGAACTTGTTAAACAAGGTTTAGTCTGTGATCAACATAAAAGGAAACAATAAATTATTGCGGGACAACCGTCAGCTGAGCCCGGATCTGTGGCATAATAATATAAAGGACCCTCCTGTTTTTCTCATGTCTCTAAAATATTGATACAACAGATAAACGTATTGTGAAAAATGTTAGCAAGGAGGGCTATATCCCGCTGTGCAAAAGGATTTTCTAGTTATAAAAACCTGGTGCAACACGACTAATATTTAACTCGGTTATTAAAATCAATTTAAAAACTATTGAAAATGTTAGAGATGAAAAAAAAACTTAAATAATTATATGCAGTTTAATTATAAACAGGTTTCATAAAGTAAACAATATAAAAAAGATATTTATAATAATTACTTATGTTTATTGTTCGTTACTAGTACCTTCCACAACTTTGTACATAAGATAACATTTTTCTGAACTCTTCTACTTTCTAACGGTATATTACACATCTATAATACTATTCTTATGTTCGTAAAAAAACGAATATTACCAAAAAGAATTCGTTTAACTGGTATATTTAGCCGTTTATCTATCAATCCTAATAAGATGGGATGGACGATTTTTCGGAATCTACAAAATGAAAAATACTTTAAAGAAAAACACACCCACGTTTTTATGCGACTCGGTAATTTGGAACAAGGTGACCAGTAACAGCTTATTTACCTTGAAAACTGCAATTAAAAATTTTTCACGATAGCAATAATTTCCCTAACAATATATTTCATGTATATAAGAAAATGGAAGTAAATACATACGTTTTCAAAAATCAAAATATTTAGTGGGTATTTTCGAAATTCACGTGAGGGAGAATATTTCCACAAGAAAACTTGTTAACTAACTTTTTCTTTGTTAAATTTAAATATATCAAATGTGATGTTATATACATATATATATATATATATATATATATATATATATATATATATATATATATATATATATATATATATATAAAGAGAGGGGCTGTTCGTTTTCAGATTGTCAAATGGAGCTCCGTCTTCTCTGGGAAGCTGCTTCTATAATAAGAGCTCTGCAATGTATAGCCAACTCCAAAAACATTTGGATTGTTGTGAGTATCTTGTAGAGTTTTAGTTGCCATTAAACAATAAACAAGCGTTGGGAAATGAAAGTCAGAGCTACCAATGTGGTTTTGTAATGAGTACCAGCACATCGCGGAATCTTGGGGAAATGAAGAGGCTCACTGAGTTCAGAGTGGAAGAAGAAATAAGAATTATTCAAATCAAGGAAGTAACCATGGAAGATTGAGTGCTCCAATCAAAGAAAATATTGTAATTTTATCGGACGGGAAAGAGGAAAAGGAGACAAACACAATTGTAGCATTAAAACCCATTTGTGAAAAGGAGAAAATTTGCTCCAATACCTCAAGCGGACTAAGAATAGGTCATTCTTCATTCCACGTATGGATACCTCCTTAAACATCTGGAAGTAACTACTTGCGTGAAATGTCTCAATACATTTGAAGCAGCTAACCAATTGCTAATAAAGTGCACCCACTATGAGTATTTCCAAAAAAAAAAAAAAGTGGTATTACCACATAATTAGTTTTGTTGACGTCAATGATGCTGTGGATTATTTCGCGGGGTTACCAATAGTGTAGTGGTTAGCATAACAGCTTTATATGCCCAAAGATCTAGATTCGAAACCTGCAGATGGCCCTAGGATTTTTTAATGGGAGTAAAAATCAATAGTTATGCTTTAGTTATGGAGGGGACTTTAAAAAGGTGTTCGAAACCTGACAGATGCTCATTAAAGATCCCTATAGGCAAAATGTTAGACTCCCACTACAGCATCGTCCGATTAGGCATAGTTTTTTTTTTTTTTTTTTTTTTTATTGAGAAAATTTTACAATCTGTCCCAATTTGGACATTAATAGTATTGCTGAATGATATCAAACATACTACATTCATACAATATTTACACAAAATAAAATTACAATAAAATATATACACAATAATGAATCAATACAAAAGTCAATAATTCACTTATACCTATATACACATACACACACTCATACATACATCACATTGAGTGGAGAATCTAGCCAGTGCTAGAACTCCAATATATTTACAAAAGGTCGCGAGGCCACTGCCGTTTCAACCTTCTAGGTGGGTTGTATGGATGAGTGGAGCTGGATAGGGATTGAGCTAAAGGATTAGGATGATGAATGAGGTTCTGGTGGAATTTGGAAAATTTGGATGGAATTAGGTCTGAAATAAATGGAACATTAAGGTCGTGGTGCAAGGTATAATTGGAGACATAATAAGGAGCATTTACTATTGTACGGAGGACTTTGGATTGAAAGGATTGAATGCGTTTGATGTTAGAACGTTTAGCTGTCCCCCACAGTTCAATTCCGTAGGTCCAGATGGGCTTCAGTATTGTCTTGTAGATTAATAATTTGTTTTCAACTGTAAGTTCAGATTTTCTGTTGAGTAGTCGGTATAACTGTCCGAATCGTCGGTTGAGTTCTTGTCTTTTAAGTCTTGTATGTGGGTTCCAAGTCAATCTTTTGTCTAACAGTAAGCCAAGATACCGGACTGTATCTGAGAGAGGAATCGGTAATGAGTTGAAATAAACTGGCGGACAGGATTTTCGTCTAAGAGTAAAGGTTATGTGTTTACATTTGGCTTCGTTCACCTTTACACGCCAGTTATTACACCAGTGTTCGATAAGGAAAAGGTGTCTCTGAAGGTTTAAGGATGCTGTTTCAGGATTGGAACTGGATGATAGGATGGCGGTGTCGTCTGCAAAAGTTGCCAGAAAGGTATCAGGATGTGTAGGAATATCAGCAGTGTAAAGGATGTAGAGGATGGGTCCCAAGACGCTGCCTTGAGGAACACCGGCCTCAACGGGATAAAGGTTAGAAAATTCTTCACCGCAGCGAACTCGGAAGGAACGGTTCGAGAGATAGGATCGGAGAATGAGGTATAGGGACTGGGGTAAATGGGTTTTCAGCTTGAAGAGTAATCCAGTGTGCCATACCCGGTCAAAAGCTTGCGCAATGTCCAGAAACGCACCAGAACAATACTCTTTGCATTCAAGAGCTGAGGAAATATGGTCTACAACTCGGAGCCCCTGTTGAACTGTTGAATGCTGAGGACGGAATCCAAACTGATGGGAAGGAAGATTTTGAGATTCTAATATGGGTAGTATACGTTTAAGAAGAAGCCTTTCGAAGATTTTTGAGAGGATGGGGAGTAGACTAATAGGCCTGTAGGATGAAGTGTTGTTGGAAGGTTTACCTGGTTTTAAAAAAAGGATGATGGTGGAATGTTTCCATAACAGAGGAAAATAGGTGGTGCGGAGGATGCAGTTATAAATATAAGTAAGGAATATAATAGCTTTCTGCGGAAGTTGTCGGAGGATCTGGGGAGTAAGGAGATCGTGTCCAGGAGATTTACGGAGAGTCAGTTTTTGGAGAAGATATTTGACCTCAGAGGGATTAATAGCTTTAGGAGGTAGGGAAAGTGGAATCGGTGACATAAGAAAGTCTTGCACTTTTGCGGTGTGATTGATGTGGGATTCCGGGTGAGGAGTGAATACTTTGGAGAGGTGTGTGGCGAATTCCTCGGCTTTATCTTCATCAGACGCAGCCCAGGAGTCATCACCACGTCGGAGAGGATGGGAAACATGATGGTATTTTAGGATCTTTTTCGTGACATTCCACAGGGAATTATCACGAGCTGATAGAGAGGAGAGGTAGGAATTAAAGGACTGGGAACGGAAGTTCGCCAACTCCCTCTTCAATTGTCTACAATAGAAGTTATAGGAGCGGCGATCTGTTGGGTGTCGGGTGCGCTGCCATAATGATCTTGCTCGGCGTTTGGTGTGGATAAGGTCTATAATAGGTTGTGGAAAATGATTTTGGTCTGGATTTATATTGGAGTGTTTAGGAGAGGAAGCAGTCCAGACAGCTTGTTGGATGGCGGTGGTAAAGGAATAGACGGAATTATCTAGGTCATCTTGGGTTTTGAGGGTTACTCTGAGGTCAATATTATCGGTCAGGATTTGGCGGAAAAGGTTCCAGTTGACAGAGCCTCGGATGAATGATGGTGGAATGGGTTTTGGAATTGGAGTGAGAGATACTTTTAGGATCAGTGGACTATGGTCTGAGGATAGTTCATCAAGGCGAGTTAAAGACAAGTTGAGAGAGCCTAATCCGCTGTGGATAAAGAAGTCGAGGATGTCAGGATTGCGGTTAGGATCGGTTGGCCAGTAGGTAGGGGAGTCAGGAGGCAGGATATTAAAATGTCGGGAGTTGAGTGCAGACAGCAAATTTCGTCCCCGAGAATTCGTGGTTCTGGAACCCCACTGCTGATGCTTGGCGTTTAAGTCTGCACCCAGAATGAAACGATTTCCTAAGGAATCCAGGAAGGATACAAAATCAGAATTGGAAATGGAATGTTTAGGAGGGCAATATGCAGATGTGAGGGTTACCGGAAAGGAAAAAGTCTTGATTACTATGGATGTGGCTTGTAGGAAATCATAGGTGGGAAGTGGGAGTAAATGATGAGAGAGGGATTGGTGGACAATGATAGCAGAACCGGCATGGGCTTTACCGTCTGGGTGGTCAGTACGGTATGTCATGTATTGCGGTATTTTGAAGTACTGTTTAGTCGTTAGTCTTGTTTCAGTTATAAGTGCAACATCGATTGTTTTGTCTTGCAACAACGCTGTCAGTTCGTCAGTATGATTTCTAACACCATTCGCATTCCAAAGGAGAATGGATAAGGAGTTAGGTGAAGTCATTTAAGGATTTTTCAAGGCAGGGATTAGATTCGATACTAGATTTGTAAGGAGTGATATAAGCGGCATAACAAGAGATTTGATTTCGGAGATGAACGATGTCATTAGACTGGTAAGATCTGTGACGTTTGATGGTGGAGGGATATGAGAAATTTGATGTTGAGGAGTTTTTTGAAGATTAGGTAAACTTTGAGGGATAGATTCTTGTACAATAGATTGAGAATGTTGAGGAAAATGTTGTTCCGGCAGTGCCTCGACTTCATGATTCTGGTTACCACCTCCAAGCAAGTGGGCAAATGACACGTTAGAATTTACAAGTTTTGATGGTTCTCTTCTGCTTCTGGTTGGTACAGCTGTTTCATTCGGATCCTGAGGTTTTTGGTATCTGGTTCTGAGTTTCTTGTAGATTTCACATCCCTTGTAGTTAGCCGGGTGGTCCTTGAGGCACAGAGCACATACAGCGGGTGCTGATCTTGATCTTGTACATTCTTCTGTTTTATGCTGTTCACCGCATTTCACACAGCGTGGTATGTGATGGCAATAACTTTTGGTATGACCATATGCCTGACAGTTATGGCACTGGACTATTTCTTTCTTTGTGTAAGGTTTTTCAACTTTTACACGGGTATAGTACAGTCTGCTGAGGTCATAGATTTTTTCGACTCCTGCTGATGGTTCCAAGTCCACGAAGAATAGAGGAAGTGGACTTTTATCTTTTAGAACGTTGGTGACTTGCCTCACTTGGAATCCTAATTCTGTCAGTTCTTCTTTGATTGCTTCAACGGGTGTTGAGGAATGTAGGTTTCTGATTACGACCCTTAATGCTCTCTCTTGGCGCAGCTGATAAGTATGAAAGTCAGCTTTGGTCTCAGTCAGATATTTTACAATCTTTCTGTAGGTTTCAGCAGTAGTCGGAGATATTTTAGTATCATTGGTTCTACTTATACAATAATAACTATTAGGATCTGTTACTTTGTTTAAATGCGCACACATCAGTTTAAAATTTTTAATATTTTTAACAAATATTGGTGGAGGTAGTGGTTCTCTGGGTATAGGAGAAGATTCCATGGTTTCTTTTTCATTTTGGAGGATCTGAAATGGATTCGGTGTAAAAAACGGAGATTCATCAGTTATTCCTTGTGATGATGTGCTGGGCTGTGGTTCAGAACCTAATGAGGTAGCTGACGCGGTCGCTGGTGGAATCATTTTTTTATTTTGTTCACGGCGGGGTCTCTGTTTTGTGGGAGACGAGTTAGAACCTGCAGATCTAGATCTTTTACTTGCAGACTTTGAGGACATGACTTGATGAAAATATCTCATTGATTAATAAAATAATAATAATAAATAAATAATGAGATAAGAATTAAAGATAAAAGAAAGATAATTAAAAGAAAAGCAAGCCCGAGCTTGCCGAGCTAGCGGCAATCAGCTGATCAGTGACCCTTCTTTCACTTTTTCGTGATTGTACAAAGTAAATTATAACTTTGCTTACCGAAACTTCTCCAATATTCACTGCCGTAATATTCCTGAGGTCTAGTGATGTTCTCCAGACTGAATTCTAGCGAATTCCTACTGAAAAAAGCAAAAATCTGAGAGACGATGTAACGTATGACTGTTATCATCGAGCGCATCAGCTGATCATAGCAAGGCATAGTAGCATAAATGAATAAACAAACATATATTAATTTTTAATTTAAATTGAAATTATTTTTTTTATATGAATATTATTTTTCAACAACCTCTTTCAGTGAAAATATTGTTATCCCAAATAGCAATGACCAAAATTTTGGACATTGGACAGAATGTTTAATTATACTTTTGTTTTTACGTAAGACAGTCCCGACGCTTCTGCTTAAAACATGTCCATATAACAGCTGAACAAGACTAAGGAAAACAAATTATGTTTATATTAAAATATTGCTATTAATATGAAGAGAAACAAAGAAATTTATATATATATATATATATATATATATATATATATATATATATATATATATATATATATATATATATATTCGAAACTCCATGATAAATTGTAGTTTTGATAGGACAAATTCAAAGAATGGCACGTTCGCATGGCAGTAAAGTGGGAGAAAAAGACAAAGGAAAAAACTATGAATAGGCTTCGAATGAGAATGGAATCCCGAAAGAACTTAATCCTTATCACATTCGGCATTTTTCAACTTGCTCCACATCTGTCTCCATTGTTACACCAAATATTTAATCTTAAACGTGGGAACAGGAGTAGTGTGAAATATATCCCTTTTTGTCGTTTCTAATGGATCTCCTGGATTCGCTTATACATACTTTATTTCTATTGATATCGATACTTCAGTCAATTTATTAATAAATACGACTAAAAGAATAAATAAATATGGTCAAATCAATTTATTTTACATCAATCGGCATACTACATGGATGGCTATGGGCATCGCAGTTACACTATTTTTTATGTCTTCATTCTGAAAAATAGCACGTGGAATAAGATTTTTATCACATTTAGCAATAGCCATGTGTTAAGAATACTTTTAAAAATTATAACCGGTCATAAGAAAATTTCTTTCTGCGTGATTAGAATTTTGAGTCCCCGATATTCATGAGCAAAAGAGAAAATTCTGATTATTGTATTTTGAACCTCATTAATTATCACGAAGAAGTAATTATAGATCTGGAAATAAACACTCTATACCAAAGTTGTGAAATACTCCTCCTTTAATAAACTTTGTACTATGTTGTTAAGAAATGCTAAAAAAAAAAAAAAAAATAAACCTCCGGTAAAGACGAGTTTCAGTGAATAATAAGAAATTTATTAAAAGTAGAGCGTTTAATGAAAGTTAGACTAAATTAATGCAATATAACCGTATAATATCGAAAACTAGGAAGGTTGATAGGAGATAAAGAGAAGAACTAGGAATAGCAGTTCTTTAACACATTTAGATGGCATGTACAGGTTATTCCTACTAAGTTGAGGGTGCACATATATGACTGATGGGAATAAAATATTCACAATACATTTTTTTAAATATAATACATAGCGCAAAGCTGGCAATAATTCGATTATCTGATGGGACTTGTTTGAAGAGTATAACAAGATACATATAAGGTGACGGTCCTATTAAACGTCTTAATCGATTAGATATTAATAACTGTTTTTTTCTAGAGAGAAACGACCTTTTTTTTCTTAGCAAAGTCCTTTGATTCTCTATATTAGCCTTGTTATCGCTCATCTGGGGGCAGCTTTCCCACTACTGACTGCAATTCCCACCTAGCCGCCCTGCCATAGAGGATCCGGTTAATGACTATAGCTGGGAAATGGACCGCCCTTCGTGCGGGGGAACTGCAATGCCCACATCGGCGTTTGTTATATTTATCGTTGCACGACCCGATCATCGCGACAATGACTTGTAGGCAGAGCGTGATCTCGGGTGGATGGTCCGCATAAACATTGCTCTCCTGGGCGGGCTTCGTACCCGCGGTTGATTCAAGCTTAGTCGGAAGTCCACTGCCGAACGGGCGGAGCATAAGAAATAGATTCGCGTAGGAGGATTTGTTGAACGCTTCTTAGATTAGGTTCTTAATACGGCTTGTAAAGTCATGGAGAGTTGGAAGGGTTAGCATAGTAAAGCTGTTGTCCAGAGTGTCCGTGAACTATCATTGAGAATTATTTTTAATTAATTATTCAAAATTACTTGTCTTCTAGCCTTGGCTTGTAACTAGAATCATTCACGAATTGCAAAGAAATGTTTAAAAGCGCGAGATAACGGATACTAGAGGTTCCTATGTTGTATTTATAAATTTAACTAATTTACAAAATACATTACTTTCCGAAAATTAGTCGGAATTTTGAGCGAGGGTCAAAACAAAATATGCTGAAGTGTATCAACACATAGAATCTTTTATTTTTATACACTATGTGATATACTGTACATATATACATACATATACGATATTTTGAATCGTGGACCCCCTTAATATTTTTTTTTTTTTCATACCCTCTGGTTTTATTTTCAAACAAAATACAAATACAAATGTTATATGTATAGATGTCACATTTTGTCCTTCTATTACCCGGAGGTATTCTTTGCCTTTATTTATCCATTGCAAAATGGGAGGGACCATTCTTCAGGGTTTTGGCAATAAATTGAGTTCAGACATAGTCCGAACTCGTTCCCTCGGCGACAACGTCAACGAGAGGTATGATCCTTGCCACTCCCAGCTTGGGTGGTGGATAATATCAGAAAAACAATGGATTAGCACAGGCCTTCAGCCCATCAAAAAAAACCCCTTAATCTTGCCATTGTACTGATTAGATGAAGGGGTCAAATAAACGAATTCTTTAGGAACCTTTGACCTATATGTAAGTGACAAATTGAGTTGAATTGACCAATAAAGAAAAAAATTGAATCCAGTATAAAACAATCTGATGAGAGCAAAACACGACTTTTACTTGCCTCCGTTTTTAAAATCGATTAAAGAATTTTTAGTTAGAGATAAAATTAAGTGAAACTATTAGAGAATTAATTAAATTGAAGTTCTATAGAAACGTGTGTTTAATTAAAAAATATATTATACTATTATCTAAAACAATTGGTTAGTTTTATCGGCTTTTCATCACTCTTTATTATCTTTTATTAGCTTGTTTATTAGGATATATTTTCGCTAAAATCTTTAGCTTCCCAACAGTACATTACACATGCATATTACTGTTATTATGTTTAAAATAAAAAAAAAATATTTTTCAGTTTCCTCCTTTAGTTGGATATCGAATTCGTTCAACTTATATTGTATACTTACATGTTCTTTAGCAATGGTAACAAGATAGTATGGTTACTTTTAGAGAATATACAAAATGAAAGGTAGTCCAGAGGAGGACAATTTAAAATATCAGCATTTAAGTCCATCAGACTATTTCAATCAGAATGAAACCTACATGACATCAAAGGCCATTAAATTTTACAGCGATATAGCGAGTTTAATCAAAATCGTTATAGCCGTTTTTAGTATTTGTAGGGATTTATCACTCCACTACAACTTACAGCAGAAGTTAGGAAAAGACTTAATCATAATGAACATCAAGCGCTAAACGTTGGGATATTAAAAAAAAAGATATTACACTACCGGTGTACCGCTAAGAAAAAATAATGAAATATTGTTAACGATTTATTTTCCAACATTTCTTGTCTTTGTTTTTCTGTCTCTTGTCAATGTGTTTTCCCGATTGATGTAGCCAAAGGTTGGCATAAACAGCAACTTCCGTCATCGATTCCTGGGCAAAAAAAATAAATCTTTAAGATTCTTCATCAAATTAGTTTTTCTTGAACGCTATCTTCCTTTTGGAAGATTTTGAGATGAAATTAAGAAGACGAAATTGGACCAGGAGTTTTTATTTCCTTAAATATCTGTTTTGGCATTGCAATAAAGTACTGAGGTCTCAACCGATAATTTTATTTTATGCATGCCCAAAAAAGCCTAAAAATTTTAACTTATCTGTGCTGTTTATAGGCAATAGGAGAATTCATAAAGAAAGGGTTGTAGCACAAGTTTTGTTTGGTATTGTGTCAGTATTGCATAAATTCTTAGTAAGCAAATATGTACAACTGACTTTTTTTGAAATTATTAATGAATATTGTAGGATAAATGAAACACAATTATGTGAATGTCATTGTATTATACCAAAGTGCAATATCTAAATGTTGGGGAAATAAATAAGAACAAGTAAATACAAAACTTATTTGAAATAAAATATATACGGCCTATATGGACTTACGGAGTTGAGCTTTGGGGCTCTACTAAACCATCAAATTCTTCCCGTATCCAATCCCTACAATCCAAAATTCTTCGTAAAATCCTCAATGCTCCTTATTTTGTAACTAATAAACTGATCCACAAAGACCTTAATATTCCGTATGTTGTTGATTTGGCCCGATCTAGATACCATTCCTTTCATGACAAACTCCATTCCCACCCTAATCCTCTAGTTTTAATCCTTTCTTCCTCTTCAATTCCCGACAATCCTCCGAGGCGTCTGAAAAGGAGATTGCCCCGAGACCTTCTAGTTTAGAATAGTTACAGGAGTGCTACCATTGGATAGTTCTTCTAGAAGTCTTTTTCATGTCATTTTTCTTATATCATATTTACTAGATGTATTTTTTTTAGTTCAGTTGTAAATATCAAAATTATGTTTAAAAAAATAACAATAAATAAAATAGACATCTGAAAAAACATATTAAAAAAAAATAAATGAATGAATACAGGAATTTGAATCTATACTCCTGATATTGTACACACGATTATTATAATTAACTGAAACCGGAAATTCACTCAATTTATTGATTCTATAGAATTATACTAATACCTTCTTTAAAAGATAATATTAGTATAATGCTAAAGAAAGAAAAGTGTATATTGAATATTCCATCAATTGCCTTTGGCAGGATACACCAAAACAATCATTATGTCAATGGACTAGTAATGGTTGAGTCGTGGAAGGAACTTTAATGCCAAACCCTGAGGAGAATGTCATTATTCTGCTACAATGAAATAATTGAATGAGCACGTTGAGCTCTATAGCCATTAACAATTAACTGCCAGTGATGTTGTGAATAGTAAACTCCTCTTTAACACCAGGAGGATCCGATGTGGGAATGACAGATTGTTGTAGTGTTTGCTGCATTATTTATCCAATAGTAACATTACAAGACGATTTTGTAATAGCAAAAGTAATTATATATATATATATATATATATATATATATATATATATATATATATATATATATATATATATATATACATATATATATACATATATATATATATATATATATATATATATATATATATATATATATATATTTATTTATAAAAGCAACTTTTTTAGGCTACTTGTCAAGAATTGATTGTTCATATACATTCGCCTTTCCTATACTCTCCCGAACTTCTATTCCTGTCTTCAATCACTTCCTTTTGGTCCAATTTCCAAAGAACTAAAAAAAAAAAAAAAAAAAAAAAAAAAAAAAAAAAAAAAAAAAAAAAAAAAAAAATGAAATAATGAAATAATTGAATGAGCACGTTGAGCTCTATAGCCATTAACAATTAACTGCCAGTGATGTTGTGAATAGTAAACTCCTCTTTAACACCAGGAGGATCCGATGTGGGAATGACAGATTGTTGTAGTGTTTGCTGCATTATTTATCCAATAGTAACATTACAAGACGATTTTGTAATAGCAAAAGTAATTTATATATATATATATATATATATATATATATATATATATATATATATATATATATATATATATTTATTTATAAAAGCAACTTTTTTAGGCTACTTGTCAAGAATTGATTGTTCATATACATTCGCCTTTCCTATACTCTCCCGAACTTCTATTCCTGTCTTCAATCACTTCCTTTTGGTCCAATTTCCAAAGAACTAAAAAAAAAAAAAAAAAAAAAAAAAAAAAAAAAAAAAAAAAAAAAAATGAAAATTTCTGTAAAAACATAGAGAAACGATAATTTAAATATAATTTTTATTCTGTGTTGCATTTGCACATTTAACTATATTATTTCATCGAAATCCCTTCGTTGTTGTAAAGCTCTTGTAATTAAAATTTATAATTATGATTTTCTTGTAAATACCGGAGACCATAATCCTAGACTCTCTGGGAATCCTGCATCACCGCATATATTGAGGTTAGGCTCGATTTATATATTTCTAAGTATTTCTATTTGGCAGAATCTCCATCCATTTGTTCTTTGAAAATTGTCTTCAGGATTGAAGCGGAATGCTGTGTACTCATAGCAACTAAGAGAAGTTTAGCAGCAGATCCAAATGGGAATTTCTCTCTAGAAGCTACCTTTTAATTTATCTCTGGTGTTTATTTTTGGTTTTTGGTAAAGTTATTTTTCTGTATTTTGTAATATTACACTAAAGGGACTTGTGCCAGAATAAATGGAGAATTTATTATCATAAACTTTTTCCTCTTTCTCACATCTCCCTTAAGAAATGTCCACAGATACCGGGTATTAGCCAGTAGAGTGTCGCCCTGGGAGCCAACTATAGCCGACCTCTTCTTGTCAATGGAGCATTGTATACAAAGAGGAGGGCCTACTCCCATTGTCTGCTGGAATCTAATTATGATAATAAAACCGTTGTCGATAATTACCGAATCAGGTCGGCCGGGGGCGGCAGGGGTGTGGGCGACTCCTCGCCGCTGTCATCGCTTTCAACCGTATACCGCCGTTGGAGATCGTGTTATTTATATTTCACTTAATCTTTAATCAACATGTATTTAATAAGATGAAGTTTTATATAGTAAAACATCGGATAAATACTGAACTCCTGTATAAAAAAAAATTGTTTTCCCAAAATGTAAATTTCTCTTTTAATGGGAAAACATTTGAGCATGGATATTTCTAGCTATAATCTACTGTTTATCGTTTACATCAATTTACTTAAATTAGTAATTAAATTCAATGAATAATTATTCGAAATAAAACAATTCAAGAGAATGTAATGGTTTCAAACGCGATTTTTTCAACTATACCAATATAGCTCCTATAGGGTAGGTACTAGCGACAAATTCTATAAAACAAATTTATTCTCAACTATACTTATAATTTGGAAACTGTCTTAAATTTCAAGCCAAATTTCCTCAAAACTTAAAACAAAATTTTAAAACGTAACTTTTTTTTTAATTGAAACTTACGTGTCTATCAAAAAATACAATATACGAAACATGTTACAAAACAAGAAATATTTTCCACTAAATTCCTAACTGGGAACCATCGTCAAATTTTCGTTCTGAGCAACACAACACCAAGTGAGTGTGAAAATGCTGCTAATTATTACACAATGATCATTATTTCCAAGTAACAATATTTCGGTAGAATGAAAACAAATAAATAATTCAAGGAAAAATGGCATATCACCACTGCTAATTTCAAAACGCTATATCTCTATTAGGTCTGAACCAAATCTAATAATTATTTTTTTCATTTTGTAGGAAATTTAATTTTCTATAACATTTTTTTGTATTTATTAATTAATTATTAATTAGGAGAAAAGTTTTTTAAATTAGTTATTCGGGTTCTACGCATCTTGAAACGTAAGCCCTCAAGTTTTGAAGAGGGTAATTTTTTTTTCCAACAAAAAACCTTCAACAAAGGTTCGTTATTAAAAATAATAAACCAAAAAAACGTCAAAAATGACATATCTATGTGAATAGTGTAAGAAATAGGGCTTCATTCCCAAAAGATCATATATACCCTCAGCTTAAAAATAAGCCTTATATATTTAAAATCTTCACATCAATACAAGTCGTCTCAGAAACCCAAAAAGTAAGCGGCACTAAATAACCAGAAATCCTCGAACGGGTAAAATTTATTTTTACATAATCTTAACTTTTCTACTATGGTATGAATAGGTTGGTGAATTGTACTATAATCCCGTACTATTTGTTTTCAATAATGTAGGGAAGCTTATGTTAAATTTATGTTACACAAATACCCCATTACTGCTTTCCTGAACCACAGCATCTATGGTATAGAAAATTGAGACGTTGATTTCCAAAAGGTGCTAAAGGACATTTATTTCAAAGTTGATATTTTCACATATTTGTATTCTAATGGTTTAGTTTTATCTAAATCCGTCATCAAATTTTATCTGAAAAAACATAAAAATCCTTTAAAAAGTATTTAAAAATTGCATTTCATTCCATAAGGTACTAAATCCACATTTTATTTCATTCCAAAAGGTACTATATCCATGTTTCGTTCTAAAACGTACCAAATCCTATGTAAACAAATATAACCTTTCCTTTCATTTCCTTCCAAAAGGTACTATATTTCCTACTATACGGCAGAAGCACCTAACCCCTAATATATCACCATTAATTTATTGTTTTCATCATTTGATGCATTTTTATTGGTTCATTGAACAGGTCTTGAATCACCGCTATTATTTTGATCTCTGTTTTTTTTTTTTTTTTTTTTTTTTTTTTTTTTTTTTTTTTTTTTTTTTTTATTTGAAATAACTTAGTTGCGTCGTTTTGGTTCTTTTAGGTTGCTAATTAAATTAAGTTTTTGATAGTATTTCTTCTAGCAGCAACATAAAATTTTAGTTTTAAAATTTTTTCAGAAACTCACATTTTAATGAATAATGTATTTGATGCAGCAAATAGTTGGAATTAGCATTCCACGAACTTGCTAAATATGTAAAGAAAATCGTGCCTGATCTAACTTAGTAGTCGATTTTTTATGTAAATAAAGCTCATACATACTTCTTATTATAGTGGCATAAATAGATAAATTGTCCTTTGAATATTCATTTTTTTTTATGAATAATAGATAATTACTGTAATTAACCAACAACGAAAGATATTTCTCAGAGGGAGAATAAGGAAATATACATAACTTAGTAATTAACGATATAAAGACGTTAGTTCTCACTAATGTTATATTAGGAAGGTTATAGTGACTGTTCCAACTTATCTCGCGTTATATTCTTCTAAAAAGTACTATATATCTTTTAATTCATTCCAAAAAGTACTATATCCATGTTTCGTTCCAATAATACTATATCCATGTTTCGTTCCAAAAAGTACTATATCCATGTTTCGTTCCAAAAAGTACTATATCCATGTTTCGTTCCTAAAAGTACTATATCCATATTATATTGTTTAAAATCATCGGAAAAGTGCAATAAGTTGGAAAAGTGAGTTGGCAATCAACTTTTAATTTAAATAAAAAAAAGAATCACGTAAATTGGTCCAATAATAAATAAATGACAGATTTTTGCGTTTTCTGTAAAATTATTCTAAAGTGGATATAGTACCTTCTGGAAATCAACGTCTCAATTGAGTTAATCGAGTTGAAACACTTCCACCATATTTTTAAACATCTTTAAGTTGTAAAAATCTACAATTTCTAAATCGCATTTACAAAGTTTTTCTTGAGAATTTAAGTAATCGAAGCTCAAAGAAAACTGGTTTTTATTCCACGCCTAAAAATGATGCTCATTTTTAGTAAGATAAGCCAAACTAATTACACAATTTTCTCGGATCAAAAATGGAGATTTGATCCAACTCGTATTTTTTATAAATGTGATAATTCAAGCCAAATTGAATCGTATCAAAGAATAATAACTTTTTTTTTCACTAAAACTACTTCATTTGAAAATTCAATGAAACAATAACTATCCCAGTATTATTATTAAGTCATATTTAGCAAGTGTACCACTTTCACCCATATATGCCAGCATTTTAATTTGGAGAAGAAAACAGTTTTTCAAATTATTTAACAATGCCTGCATCCCGATTTCACCTTCTCACGGTTTTTAAGGTGCCATCCTTGGAAGTTTTGATTGACCTGCAATGACCACATATGGTGTGACGCCACTGACTACGCAGGACGGAGAAAGGCACCGCTTTCCTCAAAATTTTGCATAAGCCAGGCATGAATGGTCATTTGATTTGAAACCAGATTTCTACGTTTGTTTTTTGTTTGGTATTAGCAAGTGATGTGTAAAAGTAATAATATTTTACACTTGCAATAAACTATGTTATTCCATCTTTGCAATTTATAAAGAAGGATAAAATGAAGGGGATTCGTTGCATACCGTTGAGACCTATTCTTAGACCCTACGGTGCTGCTAGCAACCGTTCTCCAGCAGGATCTATACGGAAAGTAGCAATGTCCTGGTGAAATATACATTGCGAAGTCGGAATTGTAAATGCAGAGGGTGCACCAGAGGGAGTATATTTATGGCTGTTCTCTATAAGGTATAACAAGTAGTCGAAGAACACTTCCGTTATTACACTATCAGATACCACAGCATTGCATTGTCTGTATTCCATTGGACATCTCCTTCTGAGACTAATATCGTAGAACTGTCCTGTATTCTCCAGTTTCAGAGTTTTGATGGGATATTTGAAAGAAAATCAAGTAATAATATAAGTATATATATATCGTAAATAGATTCGACCTGAGTCTAATCAAATACATAATTAAATTAAAAGGGCAGCAACTCTTTCTCAAATACAGTGTTGGGCCCTCGGATGATGAACATTAAGATGCGTAATGTGAAGTTTATTATTATTTGTCATGAAAAAAACATGCTTTTAAAAAAAAATGCCAAATGATAACTTCCGAATCTTATCAATAATCTTCCATACAAAGAGTGCCTTCACTGAGAGGCTTCTTCACCCACGGATTCACAAGAATCCCGAATGAAGAGGTTTACAAATGATAAAAAAAAATAAATAAAAATAAAGAAACGCTGAAAATCATAACACAAAGAATTGTTATTTCCAAATAACGACATTAGGGTATAACGGGATATATAGCTGTTGATCGGCAATCAACTATTATGAAAAGCAATAAATAATTCAATGCAAAATCGAATATCATCCCTGTTAATTTCAAAACGCTAGTACTAAACCAATTTCAATGATTCTTTTATTTTATTTTTTTCTTGTTTATCGGGATTTACTGATTCTAAAATCCTATACAATTTTCGAAGATACCGAAAAAATAACTGAATTATGGGTATTTTGTTAAATTTATATTCTTTTTATCTTTCCGTTTTTTTGTTTTTTTTAAATAATTATACGCGGTTTTCGGTTAATAAACACTAACATTTTTTTCCATCTTAGAAAATAACGGAGTTACAAGTTATATGTAGCCTAGATCTCCATGTATGTATGTGTATATTGTAGACCATGTACCTATGTATGTAGACCTCATTGTACGAGATCGTAAGGTCACTTATGTATATACATATATATTGTTTGATCAGTTCTCGACTGTTGATAATTTAAGTTTTTGTTCTCAGGATTTAGTCAATGAATAAACAATTTTATCTATGTAAAATAGAAAATAAATACAGGATGGAGTTAAAAAAAAGGCATGATTATGATAACAATAAATTCTCGAAACGTCGCATAGATAATATTGTTTATTCATTGACTGAAACCTGAGAACAACAAAAACATATATATATATATATATATATATATATATATATATATATATTTTTTTTTTTTAATTATTGCTCTTAACCGATTCTAAAACTCTATACATGTTTTTCTGTCTATACATCTTCACAAATAACTGAGTCATAGGATATAAATGTGTAAAATTTCAATTTTGTATTTTAATAATTATTTTTTGGGTTAGAAAAATTAAAAAAAGCGTTATCTTCAAAAATAACTGAGTTATTGAATTAAATCACTTTCAATCGGCTATCATTTTTAAAATAATCAGCTGATATCTACGTCTAGGTGTTAGGATGATCGTTGCATTCAATAGTATTTTTTGGCGAATTTCAAAAACATTGGTCCAATAGTTTAGGAGAAATGCGGACAGGAACAAACATAATTTTTTTTTTTTTTTTGGTCGATTTCAAAGGTCTATTATTGACAATAATAAATCAAAACATCATATTTCTATTAATAAAAAAAAAAGAAAGTGTATCTTACTTATCTCAGGAGCTTGCCAAATAAATTAAAATTTGATTTGCATTCTCAATTTTTTATTTTATTAGGTAAAATTAGTTGGTGTGATTTTCTCTAAAAAAAGAAGTTCGAAACCCAAACAAATACCATCTTGATTTCAATGAGCGAGAGAGATCTTCAATTTAAATCACGAATTTCAAGATATCTCTGTATGGAATTTTTTTTTAAAAATCTATGTTCGATATTCAGTTTCTGGTATTTGATGGAAAATACGCATCAAATTACACCGATCTATCAATATAAGAACCCCTTACTAATGAAATAATCTGGAAGTGTCAGGCTGGCGTATCTCTCATGAATAATCCATAAATGTGAGATAAGGAGCAACCTCACGGTGACATTTTGCGGGGGCGGGTGTCAGTAAGAAGTGACGTAGCTAAGGCGGCTTTCTGTCACATACTTACGTTTTTTTTTCATCCTTTTAAAAATAAAAATAAAAGAAATTCATGTTCCACATTTATTTACAACAAAAAAAGAGTGAGTTTAATATTCGAAGTTTCATCATTTACTTCACCCTGTATTTGGCTAACGTCTCGTAATGCGAGATCCAGGTGAATGGACCCAGCCGTTAATTGATTCATTTTTTTTCTTCTCAAAAGCCTTCTAAGGTATTTCCTGTTGCTTTACAATCATAAAAACACTTCTGCTTAATATTCCACATTTCAGCATTTCTCCATTGAGGAGTTCCTACTTTCGGTTGTGTCGTAACTACTTGATTTAAACTAATTCCTCGACTCACAAGTCTTAAATTTTTTTTGTTGTTTTCACTTTTATGTATGTATGGAAAGACTACGTATAGCAGATATTTATGTTTGTGTGTTTTACTCTAATGACTGGGTATAGCTAATATCTACCAATAAAGGATTCAATGTTGTTTTTTTTTCTTCGAGCGTTTTGAAAAAAAAAAAAAAAAAAAAAAAGGTTTAATTGGACCTCACAAATAGGAAAATTAGCAGCAGATAATTGTATTGAAGATGGCTTTTTTGAAACGCTAAAACCGAATTGTTTACTTACTAATAAATATTTAATCATTATAAAACAAAAGAATCATCTCCACTCTATAGACATTGATAGAGCTCTCAATTCTAAATACAATCCACTTTATAGAACTATTTATAACTTTAACAGCCCTAAGGCGCTTATTATTTAACTTATCATGTTAATATTAATAAACTTAGACTCGTTAGCCAACTAAGAATATTAGATACAGAAAATTTGAAACTTTTTAATGAGAAAATCACTTTAAATATAAAAACAGAAAAAAATGTACAATAGATGTTGTCAAGAACATATCACCACAAACTTAGAGCACCTGTTCTGGCAATGTCCTGCACTCAGTATTGAAAGGGAATATTACCTGAGGAATTATATAGTTCAAAACAGTAAACAATCAACCTTAGATAACATTTTAAATATCGATGATGTGGATAAGATGAACATATTTTTTTTTTTTTTTTGCTAAAAACTATATACATTTAAGGAGACGACAAATCCACCTAATTTGTGTCACAATATTTACTAAGATGTCCCAGTAAGCAATTGAAATTAACCTATTCATTTATACTTATGCTATTATCATTTGTATCATTTATCTATGTATTTACAACTATGCTATACGCATTGATATATATATATATATATATATTTTTTTTTTTTTTTTTTTTAATCTTTTTCTCCCATAGTTTTTTTTTTTTTTTTTTTAACTTTAAATCTTTATTCACACCTGTAAATAATACAATGAACAATCAGTGAATGTGCGGTCAATATTAAGAAACATGGCGTGATAGGCATGAGGGAGAGCAGCACCCAGCGGTACCTACTCCTGGCATGAAATTAGTGTATATTACTAAAGGAGAAGGTCTCTCATCCAACTCCTCTTCAGCCTTCTGTAGGCATTTCCTGGCATGAGTGTTGTTGCCATGTCATTGATTAGTGTGTTAGGGTGACCTTGTAGTTTGTCGTGGAAACGTTTGTAGTGTGTCCGTATGTGCTCATTGACGGTTGGCATCTTAAGGTCAGTATGTAAAGTTATGTTGCTAACGTACCACGGTGCTTTTGTAATTGTTCTAAACGTTTTAGCCTGAAAGATTTGAAGTTTGTTAATGTGAGTCTTTTTAGCTGTCCCATATAGCTGTGATGCGTAAGTCCAAATAGGTTTCAGTAGGTAAGTATAGGTGTTTAATTTCTGTCGAAGTTTTAGTTTCGAGTGTTTTGAAAAGAGTGAGTAAAGAAGTCCCAGTCTTTGGTTAAGGGTTTTCTTTTTTTGGTTAATATGCGGGCCCCAAGTCATTCTTCTGTCAAACGTCAAACCAAGATAATGTACAGTGTCCGTCTGTGGAATTTGTGTGTTGTCTAAGAAAACGGGAGGACTCGTGTCATGTCGAAGAGTAAAGGTGATATGGTGTGATTTGTCATTATTCAATCGGATTTTCCAGAGTTTGAACCAGTCATGTAATTTTATTAGATGTTGTTGTAGGATCTCTGAGGCGTGGGTTGCAATTTTATGTTTTGTTAAGATCGCTGTGTCGTCGGCATAAGTCGCTGTTAGAATATTGGGGCTGTAAGGTATGTCATGAGTGTAAATAATGTAGAGTAACGGAGCGAGCACTGCACCTTGGGGTACTCCTGCTGCGATAGATCTCATGGCAGATAGCTCTGATCCCTGTCGAACGGAGAAAAATCTGTGAGAAAGGAAAGAATGAATAATGAGGTAGTAGGTAGGCGGAAGGATAGTCTTGAGTTTGAAGAGAAGCCCCTGGTGCCAAACTCTGTCGAAGGCTTGAGCAACGTCGAGAAATACGCCAGTAGTGTATAACTTCTGCTCTAGTGCGGTGGATATGTAGTCCGTCACTCTGTGTAGTTGGTGCAATGTCGAGTGATGTCTTCTGAATCCAAATTGATGATCTGGTACGATGTCGTTGTTAGTTAGTAAATCAAGAAGTCTTTTATGTAGTAGATGTTCGAAAATTTTGGAGCATAGCGGAAGTAAGCTTATTGGTCGGTATGATGAGGGAGTATTTTTGTCCTTGTTGGTCTTGTGAATCATTGTAATATGTGAGTATTTCCATTGAAGCGGGAATTTGGTTGTCCTCAGTATCGCGTTATAGATTGAAGTCAGAAACACTAGAGCTTTTCTGGGCATTTGCTGGAGTACCTCAGCGTTAATTAAGTCGTGTCCAGGGGCTTTCTTTTTAGGCAACTTTCTGATTTGTTCAGCGACTTGAGCAGGTGTGAAGGAAGGAGGAGGTAATGTCAGTTGTAAAGGTTCATCCAGAGTTTTAAGTACAATTTTATCATGTTCGATGTTGTTGAATTCTGTGTGTGGTGTAAAGATAGAAGATAGATATTCGGCGAACAGTTCGGAATTTTCTCCGTCAGCCATGGCCCAGGAACCATCTTCTTTTCGGAGGGGTGCAGGCACTTCCCGATGCTTAGTAAGGTTTTTAGTATGCCTCCACAAGCTCCCATAGTAACCCCAAAAAAGGGGAGTTTTTTTTTTTTTTTTTTTATATACATGTCCCTTGCCTGTTCTTAGGCACACTACACGTATCTATGTTATATTTCACAAATTATTAGGTTTACATTATTTTGATCTTCATTTTAAACATTAAATATATCGAAAAATAACAAAAATAAAATTAATTCAACATCAATCGAAAAATAACTAACAAAAGGAAATAGCTTAAAAAATAATGTTAATTACATATTTCAATATTTTAAATTTATAATAAAGCAGCTACATATATAAATACAAACAAAATAAATTTAGCACAACAAGAATTACATAGACTGAACTGCCTTCCTACAATCAGTATTAAGTTGGTTGAAGTCTATTTTGTTTACGAAATTTATAAAATACTTTTTAAATTTTTTCATCAGTCTCTGTTCTGTTTCTGATCAAGTCCCGTGCTCTAATATAATGGTATGTATCAGTTTTGCTCATATGTTGTCTAATTTTGTACAGGCGAATAGTTGATAGTAGGTGTCGAAAATTGAGTATCTTACCGTCGTATGGACATTTGTCGTCTTGTAGTATGTTAAAGCGTTTTAAGTATTATTTTGTTTGTCCATGTTCAGTCAGAAATTGTGTCACCTTGTAGTTACTACTTAGTATGTGTTTGTAGTTGTTTAGTGTGATATGGGGACCAAATCTATGAAGGCTTGGTGACTTCAGCGAAGCAGCCCAGGTCGTAAGGTCACTTATATATATATATATATATATATATATATATATATATATATATATATATATATATACTAGCTGACCTGGCAAACGTTGTTTTGCCATATAAATTATTTATAGGAAATTTCTAGTGTTGAAAAAAAATAAATAACTTATTGTATGTGTGTAAGGATGTGGTATATGAGTGAAAGAGGCACGGAGCGCTGTGAACGATGAAGGAATATAAAAATAACAAAACACTAAACATTATTTTTTTTAATTTATTCCTTAAAATTATATATGTCATCATTTAATTACGACAGGGACACTGACAAACAATATCTATCTCTTTATGCTATAGCGTGAACAATATTTTTGTCACCCCATCTTCAGCTAACACAAACTAACTGGATGGTTCCCACTCTAGAGCATGCCACGTATAATTCTCCGTGTGAAAAGCATGAGTTACACTGAGATAATACAATAAAATGATAATTGTAAACTTTACTACTAAATTTGATGTATAAACAACAATAACGGCCGAAAATTGACCGGCTTCGATCTTATCCCTACGAGCTGTTTGCTGGCTGAGAGGTGACACCGGTAGACCTCTGGCTGGGATAACTTACCAAGTGATGATAATGATCAGTTATCGAGCGGGATGAAAAATTAATAAATTACTAAATAGGGGTTGGTGATAGAAGGGTAAAATTTCAGGGTTGTGTGTATTTTTGAATGTAACATTATAAAAAATAATAAAATAAATATTTGTACAAAAAATTAAAAAATTATGTTGGGGATGGACAACACTGAAAGCTATTTCAGTTTTTGAGATACTCTATTGAGATACTTTGAGATATACGACGGGAAAGCATCGTTGTCTGCAATTATTTTCAGAATCTGAATTTGCACTTTTTTAAAATGCTTTCATTAGAAAAAAAATTATATTTAATTATTTGGTGAGAACTGAAATTTTACATAATCAAAAAAAGATATTTTTGTTGCGAGTAATAAATTAATGGTTGTAATATATGAGGTATATAGCTTTATATTTTTAATGAAATATTTCTTTTCAAAAAATAATGGTCGGGCAGTTACTATGCTAACATGGGCGTGGTGGTGGAAGTTAGTTAGGACTTTGCCGTCGAATATAACAATTCAATATTGTTGAGTTGAAATTTATTTCATGAACGTTCTAAGTAACAGATTTGGCCTGGCTACTCTTATTAAAAAAGGTTACTTACAAAATAACCCGTTCTTTATGCCATAGTTGAAGTAGAAGAACATGTAAAACCGAAAAAGTGGTATACTAATTTTGTAAAACTAAACAATATCAAGTAAGTTTCTTCTATCTGTTAAGCGGCAAAAGTGCAATACCATCCCTCTATTTAAAACATAAGCCACAAACTCATTTGTAAACATAGAAAAATACGAAAATCCCTTCATTTAACCCTAATTAAAACAAAGATGAAGTGTTATCCTACATGTTACCAAGATGAGGTTCGTGGAATGACAACTTAGCCCTCTCATTTACCAATGTTTACCGGAGTCATGACCATCCTAGTCAAAATATCCTGGCATTCATCATGCCAACCATTACTTCAATCCGGAAAGTGAATGTTACTTCATTGAGTATTCGGATGATGAGGCGTCTTCATTGTGCCTCCAAACCTTTTTTATGTGTTCCATTAGTTTATGTTCCTAAGATTATTTGTTGTTTTTCCGTTGGATCTTGGCTTATTTACATCATAGGCTCTGACTGGATCACACTGGACTATTTTACTCAGTAGATTTTGAAATGTCCAGAGGTTAATCAATACTTAATTATAATTAATTATCGATTGGGAGGCAGATGGAGAGGAAGAACCCCAGTTAGATGGAAGGATAGAGTAGTGGAGAGTTTTGCTGGTAAGTGGCTGTCGGAGGAAGGCACGATGGACCGGCAGAGATGGAAAGACCTGCTGGGGCAGGAGTTTGGCTGAGGAAACCTTCATATTAAAGAAATTTCTGACGAAAAAGAAAATATTGTAAGAATGCATGTAACAAGCATTATTTTTTATTTCAAGTGATATTGTATCTGTACAGAGTTAGGTTTTTCCATTTCTAAATTTATTTTTCTAAACGATAGTTTATTGCTAAATAATTTTCGTCCACCCCAACCACTACCATGGAATCAAAGTCTATCATTCATTATATTATAGACCAGACGACGAAAGCACCTTCCCTTAAGACACGTATCAGGAATAAGCCGACGAGCTAAGTAGTATTTCAGCTATTTCACCACGTAGGCTGACACACGTTCGTGATGGGGCTGGAACGGAGACACGAATATGGTTTAGTAAACAAACGCTCTAAAGAGACAAGACAAATTCGCTAGGAGCCGAACATGTGGCAACCCTAATGGGGTAATCAGGGATGATAAACTGCTCAACTGTTGAGCTAGCTCAATGAGCAACAAATGGTATCGGCGACGTCATGGTTCGTTGGGGAGCTCGTGAGCTATGATCGGTGACATAATAGCTCACCGGGGAAAGGCCTTAAATGAAACGTCTATTGTTGGCCTGGGGAGGTCTGCGATTCGGACGGTCGTGACCCGTTCTGGGCGGACGGAGGATCTGATGTAGGTTACGATCTGGAGGAAATATTCCAACTCGCAGAATAGCAATATCCACGCCCGTGAATCACAGACGTAGTGGATGGAAGCATAACAAATAGAAGTGAAGGTATAGCTGTAATGAAATGCAATCTGAAATATCTACTTCATGAGCATATTTAATTTGATATAAATTCCATGCATCCCCTTCTTTATCTGTCTTAACAATGATTTATGCTTAATGGAACATTAACAAGTGTCGATTTCCCCTTCAACAGCTCAGGGTATTTCATTCAATAACAAGTTAATTGTCCTCTTAATACATTTAGAGAATAGTAATGTCCAAATATCATTTTTTTTTTTAAAAAGGGAACATTTAGTAAACAGCCTATGTCCCAAGTTTGACATCGCCATGCAAAAATTAAACCGAAAATGTTTTAGTTTGCTCTATCAAAAATTTGGATTTACTTTTAATTGGTGTTTAATTTGATTTAACTTAAAAATTTTAAACTAAGATTTTTACAATCTGAAAAATGCAAAGAAACTTATCATCAATCGCTTTTTACTTTAGGTGTATCCATTGCATCCGTACATATTAAATAGCTTCAGTTCCGAATGTTCAAATATAAGAAATTTATTGTATTCCGTAGAGGGAGTTGTCCTTTGCTCTATCAAAATCATTATAACTTTATTTATTTAGACTTAAACCGTAAAATGAGTGGAACACTTAAATTTAATACAATGAATACTCATGATCGAAATCTTATTATAAACAGATTAAAAAAATCCGTCTTAGCCGGGATTCGAACCTGAGACTCAGAGATCAGTAGTGCTCTATCCACTAAACTACGCCGCTACTTGTTGTCTATACATTTTAATACATTCTAAGATATCCATGAAAGGCAAACTAACGTATTTATTTAATTATTAAAAATATATGATAAATAGTATACAGATGAAACATGCATGGGACAATTGAGGTCGAAAAGCTAAAAATAAAAACACTTGTCATCGCCCACCTCTTCGAACTAGTAAAAATTACTTGAAACCATCCTGTAATAAAATATGGTAATTTTTGACAATTTTCATATTGGAAAGTGATATTCCATATTCTGCGAGCTCAGCGACTAGAATATTCTGTACTATCAGATGATGGATAAGTTTGGTGATTAGTGGTTCATTAAAGGTGGATGGCACCATTTGCGAAAGGTAAGGGGGCATGACCTGCAAATCGGCGAGATTGATGTAGTGACTAAGGGAGGGTGTGACCTTATCATCTCCCCAATATCATTGAATCATTTCAGTAGCGGTTTCGAAAATGGGATTGTAAAATGTTGAAGAATGATTTTTTTTGTTTATGTAAGCCCTTGACTACGCGATGTAATCATCTAAGAGACCAGGATTTGCGATGCTACGTTATAAGGTTATTAGGATCATCTTTCTAATCTGTCACATCGTATTAGATAAAAAATAAAAAAAATATATATATATATATATATATATATATATATATGTTTTTGAATGATTTACTATAATTATTGGTTTTATAATGAATGTAATGCAACGACTTGTAATTTATTACAACCATTCGTTTTTTGAGTTAATTTTTATAAGTTTAATATAAAATAACTTTAACAATATTAATGATAGATAAATAATGTTTAATTATCATTGTAATTACTATTGGAAGAGAAATATTACCTTTATCTAGTAATGTAACAAAAGTTGGAAAGCCTAGTACAGCCTGAAGTGTTGTTTATATAAATAAATGCATATATATATATATATATATATATATATATATATATATATATATATATATATATAATGAAGATAACAGGGAGCGGCGTGGTCTAGTGGATAGAGCGCTAGTCTACTGTCCTCCGGGTCCTGGGTTCGAATCCCAGTTGTGACGGAATATTATCAATTCTGTTATTTCAGCCGGGGGGCGATCCTGGGGGATGGAGACCCTCATGGGGCAGACCCAGCCTCTATAAAGTGGGTACCCAAAATTGGGAAAAACCTGGCGGATGAGCGTGAACTCGGTCGAATTACCTCATTGCACGGCAGTTTGCCTTGAAACTGTACGAATCTATATATGTACTGAGCCCAAGACACTTCATGGGTTGTAGTGGCACAGGTTTTTTTTTTTTTTTTTTTTAATGAAGATAACTGTTAGATTATAGTCAATACTTTTAGTCCCTTACAAGTGTTTAAGTATGTTGAAATAACTGTGATTTTTTTAAAAGTTTTTTTGTTTAATAAAAGGTGTTAAATATTAGTTAATTATATTGTCACCAAATGTATTTATTTCTTATCATATTTGTTTATTTTTACTGATGTTAAATCTATTTTTTTTTCTATTAATTTTGTATCTTGGCCAGATGTAAATGTATCCCCTATTTGAAACAAGTAGACGAAAATTAAACTTACCGGAGACTATAGCGAAACTTTTAGAAGACAAAGAGGAATCAGCTATGAAACTGTTCAAGTTCCTCATAGAAACTAAATATTATAATAGAGTGTAATTTTCAAAACATGCTAATGACCCTCTGAGGTAGAGGCAAATGAAACAAATAAAAATTTATTACGTTAAATTTCATGTTATTCTTATATACTAATATAAATATATATTCTTATATCTTATATACTAAGTCAGAATCATGTTTTTTTTTATTTTTCATAAATTCATAAATTAGACAAAAAATGTCATGCAGATAATTTATTATAATGCGTAAATTATCTTTTAATTAATAACAATAATTTTATCAGGATTCCTTGAAAATGGCCAAAGCCGAAACGTTGGATAAAATAAAAAATAAATGCTGAGTAAAGCAAATTTTGATCAGATTTATTAATAAACCTACAAATGTTTGTGATATAGTTTAATACAACCAATTAAACAAGCTAACTAAACAAAGGTATCCTAGTGTGGAAACGGTTAGTATTGACAACAGCAATCCATAAACTATACATGATAATATCGACAGGGAAGATGAGGAAAGAACTTTTCTTTTCGTGAGATATAAATATTATAGGTGGAGTTTGAGGAATATCTCAAGTATGACCGATCAGACAATAAGGGCACGCGCCAGGAGGTTGCGCAACTTACTGGCGCAATTGGAACGGTTGAGGGTTGCTGCTGTTGAGCTGTCGCAAGGGAAGCCATCAGGCGACGCCGCGGTCAAATGCCAACCCTCCTCGTCTTGGCATATCGCGTAGGTCAGCCGAGCTGTCAGGCGGTGTCTGTCTTCGAGAGGATAAAATGCTTTATGTATACAAAAACCACTACATAATATAATACAGGTTTGGTTTTGCTTGGATCTTAGTATGATTTAGAGTAATATCAATCACATATAATTGCAGAATGTTATGATTTGTTATATTTGTTGTTTGTTTTGCCAATTATAATTGGTGCATGAGTTATTAGAACAGAATTAAAAACAGTGTTTTATTCTGTGATTTAGCCCGTTGGGAATAACATAAATGTTAAAAATGAAGATAAAATATCTTTCCAGGTTAAATAAAAAAGAATTAATTATTTACAAAGACTAAGGAGAGAGAGAAAAAGATTCATAAAAAAAAAAAAAAAAAAAAAAAGAAAAATTTTAAATACAATAGAATTACAAGGAAGAAAACCGGCTAATTTTGAACTAATAAAAGATACAGATTCGGTCATTATAAAGCATGATTAATATAATTTAAAATTTAATGACAAATAATAAATGAAAAATAATAAAAACTCTAATTTAAACGTAAAATTAAAATTTAGATAAAGGAGAAACACGACGTATATATATATATATATATATATATATATATATATATATATATATATATATATATATATATATATATATATATATATATATATATATATATATATATATATATATATATATATATATATATATATATATATATATATATATATACATTAATAATAATAACATGTTAGTCTCAAAAAGACTAATATTTACCTATAAAGGAAATGAGTTTATGAATTTAGAATAAGCTAAGACTAATATAAAATTAAAACCAATAAAGTCAACTCAGTTTCATAGTCATGAATTAAATATCTTCGTCATAGCGTACAATGGACCCAGCTATTTGTTCACGTTTTTATTTCTTTTTATTATTTTTTTTTTGTTCACCCCTACCTCGCCTTTGAAGGCTAAACGGAAGTTTCTCAGGCCAAAGGGTTAGGGCGGGGGTTTAAATGCCGAAATAAAAGCTCTCAACAACGAGACGCAAACTCGTAATTATTTGGTTTCAAGTTTTGGTCATCTAAGGTTTCTAGGATAACCCACTCAACAACCCCGCCTACATTTAAATTTGACAAATAATACCCATAATTGCCTTAGTTGATTTGGTTACATCATAAAGTCTAAATAAAAAGCAGTGGCGATCAACACGGTTTTCCAATCGATTCTATGGTATGCTTAATACTTAAGTTGAGGGTGTATAGTCGACTGTAGAAACTATTATAGGTGGAATAGTCAGGAATCAGTAATTTTTGAAAAGTTTTTAATTTTGCCAACGTTTCGGCTCAAGCTTGTGAGCCACCATCAGGGCTACAAACATCAGAACAAAAGAGATACATATTAATATGATAATGAAAATTTTCTTCTGAATGTAGTGACAATGATAACATTTGAAATAAAACAGAAAATATACCAACATACTTAAATATTATAGATACAAATAATGATAATATGATACATAATCTGATGATGATAAGCATAACAAATTTTACAGAACTTTAGACTTTAATGAAAAAGTAAAAAAAACAAAAAACATATATATATATATATATATATATATATATATATATATATATATATATATATATATATATATATAAACGTACCATTACTGAGCCATGTCCAAGCATAAACTGAGGAAAACCATAAACATAGGTAGTATGGGGAGGGGTTCGTGTAAATAAAAACCCTGAAGGTTTTCCCCTCTAAGTGTAAATACTACAGCTTATCTTTGTTTTGAAAAAGTTTTACAAAATTATATAATGGAAAAAAACAAAATAATATATCCGTATGTACAATAAGGCTGAACATTTTTAACAGAAAATTATAAACACTAGAATCTGAGGTATTTAAAAGATCATGAGGTATATAATAAAAAAAAATAAATAAATAAAAAAAAAAAATAAATATAAATAAATAAAATAAAATAAATAAATAACAAAAACAAGAACCAGAGGTGTTGTAAACAAAAAGATATATAATATACAACAAAAATAATAAAACAAAAATATACAGTAAATAAATAAAATATACATTACACAAGCAATTTGTACAATAAAGTGATAGAGTTATAATTTAAGGAGACGGAAGATGTTAGCATACGAGGGAGAAATTATCTCTTTGTCAGTTTTATGATTTACGGGTACTCGATCTTTTTCCATATGGATATATATAGCTTCGGAGAGGAGTCGCTTTTTGTAGTTAGGTACGGTGGCTAGGATTTCAGGATTATCAAAATCAAAATGATGGTCAAGGGATATAGCGTGTTCGGATAATTTTGAGGAAAATGGGTTACGGGTAGATATTGTGTATTTGTGCTGATAAATTCTTTTTTTGAGATAGTTTTTGGTCTCGCCTATGTAACATGAATTGCAATTTGGGGAAGAGCAGGGAATACGATAAACTAAATTTGATTTTTGTAGGAAAGGGATGGGATCTTTTAGTTTTGAATATAGATTCTTTAATTTGTTACCATGTTTTAAAACTAAGCGGAGATGGGGAAAGCTAGAGGATAAGACTTTTTTAATTTTTTGAGATAGAGATGGGATGCATGGAATGGATCTGTACTGGGGAACTATGGCGGTTTGTGGAGAGTGTGCGGGGATGGAGTGAGGGTTTGAAGAAGTTTTAATGAGGTTCTTGATTAATTGGTCAGGAAAATTATTAGATTTTAGGATTTTTGTTAGTCGGGTTAAATTATCTTGGTGAAATTTTGTATCGGAAAGTGTTAAGGAACGGTGTATGAGGTTTTTGGCTACACTGATTTTCTGGTGATGTGGGTGTAAGGAAAAATAATTAAGGAGACGGCCAGAATAAGTAGGTTTGGTGTACCAGTTAGTGGATAGTGAATTATCGGAATTTCTTATGATAAGGAGGTCGAGGAACGGAAGTGAGTTATTGTTTTCTATTTCAATGGTAAATTGGAGTCGAGGATGGTATGAGTTGAAAGAAGTCAAGATATTAGGGATGGCTTTGGGGTTGAGGATCAGGAAAAGGTCATCAACATATTTTTTAATGAAAAAAATATCTGCGGAAAAGTTAGGTATAACGGTGTCAAGAAGGTGATTGAGGACGATGTTGGAGAGATCAGGAGCAAGACAGTTTCCCATGGCTAAACCCGAAATTTGTTTATAAAATTTCTCTTGGAAACATAGGTAGCCAGAGTTACAGCACAGAGAGAGGGATTCAAGGTATGAGGATTGGTTGAGGGAGGTATGTGGTCCTAAGGTCAGCCAATTTTCATCGATTATTTTAAGAGCACGGTCAGTAGGGATGTTGGTAAAAAGGTTTACAGCATCTAGGGAGGCTAAAATGAAATTTTGAGGAATAGTTAGGGATTTCAGTTCTTCAAGGAGTTGCTGTGAATTTTGGATGTCATATGGGTTATTTTGGCTGAGTTTTTGTAAGGGAGAGAGAAGGAATGAACTGAGTTTTGAGGATGGTGAGTTGATATTTGAAATTATGGGACGTAATGGGTTTCCTGGTTTATGGATTTTAGGTAAGCCGTGACATCGGGGAGCAACTGAATTATAGGAGATGAGGTTTTTGTAGGTAGAGAGAGTGATCTGTTTGGATTCGTGGAGATATTTTAAATGCTGGTTAAATTTAGTGGTGAGAGAGGATGTAGGATCGCGTTTGGTAGGAAGGTATGTGGTTTTGTCAGAAAGGAGGAAATTTAGTTTTTCATCGTATTCTGTCCGGTCCATGATAACGGTTTTGTTTCCTTTATCTGCACGGGTGACTATTATATGGTTATTGGTTTTGAGAAAGGATCGAGTAGAGGATAGGTCCTTAGTAAATTGAGGAGAAAATGGAGAAGGGTTTGACGGAGGGTTTTGTAAGTAATTGGTAATAATATTAGAGGTCCGGGTACGGGAAATATAGAGGTCTTAATACTTAAGACGTCTTTGATGCTGTTATTATTCTTATACCTAACATTTTATAATCTCATACATTCCCAAGATGTATTATATACTTTAACAATATTAAAATAAAGTACAATTGTTTACATTAAGCGTAGCTTAACTGGCCATAGTGACTATACTCCCATTTTGCAATTGATAAATAAAGCCCTTGAAAGATTACTAGTGCATGCAGCGCAAATAGCAATCCTCTTCAGAATACCTCCGGGTAATAGAAGGACAAAATGTGACATCTATACATATTACATTTGTATTTGTATTTTGTTTGAAAATAAAACCAGAGGGTAAGAAAAAAAATTACAATAAGCGATAATAATACATCCATATGACGAATCTAATCCAAGAAAAATGAATAGCTATTTATTTTATTAGAAATTTTGAAATAAGCTGCCTATAGTGAGTGCTATTAAATTGACTACCTACACCCTTGCAATAGTTGAGGCCTAACAGTAGACGTCACTAAGATAGTGCCCAGCCTTGATCCGATCAGCGATACAATAGCCCATTATATACAATGACCAGGAGGGATGGTGCAAGGGGCGGATGGACAGCTAAATGTCAGGGGGCCCGCTCCCCAAGGGCGAAGCCCCTTAGACCCTACCAACCCACTTTCCGAGCACGCTCCAACTATCGCACAATCTGACCATCCTTCATCTAACCCTGAGCCACTAACTGGCTCCTGATGAAATGTGTCGGGGCAAGAGGAACGGACCAACGGTGTGAAATATGTACGCCATTAAAACGTTTTCAATTATTATCACTAATGGTTATACAATCGATCACCACCGAGGCTTGAAAAAAAATACCCGGGCTTAAAATGAGATTACATTCACCCTCGAAATATTTCGAAACTGGATATTGAGAAAGCTAATGCAAATCTAGACATCTCAATAAATATTGAATACTAGTTATTCGTAAACCGCTTTGCTGTTTAGCTTTTTTGTCTGTGAATGATTACACAAAGCTTTAGTCTCATTTGAAAATCATCGGGAGTTGTGGTGACGGTAATGTTGACTGAATCAAACTCAAAGTTCAAATACAATTTAAATGTACCATTTCCAATATACATCTTCAACTATGCGCTATTGTTTCATAACTTCTAATGAAAGTTTCCCACTATAATCTTCAAATATTTTCATACCGATTTAATTTCTATTTTATATTAACGTTTGTTTCCATATGTGATTGCTGTTATATTATTATTATGCTAAATTATTATTATTTCTTCTTATAATCGCATTGTTTGTTTTCTTGTTTTACGTAGTCTTAATAAAGGCCCATAATTTAGGCCGAAACGTCACCATACAATAAAATAAGTTTATCTTGGTGTGTTTTTCTAGATAAACAAATTCTGCATCATATATTCTCAACAATCAACAATAACTCCATTATTATTTTTATTGTATACGCTTGTTTTTATTTTTCTACTTATACTGACGTATATATGAAATATACACGTTTATACTGCACGCATTTTAGAGGCTGGAGCTGTTCTATATAATTCTAGGAACCCGCAACCGATCTAGCTTACAAAACGCGCCTTACGGCAAATTAATGGTTTTGTATTTTAGTTTTGCATTAGTAGTACAAGAAAAAGTATATCTAAATTCTTATAATGAAAGGAGCTTTAAAACAGTAGGCCATTTATAGAAAAAGTAAACTATACAGATAATTTCTACGGCTACCTTAATTGAAATGAGAAACAAAAGGACGTCATATGTTACACAGAAATTGTCTGAAGTTTAAGTTTTCTGTTTGTTTGTTTTGTTTGGATTTGGGGCATAAAACAAATTGGTCATCAACACACCGATACAAGTTTTGATTTTCTTATATCAATTGATACATAACATTTGAAATAAAATAAAATTAAAACTATATCATTAATGAAAACTTTAGGTTAATCTTTTCAAAGTTTATTAATTTCATCTTTATAAAATGTTTTTCAATTCTTCAACCAAAAAGCTTGACTTATCAAGAATAATTTTAGGAGAAATTATATAATTATTAATAGAGAAATCTATCTTTGAAAATAACTGAAGTATGAAGGCATTATGTTCTTTATAATTTTTTCTCTATATACAATAATAACCGAGTACTAGAAGATTGCATCTCTTATAATTTGTGATGACCTTAAATAATATAATATTTTCCTTTTTTCCCGTATGCGCACATGGATACATTTTTTCAGTGTTTATCTCTTTTCTCATTTATAATTAATCGCGGGATTTTTATTATAAAACTCTTTAAAAATATTTGTATTCCAAATTTGAGACGAAATTTGTTATTCAGGTCTTAAAACATAAGACCTCATATTTTAGGAGATGAGGGAGGAGTGATTTATTTTTAAGTCACTTACAAAGGTGCATTTTTGAAAATAATAAAGCAAAATTAACAATAAAAAACGTGTAAACAAAAAAAAAATCTTTCTTACAAGTAAGAATAGATAGTGTTTTAGGAGGATAAATGAGATAATTACGTCCATAGAATTCATGATTAATCATATAAGCTTGTATAATTTCTATCGAGTGCAGAATTTTATAATTACTTCGTACTTACTTCTAAGTTAATTTATCAATGATAGTCTATTTTTTTATTATTATTTATTACTTTAATTTCTCTCTCTCTCTCTCTCTCTATATATATATATATATATATATATAATATATAGTAAGGGAAAGTATTGCAATCGTAAAAATTTTCGATTTCCGGTTATCGACGGAAATACACGTTTTAGGGTCTCCTGGGTCCAAATAACCAAGTCCCGAAAAAAGGTCTGTGTGGAAAGTCTAGCGCAAAAACAGTAAGTCGTTCGAAACTGAAATTTCATATTTGAGACAACTATATATCCGAGACGTTATTGCAGCTTTTTCATCAAAATCGACTACCCAGATTTTTTTATGTAATTTTTATTTTGTTTTTATAATTTGAATAGTAATATAGACGTATAACATATCGTTAGAAACAGAAAGATTTTAGAAAGAATATTATCTGATACACGAAATTGTAAAAGGTAATATAAAGTAAGGGATGGGAAATAAACTTATTACTGATTAACATTTTAATATAGTTATATTATCTAATGTAAATTATATGTTTCTAACGAAAATGAATACACGTTTTATTAAAATCAACTTAAAATATTTTTTAAATTAAAGTATATTTTATAGTTTTTAAATTGATATTAACAGTCGAGGAAAATGAAAGTCGTGTGTTGCACGCACCAGATATTTTTTTAAATTTATTTTTATGATTATTATTTTTTTTTATCTTTTTTACAAATACACCCACAGCTCAGGTATTTATTCAATTATATATATTTTTTTAAACCTATGCCACTTTTCATGTAAGCTGACGAAACGCCTCATTGGCGTTAAAATAACTTTTCGTTGCCCATTTTAGATTTTTTATGTAAGGAACGAACGGATCATTTTTGACGGATATCATTAATTACCATGAAGTTGCGGTAAATCCTCCAAATGGCCTCAGTAGAATGCTTCTATACAGAAGCGATGTGCCCTAACGAGAGAAAGGCATCTATAAGTAGCAATCTTTCATTCACCTGCCGTTCTATTTATAGGAGGAAATCTGAAACATTCCGCAACTGTCCCTGATAGGTAGAAGAAAATTTAGAGATACCCGTCAACAAAAAACCTACATTGGTGGTTATATTCCGTGAGTCTGAAGTTCACTAACCGTTTAAATCGACCTAATCTAGAACTAAACTAAAAGCCAAGAACTAAAAATGTAACTTAGAATACCTTCGGATAATAAAAGGTCAGATATCCTGAAATATATCTATATATTGTATTTGTAAATAATAATAAAACCGGAGAGTATGAAAAAAAAAAAAAAGAAGTTCTCTAACTTACAGTCATTTTCAGTCGCTGTTCACAGTGTCATAGGTATTAGTGAAGGTTATAGAAATAACTATATGAGAATCATCAACCATCTAAGCTCTAAGCTCTGACTTAGTGCATCGGAAACTCTTCACTTGGAGCTGCACAATTTCTGTATATCCAAAACTTCTGGAAAACGATGAAGTACGAAATCGTTCTTCAAAAACCATTTTTTTTAAAATTGTTTTGTTTATAAACAATACAATATACCACAATCTTGGGCAATGAGCATTAGTGCTATAAGAAGTTATTCATTCCTTATGTACAGTGAATAAAAATAATTGTTTTTTAAAATATATTTTTATTGATTTTTACAACTGTATATACAATATATACAACAAGTAAAAGGGCTAAAATTACAAATATAGGCATGAATAGTCTTTTGAGAAAGCTACCCAGTGGTAACACTTTAATCATTCTTTTAGGTAACACTGTTATGTTTATTTTATTAGCAGGTCTCGAGGCTATCGTCTTTTCAGGCGCCTCGGAGAATTATCAGGATTATATGTAGATGAGAGGTTACGGACAAGTGGGTTTGTGTGGGCTGGCAGGTTGGAATGAAAGGAGGTGTATCGGGTATATTGAGGTCTCTATGGATGATTTTATTTGTTACAAAATAAGCAGCATTAAAAAAATAAAAATTAAATTGAAAAAAAAAAAACTTACAAAGAATAATGAATAAACCCAAATAAAGAGAATATAAAATAAAATAAATGAATAATAATAATCTTGACCACATTTATACATTCAAAAACTATAGACTAATATTGATGAAAAAAGCATAATATATTATACAAAAATCAACAAAATCGTTGATGCTATGAAATGAATTTGTATTTTTTGTGGTCAATTTGTAAGGGGCTAGTCCAATATCAATTTGCAAAATCGCAGAAAATTAATGTTTGATTGCAAAAGAAAAAAACTGTTTAGTGCATAGTTTATCAGCAGTTTCAAATGTAATTTATTATAATTTTAATATTTTTGAATATATACTGCCGGTCAAAAGTATAAGACCGCCTGAGGTTTAAATCGATAATTCATGAATAACCTCTTTGAATACCTAAATAAAATATATTTATCTTATTATTATTTGTATTTATAAAAAAAATGTATTATTGGGTGTAAGAAAGGTTTGTGACTATCGTAAATAACAAGAAATAGTTTGATTTAATCTAATAAATTAATAATAATACTGAGAATTCTAACGTGATAATTATAATCAATTAAGCTTGAACAATGTGATTTTTTATCCTGGAGCTTTATTTACATTTTGGTAATTCTCTAAGGGGATTTATTGATTTCTCGACTGCCAAAGTTGTAATAATTTCACTGCATAGGGAATTTTCGTTCTATCATTAAAGGATGGTTAAAAAGAATGGACTTTCCGTTAAATCGCTGAGTACAACCTACATAATGCACATAGAGAAAAATCCGAGCTCTAAAGTGCCGTACAAAAAGAAAAAAAAAATATCAAACAAATTAATTGATGTTAACCATAGGTGATCTCAAACTTTTGACCGGAAGTATATATTAAATGCGACATAGAAATTTATTAAAATGTATTTTTTATGATGGTATTTACGATATGTTTTGGCTAATGAAAACAAAAAAAAAATGATTAGATTTGTTTTGTGTAACAGTAAGATAAGGTATCAGAAGATAAGACAGTTTCGAAAGTTATTTGTTATAAATTTAAAGGAATGTTAAACATGTCCTTAGTCTGCTAAGTTTTGAATAATACAAAAAAAATGTTATGATAAAGAGTGAAAAATCGTTTAATATGAGAATGGTTAAAATCTATCCAAAACATAAGTCCAGATTGTGTACTAATTTTCACAAACACCCTGTAGGTCTAAACTCTATATTATTATTATAATTTAACATACAAAATTATTTAACTTTTAACAATCATTACTAAACCACTGCACTTATTTGACATATCGCGATATTAAAATAAAATATTCAATATTTAAAGAAAATCTTGAAGACTGTGAGGATAGAGAAACCTACAGAAGGTCACTGAACAATATAAAGATCTCCGAAAAGTGGTTATGCCTGGTCAGAGGAAAGGAAGCGCAGACACGCAGAGCTCATGAGGGAAGTAACGAAAAGAAGGAAGTTGAGAAAGAAAACATGATATTCGCATGGTCTTTAAGGCCTTTTTCTTATGCAAATTGAATAGTGCACACCTTTTTTTTTTTTTTTTTTGTATTTATGACAATAATTATCTGAGTGTTTCAAAATTAGTCGAGCACAAGTACTTAGAAGATTTATTGTAGCCAGGTATGTGAGGAATAGCTGATGATTCGTAGAGAAAATAAATTTTTTTTTTTTTTTTTATTTTTTTTTTTAACATATTTATTGATATTTACAACTGTATTAAATAAAAATACATCTAGTAAATGTGATGGTAATATGTAAAACTGCCATGAAATACATGTAGAGACACTACCCAGTGGCAGCACTCTAAAAACACTCTAAACTAGAAGGTCCCGTGGCCATCTTCTTTTCAGACGCCTCGGAGGATTATCAGGGATGGAAGGGGAAGCAAGGACTGAAACTAATGGATTGTAGTGGGAATGGAGCTTTTCATGGAAGGAATGGTACCTGGTTCGGGCTAAGTCAGCAACATATGGAATATTAAGGTCTTTATGAATGAGTGTGTTTGTGACAAAATAAGGAGCATTGAGGATTTTCCGAAGGATTTTGGATTGTAAGGACTGGATACGAGAGGAATTCGATGGTTTAGTAGAGCCCCATAGCTCTACTCCGTAAGTCCATATGGGTCTTATGATGGTCATATAAATGAGTCTTTTGTAATTAAGTGGAAGTTTGGAGCGTTTGTCCAGTAAGTGTTGAAGTAGTCGAAAACGTCGGGCAGTTTCTTGTCGTTTAAGTCTTGTATGGGGGTTCCAAGTTAGACGTTTGTCAAGGTGGAGTCCTAGGTATCGAATCTGTTCAACAGGGGCTAGTGGAGTGTCATTAAAGGATACTGTAGGGCAGGAAGTCATTGGTTTACGACGAAGGGTAAAGGTGGGATTTGTTAGAATTAATTTTAATCCTCCAATTCTGGCACCATACTTCAAGGTCTCGGATGTGGGATTGAAGAGTGTGGGAGGCAGTAACTGGATCATTATCTACTGATAGCACACACGTGTCATCAGCATAGGTAGAAAGGAATGTGTTAGGATGGGTTGGGATATCAGCTGTATAGACTGTATAAAGAACAGGTCCTAGGATGCTGCCTTGAGGAACACCAGCAGATTGAGAAAACAGGGAGGAATAGGAACGATTGTGATTTATTTTGAAAGATCTATCAGCGAGGTAGGACTGGATAATAAGAAAATAGGTAGGAGGGAGGAATAGACGGAGCTTGTAAAGCAATCCAGGGTGCCAGACTCGGTCAAAGGCCTGTTCTACATCGAGAAAGGCTCCCGTGCAGTACAATCCGCGCTCCAACGCAGAGGAGACAACATCAACCACACGATGACATTGCTGGATAGTGGAGTGAGATGTACGGAAACCGAATTGATGATCTGGAATAATATGATGGGAATCAAGGATTGGATATATACGTTTCAGAAGGAGTTTTTCTAGAATTTTACCCATTATACATAAAAGAGAAATGGGACGGTAGGAAGATGGATTTTCAGGTGACTTTTTGGGTTTAGGGATCATTTTTACTATGGAGAATTTCCAGGAGGCAGGAAAATAAGTAGTACGGAGTACGGCATTCTAGATGTAGGTAAGGAATAGAATGGCTTTTTGAGGGAGATGCTTCAAGATATAGGAAGTGATTAAGTCATGGCCAGGAGCTTTTCGGGCAGGTAATCTGTGAATGATATTGGATATTTCGGAAGGATGGAATGCTTTAGGTGGAAGGGTCATTGGGAGGGGAATAGTTAGGTCTTCTTCTATCATTTTAAGGTGATTGGGGTTAAGGATATCTGGATGTGGAGTATAAGTATTGTAAAGATGTTGTCCGAATATCTGAGCTTTCTCTTCGTCAGTTCTTGTCCAGATTTGGTTTTCAGTCAAGAGTGGATGGTTACAGTCTTTGAACTTAAGTAGTTTTTTTGTGGTTGTCCATAATGATTTGTCTGTTGTAGTAAGGTTTTCAGTAAATCTGAGTAAATTTTGAATTTTGTATGTTTTTATTTCCGACTTGAGTTTGTTAGTTAGTTTGGTATAATAAGTTTTGTCAGTTGGGTATCGAGTCTTATGCCACTTCGATCTCGCTCTGCGCTTTTCCTTTATTAAGAATCGAATGTGCTGTGGCAGATCTGTATGTTGAGTGTCATTAATGTTGGTGGTCTTTGTGTTGTCAATTATACTACAAGTTATGGAGTCAGTCAGTTTTTTAACAGCTGTATCAATATCATTGTTTGTCTTGAGTGGAGTGTTCAAGTCCAATTTGCTTTCCAGGTCAAGTCGAAATATGTCCCAGTTTACTCGTCCATTGATCAATGTAGGTGGAAGGGGTTGAGGAACAAAACTGGAATGTAAGGAAAGCAAAACCGGGCTATGATCTGATGAAAGGTCGTTCAGTGATCTGATTGTGGTTTGGGAGGAGGAAATTTGTGAGGTGATAAATATGTCCAGGATATCAGGTTTTTTTTTTAAGGATGTCGGCCAATACGTGGGATTCATAGGTGAGAGGACAGTATAGCTATGGGAAATAGAGACACTAGAAAGGAGATTACCTCGGGAGTTGGAAGTGCGGCAACCCCACCGTTGGTGTTTAGCATTATAGTCTCCTCCAGCGATAAAGCGCGGTCCGAGGGATCGAAACAGGGTTTCAAGTTGGTTATAGGAAAGGGAAACACCAGGAGGACAATATACAGCTGAGAGGGTGAGATGAAAAGGACGAGTTGGAATGGTCACTGAGGTTGATTGTATGGCGTCAGTTGGAGTAGAAGGAATAAGGGAATGAGGCAAGGATTTATGGATAAGGATGCATGACCCGGCATGGGAAGTGTTGTCTGGGTGGTCCGATCTATATGTGGTGTAGTCACGTATGTAAAAACGTGTTCGTTGTGTAAAGTGCGTTTCAGTCAAGAGAGCTACGTCAATATGGTTGTCATGGAGGAAAATGTCCAGTTCGTCACGGTGGTTGAGTAGGCCGTTAGCGTTCCACAAAAGGATGGCTAGGGGCTTTACACTCATCGTGGGAGATTGAATGGGATTTGGGTAAGGATTCTAGTAAGAAGGGTGATTAGTGGTTGAATAGTATTTCTAAGATCTGAAAGAAAAGACTGGAGAATGGAGCATATGTTGGAAGGGTCTTGGTAGGGATACGGATGTGGGTAAGAGACTTGTGCAGGATGATTTGTATGCTCCGGATCGTTGGCTTGGGGCTGGACTCGCCGTGGAGTACGATGATGTTCAGTCCGCTGAGGTACTTGAGGGGAGGGGTTTATTTGACTTGGTTGAACTGAAGGAGATGGTATTTGGGGAGGATGTTCAGGAGGCAATTTTACACGTAAGGGTGTATGGGGAGGAACGGATCGGTGTACAGGTTGCGGGTTAGGATGGGAGGAAGGAGGCTTGGTTAGGGATTTAGGAGGCGCCTGTCTTTGTGGCTGTTGATGCTTGATGATCTCGGAGAGATGTTTTTTTGAGTGCTCTGTAGTTTCCCTGACTGCAGTTGTTGTAGTTGGCTGCTGGACGATGGTACCTGTTTGTTTTTGAATTTCTGGGTAGTTATTCAAATTGTCCAAATCAGGCACCTGCGTGCGAATATTCTGCTCCACTCGTAATTCCGCTAGGTGGTGTGTCCTCTGCTTAAGAAGATTTTTGTATACGCTACAGCCCCTATAGCTAGCCGGATGGCCTTCACCACAAAGTGCGCACTTTGCAGTCTCATTAGGGGGTTTAAGGCATGTGTCAGAGGCATGTGGCCCGGCACATTTAACACATCTAGCAGGGTGATAGCAGTAGGACTTCGTGTGTCCTAATGATTGACATCTGGTGCACTGTACGATAATTGTCTTTTGTCTAGGCTCTTCAAACCGAACGGTCGAATATACTAGCCGTCTAACTTGAAATATCTCCGTGTTATTCCTGGCTGGCTCCAGATCCACGAAAAACAAGGGCAAAGCATATTTTTCTTTGGGGTGTGTTACACATGAGATATTCCTAACATTATGGCCAATTTCTTCTAGGCCGCATTTGATGGCTTCAGTAGGAGTGGATGAGTGGAGTCCTCTCAGAACTACTCTGTATGGTTTATCTTGTTTTAACTGGTAGCAGTGGAAGTCAAACTTTTTATTATTTAAATAAGTGATAAGTTTTTTATAGCTCTCCTTATTGGTGGTATTTATTTTTATATCATTTATTCTTGAAAAACATTGAAAGTTTGACGGGCCTATGAGATCAGAAATTTCTTTGCCGAACGAGAGGAAATTATTTATATTTGATACAAATATTGGAGGTGGTTCCGGGTCAGAAAATCCTTGTTCCGGGAGCTGGTTTTTATTGGTGGCGTTAGTAGAAGTGCTAGAGGTAGAAGCTGGTGATTTTGAATGTGCGGTTGAAGACGGTCCGGGTAAAGATGGCGCCGTTGACTCATTTAGGTTGGCTGCAGTGGTACTGCGAGTTTTAGGTGGTGATGGCTGTTTTGTCTTAGCCGCTTTATTTTTTTTTTTATTTGGCGAGTTACCAGCCGAGTTAGTGTTCTTTCTCTGGCATTTCTGTAGAGTCCGTGGCTTTAAATACTGTGAGTCTGACTCGCTTATCTCAGAAAAGGGAGTCTCCTCCTCCGAGTCGTCACAAGATGGAGTCTTATCTAGATCCATGGCTTAATTAATTAAGAAAAAAAAAATATAAAAATAACAACATATATATGTATCTAGATAAATAAATGAAACAGATAGAAAATAAAGAAGTTATATATCTATATATAATTATTAGAAAAAAAATTACTAATTAAAAGAAAATTAACCTTAAAGATCTTAAAACTAAACTATTTACAATATTATATACATATACTATTTAAAAAAAACAAATAAAACATTTCTAAGTTAATGAAAAAATAAATAAATAAAAGTCTTCGAGGAAAATAAATTTAAAAACTCATTGAGGGAGAAAACTAATGTTTATAAATATTGTCTGATTAGGTCGTTGAACAACAGTCCTGTCCGAGACCTTGTCAACACTAGAGAAGGATTAGCTGGCAAGCCTGGCCCTTATCTCTAGCCCAAGCGGTCACTAGTCTATTATTGCTTATTGAACAAAACGCCACTCACCTCGCTTTCTGTGATCGGTAATGTGTGTAATAGTATAACAACTCACGATTCACAAAGTTTGAACGATGTTCATGCGATAACACAGTGATGAGAAGGTAAGAAAGACAGAGCTATACTTATAGTGAACTGTACTCGCAGCCATGACACTTGAAACTTAAAATAAATTTAAATTATTAACTAACTGCTAATGAATAAAAAAAAAAGATCTCAACTTAATTTTACTCCTTTCTAATATTTTTTTTCTCTTGCCACTAGCTACATGTTCATGGATTGTATATAATACGTGTTACCTGGACAGTAGTTATATAATTTCCTTCTAAAATTAATTATTGAAAATTTTATCAGAAAATAATTTAGCCATGTGGAACTAAATCTAGATGGACCTGCATTAAAGAGATGTCAGATCCGCAGGTGGTTGCCAGTCCCGTGTCGGATTAGTATATCACTGTTCGTTCCGCTACGAACCCAAGTCCCTGGGGATTTGTGTAAGAGCTCCCAGCGCTCAGGGTGCTATTAAAAGATTTTCAAATGCAAATTAAACGAGTTCAGAAAATAACGGCGGAATTCTTTTTTAATAAATTTTATTCTATTAGGGAAGAATTGTCAATTTCTAAATCCAAAAGTACCTAACAGATAGCCAAGCATTTCCCTGATGCTCTCAATAACGGGATGGGAAAATCCATTGTAAATTAAAAAAAAGAAAATATAAATGGAATGAAGATATAAACTAGCCATAGTATAATGTACTATTATTTAAGTTCAATGTAATATTATTTATAATCAGTATTTATAACTTAATTTTATGCGTTCATTAAATCGCTAGTAATACCCATGTTATATTCTAGTATTAATTAACATTTTCCGCTACTATAATTTTTATAGCAGACAGTTGAAGTGGAAGTTTGTTACTTTCTTTTCCCTATCCATTTCTACTTCTTTTTCACTTCATAACTAGGCAATGTCACCAAGAAAATCCCTCTACATTTCCCATCCTCTCTGGCGTATTGGTGGATCCTGGTCTTCGTTTAATGATGATAAAGTTGAGGAATTCGCAAAACACCTCTCGAAAAGGTTTACTATCCATCCTGTGCTTTATCTGACCCATAACGTAAAATTGGAATTTTTAACAGCCATAAATCTCACTATTCTTACCTTTTAATGCAGTTTATTATGTGTACAAACTTTTTACTCTTCGTAAATCTCCTGGATGTGATCTTTTCACCCATAACTATTTGCCCTTGTCTCTAATATCCTCTAACAATTTTCACTTGTTATACATACATGGATCAAAAGTTCCACCCTAAGCACTACCCGTTTCACTCTCTTATGGATACACTCAACTATTATTCCAGTAGGGTCTTACAGACCTCTTAGTCCACTCTCGACCGAAGGTTGAGAATGTTGTCGGCGATTGAACAGGAGCGATTTAAAGGAAGAAGCATTACGTGCATAATGGATCCCTGGAGGGAGATAATTCCAAAGAGTGTCAGATTTGTACATAAACGACTTCTCCAAAGGCAGAGGTCAGAAAGGCAAAAATTTGATAGAACGGGATCGAGTGGAATATTTAAATTCAAGTTTTTGGAAGATATATCTGGTACTCTAAGTTCTGATTACCTTATAGAGATAGTGTAAAAAATCAAAGAATGTGATAATGCATTTGGAAACTTGAGCACCTCAAACAATGTGAGGCAGTATTCCAAGGTTTAAAACGGCTGTGAGCTCAGCTCATGTTAACATCGGGATATGCCTGGAGAATACAGCAATAGGAGATGTTGCATAAAACGAAGAGTTGGAATGGATAGGAAAGCTACTTTAAACAAAGAAATTGGCAATTTTAATATACCGAAAATTATTAAGTTAATATTACCATGACCCGTGTTGGATTTTGTGCAAGATAGGACGAAAAAAAAAAAAAGAAGAGGAGAGAAACCGAAGATAAATAATGAAATAATAGTCTTGCATAGTTATTTAAAATATGACATAGTTATTTATTCTTGAAGATAGTAGTTGTTCACAGACATAAATCTCAAGTAAGTAAAGCCATATTTTCGTAAACTGAAGGCAATCCATCCATTGTGATGAGCGCTGCAGTAGGCCAATCATCTTCCCGAGAATTCTGGAAGCCGAAGGAGAAGAGGTCCGGGAAGAACACGTCTTACTTTGCCTTTGTAATCTGACTCTTAGGGACGTTAATTGCCCATTCAGTGAAGGGCGATCTCATGTTTAATGGAAGCGGTTTAGGGAGAGCCCAATGTCCGTAAGCTTTTTGCTACCGCTGGCTTTGCCGCATCCAAATGCCCCATTACCTTGTCTTCGTCCCTCATTAGGACAACTCTTGCTTTCCAAACAAATTGCATTATTTCCTCTCCCAACATCTGGATACCGCAAGTCTTATTTTACTTACAAATCCAACTTCGGGGAGTATATCTCAATCCACCATGAAATGGCATCCCATCCTGTACTAATTGGTCTTGTACAATACTAACATTTGCGAACCGTGGTAATTACTTGCAGATGTAAACGGTTCAACCATTTATTGGTCACTAGTTAAATATTTAAGAACTGCGTTAATATATCAGCCAATTTTCGGTATTAAAAAGAACTATAACATTCTTTTTATCTTATTTAGAGCTTTGAACTGAAGTTAGATGCTGCAAATTAGTAGGTCGTAGACAACTTATAACATAATATACAAAATGTGATATATTATTGTACTTAATAAATAGAATATGTAAATGCAGACCATTTATTCAATGACATGAAGAATGTAAGAAACTACACATTGGTAGCACTTCAATAAAAATTCTACAACTAGAGGATTATTGTGGATTGAAGAAGAGGTCTAGTTTGAAACTAGTGGAACTAACTGTCTGAGGTAAACTAGTGGAAATGGAATTTGTCATGGAGAGAAAATTATCTGACTCAAATAAAATCTCACATATATGGAACATTAAGGTCATAATGAATGATTATGTCCATAAAGTATATAACATCTGTATGTTTAAAGTAGTCAATCCATTCATTGTTTTTTGTATTTTCTTTAATTCACGTTGCTCTACGACTTTATTAGTCAATCCCTCCTTCTCATCCCATTGCAAGTACCTACTGTGCCAACAATAAAATGTAATTTTTCAATTAGTAACAACAAATACTCCTTAAGAAATTTTCTTTACAATAATACACCAAAAAAATGAGTGAATGATTTTATTTGCCCAAATAATCAGATAATGAAATACATAAAAAATATTTAAAGTCTAACACTGACCAATAATAGAATATCATATAATTAAGAAAAAGAAGAAGGTATAACAAGCCATCCTCAATTAGTCAAGATTATTAAAAAAAACAAAAAAAAAAAGAAAAAAAAAAAAACAGTAGCATTGCAAAGATAATAATAATAGGTTTAGTGTACCCTAAGGTCCTATGCCGATACTACTTAATGTTGCCTACACGAATTCGTCCAATGACCGCCGTTCAAGCACAAGCCCCTTAGATCAGACAACACAATCCTCCCATCGACACTTCGGCCTACCTCTAGGACGCCTGACAACTAGTTCAGCTTATATCAACTTATTCGAATTTTTTTTTTCACTGAGCCCAACTACGTTACACGACCACTTGATTTGCCGCAATTCTATCTATCAACTCAATTATACTGATAAGGCACAAGCTCCGCAATTCCGTGTTGTGTAACCTGTTTTATGTAGATATTCTCTCTCTCTACAATCCATAGATTGTAATCATCACATAAATTAATTTATGTTTTCTCCATATGCAAATTTATAATTTTTGCACATGGAGAAAAAAGGAACTATTCTTTTAATTTAGATTATTAATTTATTATTTAGATTACTTATTAATACCTTAAGAACCAGTATTAATAAATCAGAACTACTATATCCGATCATTTTTTTTTTTTTTTTGCTGTAATATTATAAAATTCATTAACAAAAATTTCCAGTCCCCAAAATCAAAATTTATTTAAACTTTCGAACTTTCTAATATGCCATTTTCAAAAATTAATTATTACATTTTCTCATTTAAGGCATGTTTAAAAATTACGAAATTTTATTTGTTATTACTCAACATTATAATTACAGGTCATTTAAAATTAATCAACAAGTAAATAAATAGATTACTTCAGATTTCAGATATATTTAAAAGATTATATTTTACTTTTTCTAATTTTAATTTATAAAGTAACCTTATGATAGTGCACTGATACATCAAAGTATACCGGTCGAGATGAAGCAACTATAAAAAGTGGTACTGTACTGCCAGCGATAGCTTCGCAAGATATCACTGCCTCAAAGAAAAATGTTTACGGTAGAGCACAGAGTCTACCTTTCAACGTCTGATATAAAAACACATTTGTTTCAGTTTTTGAAGGGCAGGGGATCGCGAATACTTTCTTATCAAAGAATGATCTCAAACACGAGCACCATGCTTAGGATGCCATTTAGTTCGCCAAATGGATGAAAAAAAACAAAGGCAGTCATGCGATTAAAAGACTCTAGTGTTCTTGCATAATGCTGGCTCGAGGAAGTGAACAATCAACTCTTACAAAAGTAAATGGTAATTAATCTAACTGTATATGTCAGTTATACAAAGTGTGCTTACAAAAAAAAAAACAAATGATAAGAATACATATAACTCCGCAACCCTCTAGATTTTTTGTTGAATACATCATATGTCTTGTGTGCCAGGGCCAACGTCCGTACAGTGAGGTGATCATGCCGAGATTTTCATCGCTCCTGGATGGTCTTTGATTGCTCCTGGATGATTCCGGGACTTGAAAAAAATAATACAAACGGATTCGAACTAGGTATCCGGAGAAAGGTTGTTCAATGCACTACCACCCAGCCACACTGCTCATTAGTGCTTATATGTATGATATAAGTACATGTCTGTACCTCTTAGGTAAAACGGCGGGTGTCCACTTTTCCAAATAAATGATTATTCTATTAATCATTATATCATATTTTTACTTTCACTTACCTATATGAAATATATAGTAAGGGAAAGTATTGCGACCGTGAAAATTCTCGAATTCCAGTTTGAAACGGAAATACACGTTTTAGGTCCTCTGAGTCCAAAAAAACCAATCTCGGAAAAAGGTATGTGTGTGTGAAGAGGAGTGAGAGGGGGTCTGTGTCTTAGTGTGATAAATCAAGTACGAAAATTAAAATTTTTATGAAAGTGAAATTTCAAATTTAAGGCAAATATACGTTCGAGATGTTAAAGTAACCTTTTCACTCAAATCGGCTTACTGAAAGTGTTACTTTATACTATGCATTTTGCTCCTTTTTAAGATTTTCTCAAATACGGCTCTTAAGATTTTGACTTAACTACCTATATCGATGTAAAATATCATGTAGATTTCATTCTGATTGAAACAGTCTGATAAGGCATAAATGCAGATATTTTAAATTGTCTTCCTCTAAAGTACCTAATATGTAACAACTAAGATATTTACTTTACTTAACATATGTGGCCCTCCAAAAACAATTCTGAATAAAACAACCCTTGGCCCATCTTATTTTTTTTCTTTATATATTTATTTTGCTCGGAAGATTCTCGAGAAATGATGATGAAGCAGCCTTCCAAGGCAACTGTTTAACTCTAATCCACTGATCAGGGATGTAATTATAATTTTTATTGACTGATGGGTGTCTGATTCGGATCAAATGCCGACGTTTCCAACCAATAAGTTGGTATATTTTCACAGCAAAAGAAGATATAAGAAAAAACATGAATAAATGATTTATTAAAAGAATTTTGTAATAAGTATTATTTCCCAAGAGCACTATTATGATTTTAGTGCTTATTATTTATTTATTTTTAGTTCATTTATTTTTTTAATATACAAAATGTAGTTTTTGGCAAAATTATAAAAACAAAAGAGCTGTCGTGCGATTGTTCCTGTTTTAATAAAAAACCAATTCTATGAACGAGCTGTTATTAGTTAAATACAAAATCTATCACAATAAATTATTATAATAATTTACATATCAGGATACTATAAAGGAGAAGAAGATGTTTATTTATTTTTATCAACCAAGACATTGTTTTTTTAACGAAAAAATATAGTTTCTACAATATAGAATTCGCCGCTGTTACTTAAATGTTTGTTTAATATGAAATTAAGACCTAATATATATTTTTTCTATTAATAATATATTATTTTTATTGAATGTTATTACAATATGTTCTTATTAGGGCATTTATTATAGTGATCAAGTATAACATTCATATAATATTTACAATTTTTTTTAGAATTTGTATATATTTTACTAAATTCTTTACTGAACATTTTTTTATAGTTTTGTAAATAAGACCTAATATTAATAAAAAATAAAGCATAAAAATCAAATAGTAATAGATTGGCGATTCCTCACCCTTTACATCAAATCAAAAATCAACTCAACAATCAATAATGCCATGTGACATGTTCCGTTGCATTAAGAAGTAAAAAATATTTAATGAACTAACTTTAATAACTAATAAATAATGTTTATAATAGACATTTTAAGAGACAAATTAATATGTGGAATTGCGATGACAACTAAGGATTGTCTAAAGAAACTTACAGGTTTTCTTAAAACAAAAACCATTTTATGAATATAAGTTCTAAGTAAGACTAGAAATTTTATAGCCATTATATATCTATTATGTTTCTACTTGTGCTCAAAGTGAGATATAGGATCTTTTAAAGTATTCTTTAATTCGTACTTAATTAGCATCTTTAGAATTTCAACCAATTTTACATTTTCATCTTATACTAAGACCGCTAACACTCAGAATTTAGAAATTTTAAATTAATCTACGGATTAGGTAACTTAAGATTTCTTCTGATTTCAGACTTTTTTCTGAATTTCGTTCAACCATCTGGATCAGAGAGAAATCCTGGATTAAAGATTTAGGCCTGAAGCTTACGAAACTTCTGCTATCTTGAGTGAATGATTTTCAAAGGGAAGTTAGCTAATTAAAGGTGATTTACATAATTTAAAAAAACAAGCTAATGAGCCTGGAAAAGCAAAATCCTTTTTGGGGTTGCTTCTTCTTTACATTTAAATAATTAATCAAACCTATCTTAACTAGGTAACATTTTCACTAAATCCATTTCTATAATGACTTATATTGATTAGCCCTTCGCTTTGTTTGTTCTGTGGAAATACATAATATGGTAATTTATTCAAATCGTAGAAGGCGACTATCTGAAAGAAGATTCTGAAACTGATTTATTTACAGCTAAGGGTTCATCTAGCCTAGATGATTTTTTCGAGCTAGATATGCTAAGCAAATTTAAACTGAGAAACAGATTTTCGGTATCTTTGATTCTACCTAAGTTTATCTTTCTTAAAACAAATATTGATTCATTAGTGTTTATTCTAAAATTCAATGACAAGACCAATCATGGCTAAAATAAATAAACAGTTTGAGAAATATTACCCAGTAAATTTTTGATTAAAATGTAGAAAAGTGAAAGTGACCTAATTTAACGATACTTCTTATCTATTCTATTCTTGAAAAGTCTCAACAAAAGTTTCCTAAAAAGTATAATTATTTTAGAGTGGAATTATTCTTATCCATACGGATTTTTTTTATTTATTAACAATGCATGGAGGGGTTTTCACTTCACAAAGCTTAATGAAGTCCTCATAATTTTCAAGAAATATAAATATTATATTTTTTACAATTACATTTATCAAAGTTGTTTTCAAGTAAAAATATTCCCATTCGTTGGAAAACAAATTATGTTACAAACGTGACTATATCACTACCGATACGTTAGAGCTGAAATATATGATATATATTAAAACATTAATAATTATAATGTAATAAAATATGTAAATATATATAATGTATGTATTTAGTAAAATTATATATATTGGTTGTTTTGGTTTTGGAAATGTCCGTTTTTATAGTTTCTGAAATACATAAAGGATTTTGCAGGTCTCTGTTTTTTTCTTCCGAATGTTAACATATTTAAAGTAAACAGTTACTAATCCTCTACCTTTGTATTATAAACATTAGCTTCCCAATCAATTACCCACTTATTATTATACCTCCAAATATGAACATGGAAACACGCGATTTTCGAGTAATACGTATTTTTGTACAGCTGAGGCAGCTAGAAATATTTGCAAGGCGTTTGGGGAAGGGAGTGTTAATGAACGGACCATTCGCCGTTGGTTTGTTAACTTTCAGCTGGGGATACTGACTTGGAAAACGCCCCGAGGAAGACCTCCGTCTGTAATAGACAACGATGTCCTCAAACATATAGTAGAAGGAAACCCCTACCAAAAAGTTAAAGTACTCTCAGCACAACTAAATGCAAGTGCATCTACCGTTTCCAGACATTTAAAGTGTATTGGGGAAATAAAAAAGCTCGATACATGGGTGCCTCATGATCACACTGAGCGGCAGCAAGACCCCATGTTTCAAAACATACCGTGCAAAAATTGAAAGAACTGGGCTACGAAGTACTTCCGCACCCACTATATTCCCCCGACTTGTCTCCAACAGATTACCACCTGTTCAGGAATTTAGACAACTTCGTCAAAGGAATACTTTTTGAAAATGATGATCAAGTGAAAAGTGCGTTTTCAGATTTTGACTCACTTCAAAGCTTAGAGTTTTTCAGTTCGGGGATAAAAAAGTTGGTGTCACGTTGGGAAAAATGTGTGGAAAAAGAAGGTAAATACTTCGAATAAAATTATCTTGTTTTCATATGGTATTTTTAATAAAAATCCTTTACCTTCAAAACGGACATTTCATGTGCCACAACCCAATAATAGTAATCTTGGGTATACCTACTTATGCTACTTACTAGGCTAAATTTATAATTATGGTTGATGAGGAAAGTGATTTTAAAACAACCTAACCTCTTACTATAATTAATCTAATATAACTATGAATGTCTTGTTTCTAATATCGAGACACATTATTAAAAATAAACTTCATTATCTTCATTTGCGGTTTGGCGAATTCAATTTAATAAATAAAATAATTTAAATTAAAATTTCTAAAAATTACGAAAGTTGTTGATAGTGACTATGTTGTATAAGGTTATTTAAAAGAAATACAGGTGAATAGCAATAATTATCTGTTTAATACAACCGTTGTACAAATATCATCATAACTCCTTTGCAAGTTAGATGCGTATTTTCTTCAATTGTGGGTGAAGCCTTGCTTCAGAAAAAACGTGTTTTAATTCAGAAATAAGCCCTTTTATGTTTTTTTTTTTTTTTAACGAAAGATTAACACTTTGATTTTTTTTTTAAAGTAATAATAATTAAACATGTATTTTATTATAACTGAAAACTATGGAGTGAATGTATATTTTATAAATAAGAATGCCTAGAAACTATAAACACACACTTATATTTGCATTAATAATCATATATGTAAATTCATGGGAAGGTTACTGGGAACCAGTGTTGCCACAGTTAAACAAATTTTGCTTTATTTTTTTGACAAATATTGTTTTCAACCATTTAGAATAGTAATAATAATAGATAAAAACTATTCTATCTTTTATGTTGGACCAAATAACAAATAGTTAAAAACTTTGATCGAATTCGGTTCAGTAATTTCAGATTTTATCGCGAACATACATCGTGACACGAGATTTTTATATATATAGATATCAAAAGATGCTTGTTTTCTAAGAGTTTAGTTTCCTCTGGACATTCCTTCCGTCCACCGTTCTGTCCCGATTGAAGAAAACAAAAGCTGTCCCTGATCCCCTCACCGTGAACTCTCCTCAAAACCTATCATGCCCCTCAACGTGCTACAGTTCGGTCGCCGCTAACCTTAAGGATCGTGTCTTCTATGATATAGCACTCCCGCCAACCCCTGCAATCTGCTATTTGCATGATTCGACACGTGGCAGGGTTTCTAAACCGCTAATGGCTCTTGTCATTGTTTCCTCGGCTGATCGTTTGCACTCCTAGATGTCCAATATAAGTCGAACCGCAAATATAAAATACAATAAAACAATTTGAAATGTTGTGAATGAGTTGGTTATGCAACCCTAGTGAGACTCAATTTTATGCAAATTATATTTCATTAAAGCAAATTGAATACAAAATATTAAACCCACAAATGCAACAAGGGATGAATCTAGAACCTTTAATGTGCTTCTGTGCTTGGTTATTACTTAAGTTACGTACTATAAAAAAACAAAAACAAATGAACCCTGTACCTCTACATGCCATGAAATGTCATGGGCTCAATACATATAGAGAAACCTACTGTTTCTAGACCAGCGGTCGTGCAATGAGGCGATTAGGATCACGCTCAGCCGCCAGGTTTTTCCCCAATTTCGGTACCCAATTTAAAGAGGGTGGGTCTGCCCCAAGAGGGTTTCCCTACCCTAGGGTCGCTTCCCGACTGAATTAACAGTATAAATAATATTCTGTCTTACTGGGATTCGAACCCAGGACCCGGAAACACAGTAGTCTAGCTCTCTATCCACTAGACCACGCCGCTCCCTTTACATACGATACTGTACTAAATTTCAAATACTTAATAATTTTTTAATGAATCATTCATAAGAGTCAAAGTTGTAGGAGAAAACCGTTTGATACGGGAAGGAGGTTGATGTGAATTAGGATGAAAGCTCCCGTATGATTGACGAGTATAACTAATGTGTATTTTACTTATTTAACAAACTAGAAGTATAGATTTTGAAATGGCCCTTTATTATTTCATGTATGATTAAAATATAAACCGATAATTTGGGTCGTTTGTGGATAACATTGTTTCAAAAGCCAGTAAAAATACAGCGGTTATGTCAGATCACGTAGATAACAGACTTTTAGGAAGTGTATATTCTGCAAGGGATTATCTAGGACAGTAGAGAATAGGACTCACATAGGTTATGCTATAATACATATCAGTAATTATGTCCATTTAGCTTGTATCTAAGATCAGCTGATGCGCTCGATGATAACAGTCATACGTTACATCGTCTCTCAGATTTTTGCTTTTTTCAGTAGGAATTCGCTTGAGTTCAGTCTGGAAAACATCACTAGACCTCAGGAATACTACAGCAGTGAATATTGGAGAAATTTCGGTAAGCAAAGTTATAATTTACTTTGTAAAATCACGAAAAAGTGAAAGGAGGGTCACTGATCAGCTGATTGCCGCTAGCTCGGCAAGCTCGGGCTTGCTTTTATTTTCCTTATCTTTCTTTTATTTATTTTTTTTCCTTCTTATTCTTATTTCATTACATATTTATTCCTATTTATTTTTTTTAATCAATGCGATATTTTCATCAAGTGATGTCCTCGAAAGTTACAAGTAAAAGATCTAGATCTGCAGGTTCAAACTCGTCTCCCACAAAACAGAGACCTCGCCGTGATAATAATAAAAAAATGATTCCACCAGCGACTGCTTCAGCTACCTCTTTAGGATCTGAACCACAGCCTAGCACATCATCACAAGGATTATCTGAAGAATCGCCGTTTTTTACACCGAACCCATTTCAGATCCTTCAAATTGAAAAAGAAACAATGGAATCTTCTCCTATACCAAAAGAACCACAACCTCCACCAATATTTGTTAAAAATATTAAAAACTTTCAACTACTGTGTGTGCATCTAAATAAATTAACCGATCCTAACAGTTATTATTGTATAAGTAGAACCAGTGATACTAAAATATCCCCGACTACCGCCGAAACCTACAGAAAAATAGTAAAATATCTGACGGAGACCAAAGCTGATTTTCATACATATCAGTTACGCCAGGAGAGAGCTTTAAGGGTTGTAATTAGAAACCTACACCCTTCGACACCAGCAGCAGCTATCCAAGAAGAACTGACGGAGATAGGCTATAAAGTGCGTCAAGTCACCAACGTCCTAAAAGATAAAATTCCACTGCCTCTATTCTTTGTGGACTTGGAGCCATCAGCAGGAGTCGAAAAAATTATGACCTCAATAGATTATACTATACTAGTGTAAGAGTTGAAAAACCTTACACTAAGAAAGAAATAGTACAGTGCCACAATTGTCAGGCATATGGTCATACTAGAAGTTATTGTCACCACATACCACGCTGTGTGAAATGCGGTGAACAACATAAGTCAGAAGAATGTACAAGACCAAGATCCACACCCGCTGTTTGTGCTCTGTGCCTCAAGGACCACCCGGCTAGCTACAAGGGATGTCAAATCTACAAGAACCTCAAAAGCAGATACCAAAAACCTCAGAATCTGGATGAAACAGCTGAACCGATCAGAAGCAGAAGACAACCTTCAAAAACAATTGATTCCAATGTTACATTTGCCCATCTACTTGGAGGTGGGAACCAGAACAAAGAGGCCGAGGCCCTGCCGGAACAACGCACACTTCAAAATCCTCAAACCGTTCCACAACCAGCTATTCCTCAAAATTTACCCAACCCTCAAAAACCTCATCCGCATCAAATTTCTCATATTCCTCCTCCATCAAATGTCTCAGACCTTACAAGTTTGATGACATCCTTCATCACTGAAATCAAATCCCTCGTTATGCCGCTAATATCACTACTTACTAATCTTGTATCAAACTTAATCCCTTCCTTAAAAAATCCTTAAATGACTTCACCTAACTCCTTATCCATTCTCCTATGGAATGCGAATGGTGTTAGAAATCATACTGACGAACTTACAGCTTTATTGCAAGACAAAAACGTTGACGTAGCACTTATTACTGAAACTAGACTAACCACTAAACAGTTTTTCAAAATACCTCAATACGTGACATACCGTACGGACCACCCAGACGGCAAAGCCCATGCCGGTACTGCTGTCATTGTGCACCAGTCCCTCTCTCATCACTTACTCCCACTTCCTACCTATGATTTCCTACAAACCACAGCCATAGTAATCAAAACTTTTTCCTTTCCGGTAACCCTTACATCAGCATATTGCCCTCCCAAACACTCCATTTCCAACACCGAATTTGTATCCATTCTAAATTCCTTAGGAAATCATTTCATTCTGGGTGCAGACTTAAATGCCAAGCATCAACAGTGGGGTTCGAGAACCACGAATTCTCGTGGACGAAATTTGCTGTCTGCACTCAACTCCTGTCATTTCAATCTCCTACCTCCTGATTCCCCTACCTACTGGCCAACCGATCCCAACCGTAATCCTGACATCCTTGACTTCTTCATTCACAGCGGATTAGGCTCCCTCAACTTATCAGTAACTCGACTTGATGAACTATCCTCAGACCATAGTCCACTGATCCTAAAAGTATCTCTCACTCCAATTCCAAAACCTATCCCACCGTCATTTATCCGAGGCCCTGTCAACTGGAACCTATTTCGCCAAATCCTGACCGATAATATTAACCTCAGAGCGACCCTCAAAACCCCAGAAGACCTTGACGAATCCGTCTACTCCTTCACCACCGCCATTCAGCAAGCTGTCTGGACTGCCTCCTCTCCTAAGCACTCCAATATAACTCCTCACCAAAACCATTTGCCTCAACACCTTACAGACCTAATCCATGCAAAACGCCGTGCCAGATCATTATGGCAGCGCACCCGACACCCAACAGATCGCCGCTCCTATAACTTCTATTGTAGACAATTGAAGCAGGATTTGGCGACCTTCCGTTCTCAGTCCTTTAATTCCTACCTCTCCTCTCTGTCAGCTAGTGACAATTCCCTGTGGAATGTCACGAAGAAGATTTTAAAATCCCATCAAGTTTCCCATCCTCTCCGGCGTGGTGATGACTCCTGGGCTGCGTCTGATGAAGATAAAGCCGAGGAATTCGCCACACACCTCTCCAAAGTATTCACTCCTCACCCGGAATCCCAAAGCAATCATACCGCAGCAGTACAAGACTTCCTTTTGTCACCAATACCTCTTTCCCTACCTCCTAAAGCTATTAATCCCTCTGAGGTTAAATATCTTCTCCAGAAACTGACCCTCCGTAAATCTCCTGGACATGATCTCCTTACCCCCCAGATCCTCCGTCAACTTCCGCAGAAAGCTATTATATTCCTAACCTATATCTACAACTGCATCCTACGCACCACCTATTTTCCTATCTTGTGGAAACATTCCACAATCATTCTCTTCCTAAAACCAGGTAAACCTTCCAGCAACACTTCATCTTACAGACCTATTAGTCTACTCCCCATCCTCTCAAAAGTCTTTGAAAAACTCCTTCTAAAACGAATCCTACCTATATTAGAATCACAAAATCTTCCTTCCCATCAGTTTGGTTTCCGTGCTCATCATTCCACTGTTCAACAAGGACTCCGAGTTGTAGACCATATTTCCTCAGCCCTTGAATGCAAAGAGTATTGTTCTGGTGCGTTTCTGGACATAGCGCAAGCTTTTGACCGGGTATGGCACACCGGATTATTCTTCAAGCTTAAAACGCATTTACCCCAGTCTCTATACCTCATTCTACGATCCTATCTCTCAAACCGCTCCTTCCGAGTTCGCTGTGGTGTAGAATTTTCTAACTTTTATCCCATTGAGGCCGGTGTTCCTCAAGGCAGCGTCTTGGGACCCGTCCTCTACATCCTTTACACTGCTGATATTCCTAATCATCCTGACACCTTTCTGGCAACATTTGCAGATGACACCGCCATCCTATCATCCAATTCCGATCCTGAAATAGCATCCTTAATCCTGCAAAGACACCTTTGTCTTATCGAGGACTGGTGTAATGCTTGGCGTATTAAGGTTAATGAAAGCAAATGCACCCACGTCACCTTCACCCTTCGACGCAAATCCTGTCCAATGGTTCATTTCAATTCCATACCGCTTCCTTCCTCAGACACAGTCCGGTATCTTGGCTTACTACTACACAAAAGATTGACGTGGAACCCACATACAAGACTTAAACGAAAAGAACTCAACAGACGATTCGGACAGTTATACAGACTACTAAACAGAAAATCTGAGCTTACAGTTGACAACAAATTATTACTTTACAAAACAATACTGAAGCCAATCTGGACCTACGGACTTGAACTGTAGGGGACAGCTAAACGTTCTAACATCAAACGCATTCAATCCTTTCAATCCAAAGTCCTGCGAATAATAGTAAATGCTCCTTATTATGTATCCAACTATACCTTGCACCACGACCTTAATGTTCCATTTATTTCAGACCTGATTCCATCTAAATTTTCCAAATTCCACCAGAACCTCATTCATCATCCTAATCCTCTAGCACAATCCCTATCCAGCTCCACTCATCCATACAACCCTCCTAGAAGGTTGAAACGGCAGTGGCCCCGAGACATATTGTAAACATCTATTCTGGAGTTCTGACACTGGTCAGATTCTCCTCTCATGTGCGGTGTGATTGTGGCTGTGGCGCCCTCACTTAGCTTCCGCTGGCTCTCACCAGTGATGCGGCTGAGAGGGAGGCGCTGGGATCCTTTGGGCTCTGCTTGTCCTTCCACAAGTGGGGGGACAAGCCCCGTCCGGGGTTCCCGGGCTGATTGTAAATATTGTACATAGGTATGAATGAGACATGTTTTGTTTATTTATTTGTTAACTTCATTTATTTGTATTTATTTTGTCTATAAATTTTGTTATTGTATACGTTTATTTATTTTTATTTTATTTTAATGTAATTTGACTTTTCTTTAGTTTATATTGTATGAATGAGATCCTGTAGCACTATTATTATTGTCTATTATGACAAATTGTAATATATACGAATAAAAAACAAAAAAAAAAAAAAAAAAAAGCTTGTATCTAAAAGAGATCATGAATTTTCACTCAATAATAATTTTTCATGGATCTTCGTTAAACTCATGTCCTTTAACAAAGAAATCTAAATTAAAAATAACCTCTTCAATAGATTAAAATTTAATCTACACCTTCAAAGTGATTCCTACTCTCTCATCTTTCTAATTAATCGTTTGTAATATAAACAAGGCCTTACCGACGCCACTAATTCGTTTGTTTTTTGTTGATGTTTTTTTCAGTAGTGATAAAATACTTAAATTATGTGCTGTAGTGTGCACTGTTGGTTTTCAGGTCCGATAGGAAAAGTTTGGGCCGTAGACTATCCTCGACTCTTGCGCCACCTGGAAGAGCACATTGATGTATCGGACGACTATTGAGACGTTACTAGACCTGCTATTAGGTAGCTCACGAAGCAACGTCCCTACGAGTTATTTACCGGTACCTCTTGTCAAAATCTCAATCCGGGAAGATCGGGTCATCCCTCACTCCACCGCCCTCTATTATTACTGCTATCTCAGCGAATTAATTTACGAGCGCAACCTAAGGGAAAAGGTAGCGTTCGGATTGGGCGATTTTTCAACTGTCGGTGGCAGACGCGCGCGTGTTGTAGGTTCTGAGTGGTAAATCTTGTAAGTGCGACAGGTGATTCTGTTTCTCTGGACATTGTCGAAATTATAATTAGGGTATTTTCGTTAAAAGAATAAATGATTTTTGCTTGTAAAATCTTTTTTTTTTTTTTTTGTAAATTACAATAGCTTCGGGATAAACTGTTGTTGAGCTGTACCACAGTGACTTTTTTATGTTAGAAGATCCCATGACCTTAATTTCACAAATTTGGATTTTATTGAAAAAATAAAATAAAATAACACCTCTTATGAAATAGTGGGATTTACTACGTTTGTGTGTATTGTTAAGTATTGAGAATAGTGAGGGGAGTAAGTTCAGTATTAAGTAATTTGAATATCAATTTAGTAAATGTTAACAAGCCTTTGTCGGCAAAAGTTAAAAAGGCGTGTACCTACTCCCATTTGAAATTTCCCATAGGTCCCTCGCCATACCCCGGAAAACTTCCTAGACCCCCAGCGGTAGCCGACAAGATTATTAGGCCTGGCCTAGGGATAAGCATGCTTATGATAATGGTCTGCAAATGCTGGACCGCCATCCGTGGAACTTCCCGTATCAGCCCCGCCCGTGGTAACGAGAAGGAGAAAGAAGATTCGAAGAAAACAAGAGAGTTGAAGTCCAGCAAGAGAACAGTCCGTCGGGGGTCTAAGAGCCTAGAAGAGACGCCTGAGACGATTTCCACCTCAGCCAGTCGACTAAGTGTCAGAAGGTAATCTTTCATTGTAATATTGTTTGGCAAGGTCATCTATAAGAAATCCCTCAGTATTCTCAGGCATAGTTTAAATAAATTGTATAAGTTAATAATAATGTCTTTATTGAAACTTGTTTAACGCGTTCGAATATCTGCGTTTTTCCGCGTGGGGCGGGATTATGTTACCTGCTTACCTTCGTGGGGGGGGGGGGGGTGACACTGTAGTAAGTTCCAACCTGTTTAATTCCAGATCACAACAGTTCCAGGCTTCCAACGCGCTAAAAGCGAGATAGTTTTGACATACACATATAACTTGAAGGAGTAATTATGGAAATATTTCAATAAAAATAGATTCTTATATTATTATTTATTATTAAAATTTATTCTTATATTTTTGTAATTATTCTTATATTATTATTATTATATATCATATTATGGGAATAAAAATATGAAAGGAAATCAAGCACAGCTTAATAAAATTCCTTAAGAAGAGTAATCAAGTAAAAATAATCGATAAGAGTCCTTTTAGGGGGGATGTTGAAAGTTATAAAATATTTAATAAATAAACGCTTATGCTTTCTAATTCCTACAACATATAATGTTAAAAAAATAATAATAAAATTTTTTTCTACAAACCAGGGACCCACTTGTGATGCAAGTGGCCCACCGGTATAAAATAAAATAAAATAAATAAAAAGTGAACGTGTTAATTTAATCTTACCCTGCATGCCACCTACTGGGTAAACACGATACCTTAGGTAAAGAAATCCAATGGATTCAGTAATATTAGTCTATACATACATTAAATATATCAAGTAAGCTGGTTTTTAAAACTGCCGCTGCTTTAGAAAAGCAGCGTATATATATATATATATATATATATATATATATATATATATATATATATATATATATATATATATATATATATATATATATATATATAATAATAATAATAATAATAATAAATTCTTTATTTATTCTGGGACAAGTCCCTTTTGAATAATGTTACAAAACATACAAAAAGAACTTTAGTGTCTTAGAGTACAAACATGAAACAAACAAATAATAATAGAAATAAAAATAAAATAAAAAGTGAACAATAGTGATAAATTAAAAGGTAGCTTCTAATAATAATAATTAATAACAAAACTAGACAAAAGATAGAACAGAAAGATATGTGCATATACATAAAATTTTAATTAATAGTGCTTTACTGTATTGATGTAAAATTAATGAAATAATAAAGTTAAATATATAAGTGCACCATAATGTAAGATATTATATTTAAATATTGTTTCTATATGTTTTATTTAACTAATTTAAATTGAATTGGCAAATCTATTTAGTATTCTTTGAAAATTGAATAGAGAGGAAGTGATCGAATAGACGGGATTTGAAGGTTTGAAGAGTATCAGAATGTCGAATATGTGAAGGAATGGAATTCCATACGAAAGAGGAGCGGATTAGGAAGGATCTGTCGAAAGCTGCGGTTCGATGAGGTGCCATATACAGGTCTGAAGGCCGTGAACGAGTGTTACGGGAATGAATGGAGGATTTGAATGATAACATATCTGAGATGTACGATGGGCGGCGGGATTGGAGAACTTGGAAGAGGAAGGTTGCCAGGAAGTATTTACAACGGTAGGAAGGGTAAAGCCACTTCAACTCTTCGTAGAATCTGGTAACAGAAGTGTCCCTGGATATCCCAAAGATAAAGCGAATGAAGCAGTTATATAATCGTTTAAGTTTTGCTTCGAGGTCTCCAGAGACACCCCCATACACCGAACAGCAGTAGTCAAAGGTGGGGAATGATAAGGAACAAACAAGAAGCCTACGGGTTTCGAATGGAAGTAGGTGGCGAAGGTGATTTAGGAGTTTTAAAGTGGATATGGTGCGTCGAGAGATTTCAGAGACATGTTTTTTCCAGGAAAGAGTTTGATCTAAGATGATTCCGAGGTTTTTAACGGTTTGGTGAAACTGTATTGGATTCTTATTGAGGAACAGTGTTGGGATTGGAGGAAGGGTTTTAAGGAGGGGATTGGAACCTATTACAATCGCTTTTGTCTTCTCTGCATTTAACTTAAGCTTGTTGGCTGCTGCCCAATAACTAATTCTGTTCAGATCTTCTTGAAGTTTTTCAGTCGCTTGTAACAGGTCCGAAGGAGGAAAGGATAGGTAAATTTGGATGTCATCTGCATACATATGGTATTGGGAGTGATATATATGATGGGGAAGATCATTGACGTAAATGGCAAAGAGGGTGGGAGATAGTGATGAACCTTGAGGAACACCACAGGATAGAGGCAAAGTCTTGGATGGAGGTTGGCCTGGAACTACCACATACTGTGATCGGTCGGAAAGGAATGATTTAAACCAGCTCAAAGCACTTTTGGATAATGGGAGGTTTTTTAGTTTGGTAAGAAGAATTTTGTGGTCAACTGTATCAAATGCTTTGGAAAAGTCTAGAAGGATCAGGTTGGTTATTTTTTGATGTTCGATAGCGGATTGTAGGTCGTGGATTATTTTTAGGAGAGCAGATTGTGTTGAATAGCCTGGTTGGAAGCCGGATTGGAGAGGGTTAATAAGGGAACGTTCTTCCAGAAAATTTGATAATTGATTTTGAACTATGCGTTCCAGTGGTTTGGAAAGGTTTGAAAGTAGAGAAATGGGACGGAAATCGGATGGTAAGGATGGATTAGGAATTTTATTTAGTGGCCGAACTAAGGCGGTTTTCCAAGATACAGGGAAAATGGAGTTTTCTAAGGAAAAGTTGTAAATATGATATAGGATCGGTAATATGACTGGAAGACAGGATTTTATTAATTTTACTGGAATGTTGTCTGGTCCGTAATCATTTGTATGGGATTTAAGGATAGCTGTTATTAATTCGTCATATGTAACATGAGAGAAGAAAAAACTTTCTGGATTGAATTTATGGTGTTCGAAATCGATAGTGGAAGATGAGCCAGAAGATAGGGATACGAAGTGATTATTGAGATCCTCTGGTGTGACAGGAATGGAAATGCGGCTACTGGAGTCTGGGAGGGATAATCTTCGGAGTATTTTCCATTTTGATTTAGAATCTGGAGCATCGGAAAGGGCTCTACGGATGTGGAGGGACTTAGCACGCCTCACTGCTTCTTGGGTTTCATTACGGAGAACTTTAAAACATATATAGTCACCAGGAAAGCGAGTACGGCGAAATTTACGTCTCGCTGCTTCTCTTCTTTTCATCATATCTCTGAGTTCGGGAGTCAACCAAGGAGCAGTGGGACGGCGTAAGGTTCGGGTTTGTAGGGGAGCATGCGTATCTAGTACAGTTTTCAGGTTTGAGGTAAGAGAGGAAACCATAGGATCGATGGAATGAAAGGAATATATGGTATTCCAGTCGAGAGAGTACAAATCTGATTGAAGGGATTCGAAAGAAAGGAGGTTTAAATTGCGATAGGAGACTACTTTAGGAGAGAAAGATTTTACTGGTAAATTGTATGAAATCTCTATGAGGTCATGCGATGAGAGAAATGGGACCGGATGCTGGGAAGATGAAAGGACCTTAAGAGATGAGTCGGTTATGTGAAGGTCCAGCCAGGTGTTGGCGAATTGAGTATGATGGGTGGGAAAGTAAGGAACAAGGTATAGATTTAGGGAAAACAATAGGTTCAGAAAGAAGGATTTATCAGATGATTCTGAAATCATATTAATGTTGAAATCTCCGGAGATGATAATGCTGGAGTAACTGGAGACAAGTTGGACAAGTGATGTTTCGAATAGGCTGTCGAAAGGAATATGAGGAGCTCGGTATACAACACCATACAGGAGAGGAGATGAGGCAGTTGTAATTTCCACAAAGAGGTACTCAATGTGAGGTTGATCAGGAGAAAGGGATTGGAGAAGGATTTTGGCCTTGAGAGAGTCATGTATATACAGTCCCACCCCACCATCCCTGCGATCAGATCTATCATGGCGAAGGAAGGAATAATTGGTAAGGGATATTGTGAGGAAGGAATGAAAGGTTTCAACCAAGTTTCAGAGATAGCTATAATGTGATAAAAATTGTCTGTAAAATACTGTTGGAATTCATCGTAGTGAGCAATTAGGGATTGAGCATTGACGTGACAGGAGATGAGGATATTATTCATTAATGTGGAGGTGGGAATTGGAATTATTGTGACAGGATTGGAAAATAAGGAATAGATTTAAGCGAATTATTATGACGTACGTAATATTAAGAGATAAAACATATAGAGAACGGTAGTTAAAAAAGAATAATGTAAATAAAATATAGTTATAACAACACTGTAAATAAAAAGTAATCCAAATTAAAAAATAAATGGAATTTATAATTGGTGAGAAAAAATGAAAATTTTTACTTGAAGTTTTGTAAAAAAATAAATTACACGCAGATAAAAAATTTAGACAACCATAGTTAAAAAATAATAACGTAAGTAAAATATAGCCGTAACCACATTGTAAATAAAAAATAATCCAGATTAAAAAATAAATGGCATTTATAATTTGTGGGAAAATATGAAAATTTTTACTTAAAGTTTTAGAAAAAAATAAATTATATGGAGATAAGACAATTAGATAGCGATAGTTGAAAAATAATAGTGTAAATAAAATACAGCTATAACAACACTGTAAATAAAAAGTAAAAATAATCAAGATTGAGAAATAAATGACATTTATAATTTGTGAGAAAATAATAAAATTTTGACTTAAAGTTTTAGAATAAAATGAATTATATGGAGATAAAACAATTAGATAGCGATAGTTAAAAATAATAGTGTAAATAAAATACAGCTATAACAACACTGTAAATAAAAAGTAAAAATAATCAAGATTGAAAAATAAATGGCATTTATAATTGGTGGAAAATAATAAAATTTTGACTTAAATTTTGGAAAAAAATAAATTATACGCAGATAAAAAAATTTGACAACCATAGTTAAAAAAGAATAATGTAAATAAAATATAGCCGTAAACACATTGTAGATAAAAATTAATCCAAATTAAGAAATAAATGGCATTTATAATTTGTGAGAAAATATGAAAATTTTTACTTGAAGTTGTAGAAAAAAATAAATTACATGGAAATAAAACATTTAGATAGCGATAGTTGAAAAATAATAGTGTAAATAAAATATAGCTATAACAAAACTGTAAATAAAAAGTAAAAATAATGAAAGTTGAAAAATAAATGGCATTTATACCTTTTAGACAGAATAAATAAAAAATAAACAGAAATATCATATCTTTTTTAAACGAATATGATAAAGTTATTACAATATTGTAGTGACTGGGAATCAGATTTCAAATGAATATATCTAAGTCGGACGGTTTATTTACAATTACCGCCGGATAACCATCGGACTTCCTACATCTGACACGCCCCCCACTAAACCATACATACTTTATTTTGGACGACACCTTTTTCTGCCTGGCCAGCCAGTAAAGGTGCCTGTTAGTGGGTGTCATCGCCTCGCTAAGGTAGATAGGATGGTTGTTATTTCCGTTCCAGCCCAGATGGCGCGTAGAAAGATCCCTTTTAATTCTTCTCTGCCAATCAAGTCATCTTTCACCGCTTGCCGAACAAACCGCGCGATGATGGTCCCCGCGGCTCCCGCTTCCTTGGGCCTGAGGCGTACAGCGTGGTCCAGATCTTCCGGGCCCAGCTTCACGCCCAGTGCTGCGCCGACGCCGACTATGGTGGCAGTCACGGTCTCACCCGGCTTTTCTGGGATCCCTCTAATTTCGATTGTGTTTTTTAATTGGTTTTGTTCTGAGGTATTTAGGCGGTTTTCCAAAACGAAAATTTTTTCTTTTAACGAATTATTTTCTAAAGTTAACCTCTCTACTTGGTTTTTTTGCTCTTCAAGTAGGTTTTCGATTTTTTGAAGCCTCTCCATATTTTCAAAGGAGAGTTCGGACTGTTTTTCGAGGGTTTGTTTGATATCTTTTAACTCATCGATACCTCGAAGCCGAGCCTTCATCTCTTTAACCTCCTCGGTGAGCGCCATTAACAGGTTGATCATCGTAGCAGGCTCGTTGGATGGCGTTAATCGCGAAGTCGATTCACAATCGAGGCATATCCACTTTTTATACGCCTCTGGGTCGGTTATTTCGAGTTAATATAAATGAGTTAATATAAATATATATATATATATATATATATATATATATATATATATATATATATATATATATACATAGATAATAAACATCCCCTAGAAATAAATTTTAACGGATTTGAAAAAATGCCCTATGATTTTGAAGTTGGTCTCTAGCCGCCATGGTCTTAAAACTATTTCAGAATGAAGTCTTATCAGACATCAGTGGGCGATCGGTAACTGCTATCCTAGTCCTTGGAAGGATCTAAACTAGGGAGGGTTGGCAACGTTTATTTTCTTAATTGTTTCATAAGCCGGGGCATATTTGTTAGTGGGTCACTTCATGATGCACGCTCCGAATCGCGATCCCTCTATCGGTTATTTGCGATATGGCCAAAACCAACAGCGGCCGAGATATCTGCCTTCACGACTGCACAAAGGTCAGTAGCAGAAAGAGGCGGTCAAGGTAGGATGTTCTGCAAGAGCTGAGTAAACAGCTGATGCCGACCTTGCCTCTGTTCGTGAAACGTCGTTGCCATCTTAATTAAGATCTGTGGCCGCTCCGGATCTACTGGAGGTGTTGGGCAACGTAAGGACCGGGCGGCCACGACCACCGCCCTCATGTCATCCATTCCATAGAAAGCGAAGGAACAACCGAGAAAATGTCCTCGGTTTTCTCCAGATATCTTAAATAAACTTATTAAATGCATTGACGGTCGATGGAGCGTACCAATACAACCAGCCTCCAGCGCATGCACTACCTGTTCAAATCCGGTCGAGACATTTCCACGTGAGTTAATAGGATATTATCTGACAGATAACCTATCTTGTCTGACATCGTTAGTCAAAACAAAACTCTTATATGTAAAATGTTTTGATCAATTTCAGAAGATATTCTGTTGATTCAATTCAATTTTTGACACCTGGTCATACTTGGTTATTTAACCCAAGCTTAAACCTTTGCCGAGAAACGCTGAGGTAGGAAGGTTTATAGGGCTTCATACTATAAATAAGTTTAGGCCGATCACATTAATTATGAAACGACTGAAGCATTTTATGTGGAATATTTATGGGTTATTGACACTTGAAAATGTCCCTAGTAACGTTAAACGTATTTTATTTGTTTTTTGTTGTTTTTTTGGGGGGAGGGGGAGGTGGGATGTGTCAAAAAAATATAGCTTGCAATTGTTAAACCAAAAGAAAAGTAGAATAACTATGCGAAAATATAATTCTATAAAATCATCAAGGTTTAAAAGACTTTTTTTTTTTTTAACCAGTGAAGCTTTGAAGTTGCTATAACGTATGTAGCAAGCACTAGGGTCTTGTCACAAGTCAGAAAAACAGATATTACGGTTCTGAATTCGTTGGGTTTTACGATTTATTGTTATATTTGGTTCATATAAAAATGTTAAGATAAATTGTTTTTATTTTTGTACTTAAATACAATTGTAGGAACATCCAGATAATCCCTAAGAACATATCAAATAATCTGATATTGTTTTCAAAACTTTCTTGCAACACATGTTATTTCTGAGTGCTCTCTATGCAGTAGTTGACCACATTCTAATGACAGTTAAGACTAATATCCAGTTATATTAGCCGTCTAAACGGATTGCAATTACCGAGATGGGTGCGATATTATTGAAGGCATAAATAACACTTGGAGGAAGAGCAGTAAACGCCACTGCTTCCTAAGTAGCCTACGATACTGGAGATAAGATCGACAACTGTAAAACCAGGGGGTTATGAGTAATCATGAGATAAATTATTAGACGATAGTGATTTTACGGTGCATTAATACAAGGAATGCGGTGTGTCGGAGAGTATACGTTAATCGCCAGCGATCTCCTATCGTCGGTCAGAACCTACTCAGAATAAACTATAGCCAATACTATACATTCAGTTAATGACTATTTGATTTTTATTGATTCGTTTGATCCTATGATAAATTCAATACATATAAGGTTTCACTAAGGTAATTGGTTTTATTTTAGTAGATATATAAAATATATTATTATAGTGCACTTAAACGAAAGAGAGTGGTAATCAAGATGCTTTCATAACTTTGAAGTACAGCTATTAATATAATATAAATTTAAAGTCAATTAATTATGACTGTTTTTATTTGCATTAATTGGTTTCTTAATGAAGTCGAAACATTTTTCCGGAAAGTTAACGTTACCAGTAAACCATTTAAGTAGATACCAACTATGTGTGATAATGAAGAGGGTATAAGGCCTGCATGGAAGAATGGACAAGATATTTGAAGCCTTTGCTGAACGGGAGAGAGGATAATGATCACAGTCCCCAAGCACAGCTTTATGAAGGCGAACTGGAACCTCCTGATGAGGAAGAGGTTGTTGAAGCAATCAGTAGGTTAAAGAATCATAAAGCTCCTGGAATTAATTCACTCCCTGCGGAACTGTTTAAACAGGAATCAATGCAACTAATAAAGTGCTTACACATTATGTTAATAAACATTTGGGACATCGGAGTACTACCTCAGGACTAGAGAAAAACTGTGACCTGCCCAAAACATAAAAAGGGAGATGTATTCAAATGCAGCAATAAAAGAGGAATGTCTTTACTTCCATGCGCAATTAAAATCCTCTCCAATATTTTGTTTTGCAGACTCTTACCGATTGGTGAAAGAGGGATAAGTCCTTAGCAGTGTGGATTCCGTCAAGGCAGCTCTACTATAGACCAAATTTTCAGCTTCCGAACTTCATGTACTTCTATATGTAATACTTCATGGAGGAAGAGAGTATGATGTGACCCCACATCACCTCTTTGTTAATTTTAAGTCAGCATATGACAGCTTTGAGCGAAAGGAACTATACAAAGAATTGCGATAGCTGACCGTTCAGCCTAAACTGAACAGACTCATTAGGCTGACCATAAAAAGCATCGAATGTGTGGTCCGAGTGCAAGATCTATAAACTTCGATATATCTAAAAGAGGAGTGTTGCAAGGGGATGCCCTGGCGTGCCTGCTCTTTAAATTGGCTTTGGAAAAAGCACTAAGAGACTATGGTGGGGCGGTCCAGACAAGCGGTTGTTGAAGCCTTCCTTGCTGTGGTGACGGATGGGATTCGTAAATGAAGATAAGACCAAGTACATGATCTCGGATGAAGCACCAAGATTAATTGGAACCAAGGTTTCTTTTGGACAATATGAGTTTAATCAGGTTGCGATTGTATTCTTAGGGTCTTTGGTAGATCACAACAACGTAACCGCAACTGAGATATAAATAAGAATATTTCCAGCTTCTACTTATATTCAAGGGGAAAGTGTTGCGCCGAATATATGGTGATATTCATGAAAACAAAGAATGGAGGCGAAGGAACAATATTTATACCGTAAACCATAGCTCCATTAGTTAGGGTGTCTTCGATGTTCAGAACATCTCGCTCGAATACCTGACGACATGCCTGCAAAGAGAATTCTGTCCGAACTCCTTTACAGTCGTCGCAGAGTTGGGAGGCCAAGGCACTATGAAACTAATTAAATGTGGGAAACTGGATGGCTGCAGCACAAGATAGGGGATCGTGGCGCTAGCTGCTAGAGGAAGCCAGGACCCTTCAAGGGTTGTATAGCTATGAAGAAGGAATGACGTCGAAAGTTGATCCATTATTTATTAATATTAGTCACTTAATTATTTATTTCTTGAGATATAGATTCTGCCCTATCCAAGAAAAATAGAAATATAACAGTATAACATGTATGTTTAAATACATTAATCGAAAATACATCAAAAAAAAAAATCTGGTGCGGACAACACACTTTTACTTTTTACTTACCTCCATTGTTAAATTCAAATTAAGAATTCTTAAATACATTTCGCGACGACAATAAAATGTTAAAGTTTTAATTGCATTGAGTTTCAATAGAAACATGTGTTTTTAAAATTATCAATTACTAGCTGTGTCACGCAGCTTTACTCGCGAATATTGCATTTCGTATTAATTTATGTGCGTTTATGGTGAGATTGGCTATAATAAATATCAACTATCAGCTACTCTTTGTTATCATTTAAAGCCCGATCTTGACTTCTTCCTGTCAAATTTACAATAGCAAACCAGTAGAAGTGGTTATACCCAATGTAAAAATAATCGTCACAAACCATTTTTAAAAAAAATAAATAACAATTGAATATATTTTCATAGGATCCTACACTCGAAACAGATATGAAACGCAATATGCTTAAAAGGGTCGGTCACCTGTATGTAGTGACCAGCCAGGTGCCCTTAAGATTTTTTAATGAGAGTAAAAAACAACCTTAGTTATTCCCTCCTTCGAAGGGGACTTAAAATGGTGGTCCCAAGCCTTTGCGATTCCATGAACTCGTTAAAGATCTCTACTCTAACTAAACTTGGAGAGGAAAAAATTAGTCATCATACGATTAACCATGGTAGTATAAAAGTGACGTTAAACGAACAGATAACAACAGTAATATGCTTAAATATATTTGTTATAAAAATCTTTGTACCTTTGCTGATACATATCAGATTAAGACAATTTTACGTTTAGGTTGTTCAACCACTTTTTGGGCAAAGATTTTCAAATCCTGCGTTATTGCACATCTAGGCAGTAAGACGAACCTTCAGGAAAAATTTTAGCCTTACAACCATAGTAATTTTTTAGATACCAGAAAATTGAGTGGTACTTTCTTCGACATACAACTAATAAAAGTCCTAAATATGCTTAAAATAATAGTTCTGATTATTATACTCGAATAAATCAAAAGAAATAGTATTTTTTTAATTTATTTAAATTTATAAATGTATATACTTCAAGGTAATAACGATTAAAGATGAAAATGACTCTTGAAATAAAAAATGACTTAACAATATAGATAATAATATAGATTGATATAAATATTTCAGCGTTGTGTAACCTTCTATACCCCCAGTAGCCTCATCTCTCTTCGGACCAAATATTTTATTACCTTATTTTCTAAAACCTTTAGCCGTTGTCCGTCCTTCAAAGTAAGCGGCCACGTTACACCGTCGGTAGAATAGCAGTTTTATAAATTCTAACCGTTAAGTTTTTAGACAGAAGCTAAGTAATTTCGCAACTGAATTATAACACGAATTTCCCGCGTTTAACCGGGACTTTATTTCCTCCTGGATTTTTGTTTTCGTTATCATTGAACCTAAATACCTAAATTTCTCTACGTGTTCAAAAGTATACCCTGATATATCAATATCACTATGATCGCCACCGCCTCTGCTACAAATCATATATTTTGTCTTTTCGGTATTTATTTCGAGTCCTATTTCTTTACCGGTTTTTATTAACGGACTTGTATTTAGTTGTATAGTTTCCGTGTCTTCCTTTAGCAGTACCAAATCATCGGCGTATCCCAGAACCGGAATTTTATCACCCAAATTTAAATCTTCTTAGTACATATCACTTTTTCTTTGATATATTCTAAAGCGACTTCGTCTGCATGAATTTCTGTTATTATGATTACTATTAAGAAGTATTTAAAAGAATATATTTTAAAGTACTTCCGCGTAAATGACATTTTTATTTTCTTGTGGCAGAAGAACATACTGATTTTCTTCGCAACCTGATCTCGACGTAAATCCATTCCTACGTGTTTAAATGGAAAAATATAAATTAACGGGAAATTGAATTATTTAAACATAAAAGGTAAATCATTTGGAATCATTGGGATGCGAGGTTTTTTTTTCTCCCAAATTTTCCCCGTTTTTCCCCATATTTTTGGTTTTCGGTCCTATTGGTCGCAGCGAGATGTTATATAGCCTATAACCTTCCTGGATAAATGGACTATTTAACACAAAAAGAATTTTTCAATTAAAACCAGTAGTTTCTGAGATTAGCGCGTTCAAACAAACAAACAAACTCTTCAGCTTTATAATATTAGTATAGATATTATTATCTACGACAATTAGTTATTTTTATCGGCTTTTCATCACTCTTCGTTAACTTTAACAATTTTGAGTATAAGAAAATATCGTTTCTAAAATCGTCAGCTTTCCAGCGAAATATTATACATGTTTTTATGTTCAAAAATTGCATAAAAAAAGAATAAGTAAAACTAGTGGAATAATAATTTAATAAATCGTTATACTGAAAAGAGAAAATAAAGCTTGTATAAAATAGATTGCTCAATTAAAGGAAACTCCAGATATTAAAAGAAAAAATGTATAATAATACAATATATGATAATTTTTTATTCTATATTTTTCAGTCCTGTGACAATCCTAAAGTAGGAAGATTCACCTTTTTCACTCAAAAATTAGGGAAAAGTACCTGGCGGCTGAGCGTTATCTCAGTCAAATCACCTACTTGCTAATAAATAAAACCATTCATGGGTTGTAGAGGCACACGTTCTTCTATGCATATTTAAGATAAGGAAAATTGTAAACAGGAATAAATAAAACAATTATTTATATATATATATTTTTTTTTACTATCCCAAAAATTTCGTATTTGTTTTCATCGGAAATACACGTTTTAGGGTACTTCCAAGAGTCCAGTCATAATGGCCAAGTCCCGCAAAAAGGTCTGCGGTGGTAATCATGTGTGGTAACCAAGCTCAAAAAGAATACAATGTATAAAACTGAAATTTATATAATTTTTTTTTTGTTTACTCATTTAACGTCCCTTTTGATTTACGCTACTTTGACTAATCGGAATATGCTACTGTGGAAGTCCAAAATTTTGACTAACCAGATTTTATTAGTATTGGGATCTTTAAATAGTACTTGACATCGCACAGGACTACCATTTGACGTCTTCTACAAAGAACGTTCAGGGATATTTTACTACGATTTAAAAAGCCTAGGGTCACATGTTACGTTTAAACCTACGGACATAGGAGGCTGTTATGCTAACAACTACACTTCAGGTAACCCCAACGCCATACATGTTATCCTACCTTTTTTTATCAAAATCCTGTTTACAATTTTCTCAAATACGGCTCTAATGATTTTGATTAAACTTTATCGATGTAAACATTCTTATTGAAATATTTGGCAGGGCTTTTTTGAGCTCTGATTTTGATAAATTTGAGATTTTTTTAAATTTTTCTTCCTCTAATGTACATTTTAAAAAAATTAACCATATCATCTTATTGGCACTAGATAGATTTTGATAACTGAATGAAGTGTGTTGCCTGCACCAGATTTTTATCAGAAGAAATTTTTAAAGAACATGCATATGTGTATACGACCAGCGAACTTGAATCCACTGTATATACATATATACTTAAATACTAGCTGAATGTGTCTTACAGAGTTATCTTGACATCCAAATTTATTACCAAGATCTCATCCGTGACAGGCGGGGGTCTTCATCCGGAAAAAAGATCTCCAGGCCCATAGATGATTGCTTCGATGTGAACGAAAGAATTCTTCGTTTTCGAAATCCTTACTTGAATACTTAGAGAATCAACTGAGCAATCTAAGAAGGATTATCTGAATCAGTCGAAGGCGGAATGTCCAAGGAATCGTCTTCTTATCTCCAGCGTGACCGCGGGGAGCGGTAGCCGTGGAAGGGATTGATAAGGAAGATAGGGGCGGATAAACTAGGCGAGAAAGCAGATAGTAGAGGAGGAATCTGTTTATGAGCGCAATAAATCGCTTGCACAATGGCCGCGGCGCGGTGAGCGGAGATAACGGCGGCTATCTAGGCGGTGTATCGGTCCTCTGTCCGGGCCCCGGTCTACTTATGTAATTATGTTCGAAGATCTGGTTCTGCAATGCACTGTGAAATCTACTGCTTCTTCGTGGGACCGGAGATCGGCCGGTCGAAAGTTAGCTACAGAATCGTGGAGGACATCGCGTGTACCCGGCTGTAGGAGATGTAACTTGAGAAACCAGGCTATGTTAGAATGTTGTCGAATTATCTTTGAAAGTATTTTAAATTTGTCGAAACTAATCACAACGCGGGAAAGTAGATTTGGAAGCAATGTAAAGGAAATTTCTTCGTGACGCATTGGAATATAAACGATAAACAAAAATAAAACCAGTGTGTTGTGAAATCCTCTAACTTCGGCCTATACTAATCTTTTTTTCGGGATGATTTCAGAAATGATTTTATATAATTTTAGGCAAATAGTGATAGTTTTTTATTTTAAATCCATATGTATTAACTACTTAACTTGTTACAACCTTAATAAGTCCAGAACATCGTCTGCTAAAGTCATATAAGTCCGCATTGTTTTTATAAGATGTAGTAATCTTACACCCCTATAAGACAATCTGAAGTTGCTGACATTCTTACTTAGTTATAAAATTAAACTCAGGACAGCTATTGAAACAGTCTTTAGAAAATCCTATTCATTAACATAGGGTTCATTTTAAATCATGTTCAATATCTGTAAAAAATAAATAAATAAAAAAATCTGGTGCGGGCAAAACACGACTTTCACTTACCTCGACTGTCAATATTAATTTAAAAACTATTAAATATACTTCAATTTGAAAAATATTCTAAGTTGATTTTAATAAAATGTGTATTAATTTTTGTTGGAAATATATGATTTAGGTTAAATAATATAACTACATTAAATTGTTAATAAGTAATAAGTTTATTTTCTATTCGTCACTTTATATTACATTTTACAACTATGGGTATCAGATAATATTTTTTCTAAATTTTTTATCTTTTCAATGGTATATTATACTTCTATATTACTGTTCTTAATTCCAAAAAAAAAAATTACATAAAAAAATAGTTTTTCTTTTTTAGCCTTTAGATAGACATCAAATTCGTCCAACTTGTATATTTAGCCGTCCTTCATCAATGTCATTTAGATGATATGGTCAATCTTTTGGAATGTACAAAATTAAAGGTAGTTTAGAAGAAAATTTAAAATATCGGCATTTAAGCCCTGTCAGACTATTTAAATCAGAATAAAACCTACATAATATTAAAGCTCATTAAATTTTACATCAATATAGGGAGTTTAATCTAAATTGCTAGAGATGTTTTTGAGAAAATCGTAAAAAGTAGCAAAATGCTTGGTATAAAGTAGGTCTTCTGGTTAGCCGATTTTTATGAAAAAGTTGCTGTAACATTTCAGGCGTATAGTTGTTGTACATGTGAAATTTTCATCAAACTTTTCGTTTTTGCACTAGACTTACCACACACATACAGACCTTTTTTCGGGGCTTGGTTATTTGGACCCAAAGGACCATAAAACCTGTATTTCCGTCGAAAACTGAAATTTAAAAATTTTAAGAATCGCAATGCTTTCCCTTACTAAAAACAACAACATATTGGTAGATGATCATTATTAGGGAGAATTACGGAAATTCTAGCGAAATAAATATATAAGAACAAAGACGCCTGTTGACCATTCCTGAGCATGGTTTTCTATACTCGCAATATAAATTTTCTGAATGAAAAACCCCCGTCAACAATCATCGCATAGAAACTCGAGCAATCATGGAGTTATCAGTGAAGCTATTAGTCTGTCTTTTTACTTTTGTTAGTAGTCAGCGATGTCAAAATCACAAAGAAAATTTGAACAACCATGTAATGATATTGTGATATCGAGGTGGGGTCACCCATCCGTGGATCAGCTATGTTATTGATTCCATTATACCAGATGTAATCCCATGATGTTAAATATACGTCGAGGATAAACGAATTTCACAGCATAACATCTTTGATTGGCGTGATCAATCGTTGTCAAAACTTTTTAGTTCCTCCATCCTTATCAGCACTGCATTACATGAATACTCTTGGTTCCTTTTATTGTCCGCCGCCTTTACACTTTCTCCCGCAAATCGTGCCGGCGGAGGCTCCTACCGGACAGAATCCACAACCAAATCCCTTTGAACATCGCGCGTAAGTTTTGTAGCCCCTTTTCCATTCGATCCGTGTAATTCGAGGCTATCTCTTACAGTTCTTTTTTTTTTTCACTACGCATCCCTTCGACATTTGCCTGCACAATGGAAGCGGCGAGTGGACACCTGTCGGAAAGCGGCGTCCACTTACACAGCGTGTGGCCTCGGAACTATAAGAGATATTTTCTTAGTTACCTAATCTTTAGTCAATTCTTTTTAATGCAATCAGAAATTTATAACGCCTTGGACGATACAATATAAAATAATACTTTATAAATAAAATTGGAGGCTGATGTCACTTCACCACTATTTTATTGAAAAAAATATATTCGCACTACGTTTCGGCTAACAATGCCATCTTCTGGTGCAGTGGAACAACTTAGATTTAGTGTGGGTAGCTGCTTCCTAGTCAAAACCACATGACCAAATCAATGATTGGATAGGAAGCAGCTACCCACACTAAATCTAAGTTGTTCCACTGCACCAGAAGATGGCATTGTTAGCCGAAACGTAGTGCGAATATATTTTTTTCAATAAAATAGTGGTGAAGTGACATCAGCCTCCAATTTTATTTATAAAATATTTGACCTTCACCTAAAAGAATCTACACCTTAAAAATAATACTTTAATATGTTGCTAAAGGTATCAATATCCCCTTTTAGCTGTAACTGAATCATTCAGCGTTTTCATCCAGCGTTTTCATCCATCGCCCTGAAAACAACAAATTACTTCTATCTATTAAAAAACAAACAAAATAAATACAATCTAAGTTAATAAGCTCGTATTGCACCGGGTCTATGTATTTTATATATTTTGTATTTTTCAACCCCAGAAAAGTTTCAGATTTTTTTTTCTGCCTATAAGTATAAATAAAATAAAAAAGAAAAAAGAAAATAATTATTTTTTACCGAAAAAATCTCGTGCGCGCAACATACTACTTACCTTTGTTGTTATAACCAATTTAATAATTTTCAAATACAGAAATTAAATTTGTTACTACACAATGGTTAATTATTTCCAAATAAATATATGAGAGTATAACTGTTTATATAGCTGTTTATAGATGCTAATCTTTTCTCTATCTTTAATAATAACCGAGTTTTAGTGGAATTACACCTATTATAATTTGTGACTTGAATTTATAAATTAACTTTTTTTATCTTTTTATCGCATATTTTGACTCTATAACGTTTTACATATTATTTTCTATCTTCAAAATGACTGAATTCTGAGGGTATTCATAGGTGAAATTTCAGTTTATTTCTTCTTTTTTTTTTCTTTTTTATTACTATTCGCGGTTTTTGGTTATACAACGCTCATAAATGTTTTCTCTATCTAAAATAGCGTAGTTACAAGCGTATATATATATACAAGATTTCAATTTGTTTTCTTTATTTGATTTTTACGTTCACCGCGCTTTACTGATTCTAAACCTCTAACGAGTACATGTTTTTCGCTGTCTTCAAAAATAGATGAGTTACGGGCGTATTAAGTGTAAAAATTCAATATTTTTGTTTTATTTTTTCTTTTTGGTAAAAAAAAAAAACTAATAATTTTTTCTCTATCTTCAAAAATAACTAAGTTATTGAGCTAAATAACTTTTAATCGGGCGCTATTTTTAAAATAACCCGCTGATATCAATGTCTAGATGTCAGGGTCATCGTTGCACGTCCTTGTATTTTTGTGCAAAATTTAAAAAAAATTGGTCTAGTAGTTTCGGAGAAATGCAGCAGACGGCGAACAAACAATTTTTTTGGGTTCTACGTATCTTAAAACGTAAGCCATAAAATTTTGAGGGTGATATTTATTTATTTTATTTTTTGTTCGATTAAAAGATTTATTATTGATTGATTTATTATTATAATAAACCGAATGGGTTCAAAAATTAATTACTTCAAGTTTTGATAGAACATGTACTTTATTAAATCTATTATATTTTGATGGATGTTGGATAGTAAAATTAATAAAGTTCGAAATAAAAACTTACTTTAATTAAATAAAAAACGATTAAAAACACAATTAAAATGATGAAAAATAAGAAATAAAAAAAAAGCTTTTTCTTGATGATAAATTAAATTTAAAAAAAAAATGTTTTTTAAGTCCACTCACACGATATTTTTAACAATCTTACCACAAAACAACACAGTTCACACGATGCACAATATGCAGGTAATTGGTTGGTTACCTCAGTGTTGCAGGTAAAAAAATAATATTAATAATTAAGTTACTTTCCATCTGGCAACACTGAGGGACCTAAAAAACCGTCGTGTAACCTCCATGTTGTGATTGACAGTGCAACCGTTACAATATTATTATCTACAATAATTAGATAGTTTAAACGGTTTTTAATCACTCTCCATCAACTTTTACAATTTCTTTTAAAAAATAATATTTTATTCTAAAACCATAAACTTTTGCACGGTATGTTATATGTCTATATTATTGTTTTAAAAATTCTATATCTATGTTTAAAAAGTACATTAAAATATTTTTACGTTTTTCTCCTTTAGTTGAATATCTCGTAATAATTCGTTCAACTTGCTTATTTAACCGTTTATTATCCATGATAATAAGATATGGTTATATTTTTTTAGAATCAACAAAACTAAATGCACTTTAATTGAAGAAAATTTAAAATATCAGCATTTAAGCCCTTTCTGGGTCTTATTTCAATCAGAATAAAGCCTATATGATACTAAATCTCATTAAATATGACATCGATATAGCGAGTTTAATCAAAATCGATAAAGCCGTTTTTGATAAAACTATAAAAACTTGCAAAATGCATGGTTTAAAGTAGCACTTTCGGTCAGCCGATTTTAGCGAAAAGGTTGCTGTAACATCTCGGGCGTATAGTTGGTTAAATATGAAATTTCATTTTCTTATGAGTTTTCATTTTCGTGCAGGACCTACTACACACACACACACAGATCTTTTCGCACGTATTTCCGTTGAAATTGTAATTAGAAAATTTTCAGGATACCTTACTATATGTTTCATATACAGGTAAACAAAAGTAAAAATTAAAAAAATCATACCTAATATATACAGAAAATATAAGATTGAGTGTTATTAATATTAAATGATCTATTATCATATTATTTAAGATAATATACTCATAAATAAAATATAATAAAAAATGTAGTTATAATAAAGAAATACGAGAGATCATTACGATTCAATGACTAAAAAACAGTTGTATTTATGTGTAACTTATTAATTGTATCCTCAAAATCTAGAACATAATGTATCTAATAAATATATAATGGGGGATTCTTGTTAGGATATAATAGTTTATACCATACTAGTATAGGCCCACGTGCTCCTTGCATTGAATAAAATAAATTTATGAAAATAACTTTTTTTTTCTCTGATTCATATTTGATCTAATTCTTCATTCTCTTTCATTTTAATCTCAACACCCTTCTACTTAATCCTTCATAACATTCAAGGAATTGTAATGTAGTCCTTTAAAATTTTTATAATAATTCTTGAAATGATAAAGTTCTCACTTCTGGTTCTTAGAGCTACAGGTTACATCTATCTTAATATATGTTAACTAATTAGTCCTACGAAAAATAGTTAATGCTCCTTATTATGTTTACAACTGTACCTTACACCACGACCTTAATATTCCATTTATTTTAGACCTGGTACCATCCAAATTTTCCAAATTCCATCAGAACCTTCTTCATCATCCTAATCATCCAGCTCAATCCCTCTCCAGCTCCACCCACCCCTACAATCCTCCACGAAGATTGAAACGGCAGTGGCCCAGCGACGTTCTATACTGGAGTTCTGACACTGGTCATATATATATATATATATATGTGTGTGTGTGTGTTTGTGTGTGTGTTTTTTCTATTTTATGTAATTTGACTTTAGCATTATTTTCTGTATATATTGTATAAATGTGGTCTCATATCACTATTACTATTGTTCATTCTGAAACAAATTGTAATATTTCTCAATTAGATGCTGTAGCAGTTTTAGTTTTGGAGCCGGTGAAGTTTCTATGCTAGATAGTGGGTTGTTAACTTCCTGAATGGTATTAAAAAACTAGTCGTTTATAGTGAATCCGCTGTCGGTGCACTTAAAACTTAATAGGCATTGTGGGATTTTTCTTTACAATATAAAATGATCCTGCATACCTCTCTGACTACTTCATTTTAAAAATGTTGTAACTTTATAGTTGCATTAGTGGTAACAGAAGTCATTGCTGATACTGAATGGTTATAAATTACGGAGGTTTTTCAGAAAGAATAGTGCACTTCTAGATCTCAATCTGTTACAGATGGGAAAAAAAAATCTGGTGCGGGCAACACACGACTTTCACTTACCTCCATTTTTAAAATCAATGAAAGAATTTTCAAATACAGTTAGAGATAAAAATACGTGAAATTATTAAGGAATTAATTAAATTAAATTTCTATAGAAACATGTGTTTAAATCAAAAATCAATTATATTATTATCTAAAATAATCAGTTAGTTTTATGTTCATTTCATCACTCTCTATTAACTTTTAAAAGCTTGTGTATGAGATGATAATTTTTCTAAAATCTTTAGCTTTCCAACGGTATATCATACATGTATATTACTGTTCTTATGTTCAAAAACGAAAAATTGCATTAAAAATATTTTTTCTGTTTTCTCCTTTAGTTGGGTATCGAATTTATTCAATTTATATATTTACCAGTTTTTTATCAGCGTTAACAAGATAATCTAATTATTATTATTGAATCTACAAAATTAAAGGTACTTTAGGGGAAGAAAATTTAAAATATCGGCATTTAAGCCCTGTCAGACCATTTTAATCAGAAAGAAACCTACATGATATTAAAGCCCATTAAATTTTACATCGATATAGCGAGTTTAATCAAAATCGTCGGAACCGTTTTTGAGAAATTCGAAAAAAGGTGCAAAATGTATGGTATAAAGTGCCTCTTCTGGTAGGCTCATTTTGATGAAAAAAGTTTTGTCACGTCTCGGGCGTATAGTTGTCTTAAATATGAAATTTCAGTTTCATAGGACTTACCGTTTCCGCCCGGGAGTTACCACACACACACAGACACACACACACACACACACACACACAGACCTTTTTGCGGGACTTGGTTATTTGGACCTAGGGGACCCTAAAACGTGTATTTCCGTTGAAAACTGGAATTCGAAAATTTTCACGATCGCAATACCTCCCCTTACTATATATAGTAAGTGAAAGTAAAAAAAGTTAAAATTATAAGGCAAAAAAATAATTTTAGCTTTTGCAGTAATTAAACTTTCAAGGACTTCGTAATATATTCAAAACAATTATATTATGATATTGGTATGAGTTGTTAAACAATTTTAATTATTTTTAGGTTATTTTTAAATAAAACAAGTGATCCATATTTTTCAATCATCAATCTTTTAATTTCTTTTCTCTCTCCAACTTTTCAGCCTTTTGTAATTTTTAAGGATCCTACTTTAATCAGTCCTGTCGATTGTATACATAAAAAAAAAAAATATATATATATATATATATATATATATATATATATATATATATATATTTATATACATGGACACTTTATAAAATATTTAAAAAAAATACTTCATTAAGCTGAAACCAGCCTTGTCAGCTTGTTATTATCTACTTAGTAAGCGTATAATAATAAAAATATCACCATCATATACAAAAAAAGTATATTCCTTTCTTGGATATTAACGCAGTAACTGATACATAATTATATCTAGCGAACCATCAGAGCTTCAATGAAGTGCTGACGATTTAGTTACTTTTTGAAATATTACCACCTATTTTAGGACAATTAAGATTTTTAAATAATTAAAAGAAAGTGGTAATGGACTTGCTCGATTAACTCGCGCGAGAAAGGTGATTGGAGAGCCAGTCTGGTTTAAAGAAGACCCGCCAGCTGCTTCGGTGTCGATATTTATAAATTATTTCTTATATAGTTTTTTTTTTTTAATAAATTATGTTAGCCAAGAAGTAATAGTCGCAGTAAGAAGTTATAAAGAGTGGTGCTATTACTAAAATATTCAATAAATAAACTTAGTAGCAATCGCATTATAACATAAATAAATAATTTATCTTAATTTATGTTTTTCTTCAAATGCGACTTGAGTACGATGACAGACCTTAATAGTTTAACAATCTTCCAATATTTCTTAGGAAATTCAAAGTTCAAATGTCTCAGTCATAATCATAATATTTATTTCACTATTTTCATAGTTTATATTCTGAGTAATCTGGTGCTCGCAACACACTTTCACTCACCACAGTTGTCAAATTAATTTAAGAGTTTTTAAATACAGTGAGAGTTGAAAAAAAAAAGTTGAAGAATTATATTTAGTTTTGACAGAAGCATGAGTTTTAGATTAAATAATTTAACAACAGAAATTATTATCTGCAAAAAATCACATAGTTTTATCACTTAAGTTTTTGCTCTTTTCTTGTTTAGATGGATATCAAAATTCGTTTAACTTCTGTATTTATCTTTTTTTTTACAATGATAACTAGATGGAATGGCTAATTTTTTTGAATTCCCCAAAATTACAGATAATTTAATAGAATATATTTTCAAAATATACCAATTGAGCCGGGCCAGGCTATCTCAATCATTATGAAACCTACATGATATTAAAGCCCATTAAATTATACTCCGATATAGGGAGTTTAATTAAAACCGTTAGAGCTCTTCTTGAGAAAATTATAAAAATCTGCAAACTGCATACTATAGTGGCTCTTCTGTTTCACTGGTTTTGTTGAAAATGTTGCTGTATTATCTCGACTATATACACTTCTTAGATATGAAATTCCAGTTCCATGAGAAATGTAGTTTTTGAGCTAGGTTTTTTACAAAAAGTTTTGAAAAGAAAAAAAAAAAGGAGTAAATATCTTGAATAATTATTCTCATTAAGGTCACCTGTGGTGTAGTGGCTAGCATAACATTCTTTTATGACCTAGGTCGAGCTGGTAGCCCAAGAAAATTTTAATGGGAGTAAAAGTCCTTAATTAACTGTCCTTCGGAGGGACGCAAAAAGGTGGTCCCGAGCCATATCAGGTACTCGTTAAAATATTCTTTTTTTGTTATCTCATTATTGTGAATAATAAATAAGTATGTTTATTTTGTCTATTGGCCAGTGATATATTATTTTATATTTTAATGCATATACCTATTATTTTTAAGGGACCCACTACCAGAATAACATTTCTTCCATTGGACTTAATTATTATTTCGCAAATAAGGACATTGGCATTCCTTATATCATGATAAAATAAACACGGAACATAGATAAATTCCTATAACATTAGAAGCGATTTCCTATTTTAGTCTCACTAAATTAAAAGTTTCCACTTTTGTCGTTCTAACTAGGCAGTCAGTTTTCTGTAAAGATTGCATTATCGGATTAAGAAATATCGAGAAGAAGAATTGACCACCGTAAGGGCAGTACAGTGTCCACGAAGGTTTCGCAAAGATCCTCAGAGGTGCCGCCTTACCTAACTCTTGACAATGCGGGCTACAGCTCAATCGATTCTCAACGCATCTTTCCCAAATCTTGCGCAACTCGGGCCCCTCAGCTTTTAGAGCATGAACGCGGTGCGGTTCTCGTCTCAACAGGTAATTGATATCTGTGACTTTGTTCTCTAAGAGGTAGGTCAAGGTGAGGTGTCGCTCTGAAAAAAAATTAGTCTATTTTTCTTTTGGACATCGGATCCCCTCAAGCAAGTAATCATTCATGTGTCGAGAACCAGTTAGTATGAAATGGGGTGAAGAAGACACGATAAAGTTTCAAAAATTAATTAACAGACGTGTAAATCAATTTTTGTGTCTTAAACTTACGAATCATGCGAGATAATAGTCTTTTTGAATAATGGTTCTTAAAGATAGAGTAGATTCTTGTGCACCTTCAAATATTTTAGTACATTTATCAATTTTGTATCTTTATCATTCGGTCATTATGCCACTTCCTAAACAGAAATATCAATTGGAAAACTTTTTATACCATAATTAATGGTCAAGTACTCACATAGGTTTCATTCGGTGCCAACATTGGAATGGAACCCTCTCGATAGATCTAATCAAACAAGAATACGCGTATTATACGTTGCAGCTTCACGGAATGGGACTAATTCCTAATATATCGAAAGTTCTAGGAGATAACGACAATTAAATTAATTTATTCTTTGAATTTCTTCGGAAAAACTCCTCACTATCCAAATTATAAAATTTACAATCTTCATCATTCAAACTTTATTCCAAAAGTTTGAAACATTTAATCTAAACAGTTAATAACGTTAATAACCTTTTATTTATAATTACTATTATTTATTTATTTCTTCCTTCTTCTAGAGGCTTAACAATTATGATGTTTATGTATTATATGTTATACATAATTTCGAAAATGGTAAACACAGTCAACTCCTTATTACTTTCACCATTGCTTGTTGGCTTGTTCTCGTCCTTTTGCGAAAACCTTAAAACAAATTTAGGTTCTTGGACTAACCTAAAAATGATTAATCAGAGTTTGATGTAAAATTAGTAACTAAATTTTGTGGCACCGACGTTCGAATTACAGGAGTCTTGTATATTTTTTTTTTTGACTAAGTAATAATTCTTGATATAGACGTAAATTGTGTGTGTGTGTGTGTATATATATATATATATATATATATATATATATATATATATATATATATATATACATATATATGTGTGTGTGTGTGTGTGTGTGTGTGTGTGTATGACATCTATATCGAGGAGATAATCCTTTTCGTGCGTAATCTATTCTCCCTCCGTAATAAGGGTAGTTAAACTTATGCTATTTCGGACTGAATCTTACATCAGGAAGAGAGTTCCGATATTTTATTAACAACTATAATATTTCGATTCGTATCCTTTTTTAAAAGGTTAAAAATGGTGGTTCTCTTCCATTTTTATCGTATCCCAGTTACAAAATATGTCAATTGTTGAGATTCCTTTTAAAAAGAATGGCAATTTAAACTTACATAAAAACAATCATTAAAAACATCCTACAAAAATTAAAATCAGGTATATACCGTTATACCACGCTGCTCTTTGTCGCTGGATACTATATTTTAGGGAGAGAAAAAAATCAGAAATAAAATAAAATCTATTTATCATATAAATAATTTCTGAAACGACCAATCCGGACAATATTCCTTGCCGAACCATATTCCAAGACCATATATCCATAGGACCCAATTCTAATTCTACTGGGCTAATAAGTAACGACAATCACAAATTCATTAGCATTCCCTCGTTAAAATGCTTGAGCCGGAATGCTTTGGAACTTTATGAGTTTGGCCAGAGCGTACAAGGGAGCATAAAGTTCTGCTAATTAGGTTGGAACTAGCCATAGCTCAGGTCCTACACCGGCGAACTATGTGCTCCGCCCGGGGCGGGAGTGTAACTTGACCAAGGTTTCCGTCGTACCTCTTCCAAGCCTAGTTGTCTCCTTGTTTGACCCAAGGGACACCTTCAGTAAAAGGTCAAATCAGCTATAAACAACATAACTAAGTTTTTATCTACTTACTTCCTAGAAGCCGGTTAAAATTGAAGGGGTATTTTAAGAAATCTGGTGCTCCGATAGCATGAATTTCACATTATCTTTCTTTAATCTTGAACATTCCATTGGTATATTACGCATATAGGTAACTACTCTTATTTCTGAAAATATATTTTTAACCTCGAAAAATACTTATTTATCTTCTTTAGTAAGTTGCCAACACGTTCATACCTTGTATTTATCATTTTTTTTATTACTAATGACAAGAATGAAATTAAATGATTTTTTATTTTTTTTATTCTGGAATCAAGTCACCTTAGAATAAAGACAATGAACAAAAATAAATTCTTATGGTCTGGTTACATTAATATATATATATATATATATATATATATATATATATATATATATATATATATATATATATATATATATATATTGGGTTGATGCAAAATTAATGCAGGTTTCCTCTATTGCAATATCTTAATTCCAATTGTGTAAACAAAGCTAATCCTAACATTGATCATTATTATACCAAAACAAACCTTATCTAATACCCTCTCTTTCACCATGAATTTGTTTAGTAAAATCGTTTTGTTCAGTGTGTTCAAAGGTCTTGAATCGAAAATGTCAAAGTGCGATTTTCGTCAAATTTATTTTTACGAATTTGAATTAGGGCGCAGCGCTGCGCAAACGGCTCGTAATATTAATGAAGTGTGGGGTCAGGGGCTATTAATGAGTGCACGGTGCAGCGTTGGTTCCAGAAGTTTCGCAGAGGAGATTTCGACCTCGAAGACAAGGAAGGTCGGGGCCGTCATCTTGCTCTGGACAACGACCACCTGAGGTCAAAAGTGGAAGAAGACCCAACCAAAACCACACGAGAAATGGCGGGGGAACTCGGAACTCAAAAATTGCAACGTCTTTGCCCAGCATTGATGAATCGGAAGGGGCCGATCCTGCTCCACGATAACGCCAGACCACACGTTGCACAACCAACGCTTCGACGACTGCACGAGTTGGGCTACGAAGTTCTCCAACATCCGCCTTATTCACCTGACCTCTCTCCTACAGACTTCCACTTTTTCAGGCATCTGGACAACTTTTTGAGGGAGAAAAATTTTCAAAACCAGGACGACATTGAAAATTCTTTTCGTGATTTCATTGAGTCCAGGGATTCGGATTTTTTTTTCTGGTGGAATAAGAAAGCTTGTTGAACGTTGGCAAAAGTTCATTGATTCAGATGGAAATTATTTTGATTAAATATATATGGTTAAAGTAAAGATATGGCGTATTTACAATACCTACTAAAAACCTGCATTAATTTTGCATCAACCCAATATATATATATATATATATATATATATATAAGATCAACTATTCAATACATCTATAGATCTTTGCAAATTATTACACACACTTATATATATATATATATATATATATATATATATATATATATATATATATATATATATATATATACACACACATATATTTATACAATATTTTACAATGCAGCAGGAGATTGAGATACGAGTAGGTAGAGGAAGGGTTGATGTTTGAAGGAAGAAAGAGAGGTGGCTTTACGGATAGAGATAGGCAGCGAACTCCAGAAGGGTGATAAAAAAGCGAGAAACGATTTTTGAAAGGGTGCAGTTCTATAGGATGGGGTATACACATTGATTAATTGGATTCTCGTATTCAACGAATGGATATCAGAGCGGAGGGTGAAGAGTTCAGTTATGTAGGCTGGTTTCTATTTTTTTAAAGTTTGGATTAGGTAAGAACCATGGAAATATTGCCGTCGAAGAGAAGGATAAAACCGTTTTAAGTTGGTATAATAGCCAGAAATATGACCACGTCTACGGTATCTGAAAATAAATATTAAAAAGTAGCTCATAAGACGTTTTAATTTTATTTCCAGTTCATCGGTTAGTACCCCAATAAACCAGGCAACCCTAGTCAACATTGGTATTTTAGAGTTTGTAATGTAGTTACTTTTTTCAAAAAAACTAAAACTATATAAAGATACATATGAGAAAATATTTAAAACTTCGGCTGATATTAATGACTAATGATTATATTAATGAAAAAAAAAGCACAGCTTTGTTCTGGAATTAGGCACTTAATATATTTAAACAAGGCATTGGGGTTTTATTTAACCTAGAGATAACATTCATGAAACATTAAACAATTTATTATAATAATTTTTCTTTTTTTGTGGTTGGGATAATTTATTTGTTCTCCTTTAGTAGCCAATTAAGCTTCTATTAGTTTAGACTTCACATATCTATTATCACTAATAATTATAAGAAATGATTTGTTAGCTCGAATGAACAAAATTAAATGTATTCAAGGGAAAGAATAGTGAAAAAAATATTAGCAGTCACCCTATTATTTTGAAAATAAAACCTACCTGACAATAAAGATTAAAGAATTATGCAGTAAAAATTCAAGAATAATTCATAGTCATATAATTGCCTTAAATATGCAATTGGAGTTTCTGGGGAGATTGACACAAGGGACGTTAAAACAGTTATTTTTATTGAAAAATGGGGTTTGAAAATTTTACGACCGTTATTCTTTCCTTTTTAATGTAATTTAAAATGGCCGTATATATCCCGTATAGGCCGTAGCATCCCTACCATTTCCAACTATCGAATATTTGGAAAATATCTCGTTTTTCAGATTACACACTTAGCTCTTGTAGCGTAGCGTTGCGGACGATACGGCGAGTGGCAAATTGTCGAAACTCTGGCCCCTTAAGAACTCCTGAAAATACCTCAAATAAAGTATCGAATATGGCCAATTTTAAATATATTACTTCGTTTTACTTGCTTTCTTGATAAGTGCCGATTTTCATATTCGATACTTAAAATATGTAGAGACAATATTTATATATAATCGTACAGGATGATTATTTTATTTTTCGAAAAAAAAGAAAGTTAATATCACGACAATTTTTTACGAGAAGACAGGCGATGGGTCGCTACCATCTCCCATCCCTAACTTCATTTGGTTGGACAAATAAAAACTATAAAAAAAATAAAAAGAATTATAATCATAAGATTTATCAGAGATCGCTTTTAATTTCAAACACGTACTTAATTTTCAAATTAATGCGTTTAGACACTATTTAAAAAAAATGACATAAATTTGAATTTTAACCAACTTCATCCACATAGAGATTTGCAGCCCACTTTGTTGCTCTAACGAAAATTCTGCGAACGCCCTTGTCTCAAGAAACATAAAATTGGTATCATTAACGCTGCGTTAAAACCCGAAATTACTCCGAAATTTTGTTGATTTTTGTAGAGCATGCCAACGACTACCAGGAATGTGAAATTAAAACGTCAGAAATATGATTAGAGTTTCTAAATCGGTATAATTAAAAACAATCCAATGGACAGTCCCTTTCAATAAACCTCACCAATCAAGCTCTATCCAGATTTCACAAATTATATTAAAATAATTTTTAATGTTTTATATATATATATATACTTGCATTAATGAAACGACTCACACCCTTCATACTCACACAAAATTATTATTAAAACGACTTTTTTAAAAACATTAATTCAAAATTGGGGCATTTCCTCTGTATAAAGACTCCAAGAATTTCGAAATCGAAAAGAAATAACAACTTCAAACCAAAACATTGGCCTTTGTCTATAATATAATAGTCTACTTCACATTCTCCTCCACAGTTCGACAAACAATGAATTTAGACAACAATTTCGTCAAAATTTCATCTTAGAATCTTCCGACCAACCAAAGTATTCATACTATACTAAAATTTTGAATGGACACGCAACACCCTAAACGCTCTTTAGAGATTAGAAAACAACTATACTTTGTAAACTCAAATTTTATTTCCAAATTACCTTTATCTACTATAACACTTAGTTGACAAACGTTCAAAACTTTCAATTCATTACAAAGAGCACATTTATGTTACCGTCATTGAACCCATCTGTACATAAGGAATCGAGCTTAGGGGCTCTACTAAGCCATCTAATTCCTCCCGCATTCAATCCTTATAATCCGAAATCCTTCGCAAAATCCTAAATGCTATTTCGTCAAAAATAAAATCATCCATAACGACCTTAATATCCCATTTGTTGCAGACCTTTCTCGTACCAGATATACCACGTTTAAGTACAAACTCCCAACCCATATTAATCCTCTTGTCCACAACCTATCAACCTCACATATTCCTGAAAACCTCGAGATCTACTTACTTAAATAAAGATCGAAGTTCTCCCGCTGGGTAGTTTCTTTACCAGCCTTTCACGCCCTTTATTATAATTCAACATTTTTATTTATTGTCTTTATGTTATAAAATTCAATAAAATATAAATAAAAAAATTTTATTTGGTATTAAATGTTTGCTCATACCTACCAAAAGGGATCCATGAAAACGCCGAAATGTACAGGGAAAAATAGGGAAGACAGAATCTCAATGTTAGCAGTAGGTAGGTGACGAAAGCACTTACTGTATTCAATATACTCAAAGAATATTGCAGTAGTATGGAGCAATTTTCCGCAGCGAAACGGCACGGTTCTCAGATGAATTTTACAGCGCTGATGTCTCCTTCAGCGTCGCTTTGAAGAAATAAGCCTGTTTGAGTGTCGCCACCCTGTGGCGAAGTCTATCAGATCCGCTTCTTCCGAGGCTGAAAATAGGCTCTTGCACTCACGGTGTGTGTTCCATATGGCCTTCTAACGTACTTACCTTCCGCCGGCAACCTACGGTATTTATGAATTACCTTATTGCCTAATTACCTTATTTAAAAAATATATAAATATATAATAATATAATTTAATTTAATATTATATATAATAATGTAATTTAATTTGAATCAAGTTATTCATTTAGATTAGGGCTTTTCAGCCACAGCATTTCATATTACAATTTTTATTTGTGAGTAATTTCATTTCATTCAATTTAAACCAAGTTAAAGTTGAAAGAATAATTGCGCGTAGTTTCGATAGAACAGTTATTCTAGATTTTATTTAATTTTTGATTTGCCTACCCGTCTCTTTCCCAAAAGGTTCATTGGCGTCATCAAAAGAATTGTATAGTACTCAGCCACGAATGGTAAAATTATAAATCTGTATCAGACACCTGATATAGTTTAAGAATACCTGGATAAGATGGCTGGAGCACGTAAAAAAACTGGAAAGTGTGATACCGCCAGAAATAAAGGTGGAGGGACACCCTGCCGAAAGAAGGCGCAGAGAGAAACCTAGAACTCGTTGGCTGTAGGATATAGAGGAGAACCTTTGGTTCTGGGGTGTCAGCAGAGGGAGAAGAGCAGCCGTAGACAGGTCAGAGAGGAGGAAGATCGCTTAGAAGTGCAAGGTCATACAGCGGCGTTTGAATGGATAGCATAGGTTAGGTAGCACTCTGCGATTTTTCTTAATTCCATTCGGGTACCAATGTTTGTTTTCTTCATCTTGAAGTATTTCTTTCATGCATTTCTTTTTACCAACCTTTGTCCTCAATTACTCGAATAGTATATACTCAATTAGCAAGTGTTGCACAATGTGTAGGGTATTACTACATTTTTCGCAGGTTGGTGATTCTAGTGGTCTCAAAAGGTACCCATAAGTAAACTGGCAGTGCCCGATTCTAAATCTGAATACCATAACTTGCTAACTGTCCTCCTATTTAGTGTTTTCTTTAAATTATCTACCCAATCATTCATTTATTTTACCCTCAGCTTCTCTTATAATGGCTGAATTGGCTGCTTGACCAGCTTAATAATTCTAAATCATACATTTTAAAATATAAATTATCACTAAATTGTAAGTGCTTTACATCAATCTTTATTATCATTCTACACCATTTTAAGTGAGATGAAATTTTTCTTTAAAATGTGATAAGCGATCAATAAATTAGACTTAAAATATTCACTGTTGATTATCAAATTCATTCATGAAAAATTCATTGTTTTATCATTGTGAATATCGAGAAACACTTAATTTGAATAAACAAAATTCAATGCAAGATTTTTGCCCTGGGAATTATACACCATCACATATATATATATATATATATATATATATATATATATATAATATATATATATATATATATATATATATATATATATATATATATATATATTATATACTTAATTATTTTATTTTTTTATTTTGCTAGTATTATTTTATCTTACTGTGTTATTTTTATTTTATATGCTAGAGATTCGATGTTGAATCGGAGTGTAATATGGTTGCTGATAGTTGATAATTCATATGGTTATTATTGATATATTTAATTTTTTGTGTAAACATATATATATATATATATATATATATATATATATATATATATATATATATATATATATATATATATATATATTACTCGAGCACTTGTTTATCTATCTCGATTTGTGTGTGCTCCTCATATTGTTTCTTCTGTTTTTATTATGTTATTCCTTGCTTTATTTAACCGTTTTTTTGCCTTAAGAACAATAAAAGAACCATTTGTCACAATAGTACCAGGCTGTAGTCATTTCGCCCTCACCTCCTCTAAAGTGAAGATAATATATATATAATGCTCAAAGGAAAAAAAACATGTTAAAAGTAAAAAAAAAATGTTAAAATTAAAAGAAAAATATTAAACAAAAAAAAAGTTTAAGGAAAAGGAATATTAATCTTTTTTTTTATTTGTTTTTTTGGTTTATTGTGTGTTAAGGTTTGTATATTAAAAAGTGTTCAATAATGGAAAAAAAGTAAGCTGTGTAAACAGCAACCCGATTAAGTTTGGCAGCATCGCTTGTTTAATTAAGTGTATCTCTCTTTTTTTTTCCTGATCTCCTTTATTGTTAAAAATTCCAAAACAATGTTGCAAAACAAATTAGTGCAACAGTACAGGCCTTATCCGAACTTACGCTACCTTTGAGGCATTTCAAGCGTATCTCTCTGCTATTCCCAATAAGATAACGTCTTGTTATTGAACTTCATTTTCGGGTATCTTTTATGATGGTTTCTTCTTCTGCGTTGTAAGGGAGTTCAGATAAATGGGACTGGACGGAAATATTCAAGTAGGTTTTCAGTTTCTAGAGATGGGGCTTGCTAGTTGTTTGAGTCTGTCCAGTTAGTTAAATTTTCTCAGTCTAGACCAAGAGTTTGTAAATGTTCCTTCCAACTTTGTCGTCCTGTGGGAGTCAGGGAATGATATAATAGGTTTGTACAGAATTGGTGGCTATCAAAGAATTTGATATATCTCCGTGAGATAAAGTCTGTCACTGCGAGATTTCCAGGGTGGTTACAATAAGTCACTTTTTGTTCTCTGCAGAGTGGTGTGCCACGAATAAATGTCTACTTATACTATTATATAAACCAGAATAGTTGGGATATTTGCGTTAGTTAATTTCAGAAACATAACTTCTGATGTGGATATTCTTTTTATGCTAGGTAGAGAATTTTATGAAAAGTTTTAGATACTATAAGCAATATCTTTGAATAAATTATTAGGAATAAAAGAGGTCAACTTTGAAAAGTTGCGTTGACATGATGATATAAGATTATTCTATGGAAGCAGGTTGTTATATATATATATATATATATATATATATATATATATAATATATATATATATATTTATTTTTTTTCTCTTCGCATCTATATTCACACCTGTCAGATGTCATCAGACAATCAGCAGCAGAAGTGCTGTAAAAATGTGAGATTAGGCATGATAGGCATGGGGAAGGAAAGTGCCCAGCAGCACCCCTTCCTAGGCTTTAATTTAGCAGAGGAGGTCTCTCATCCAACTTCTCTTTAGCCTTCTTCTGACTGGAATTTTAGCATTGACATGTCGCTAATGAGTCTATTGTCGTGTCCGTTGTTCACTGTGAAAACCAGAATATAGGGTTCGTATATGTTGTTCAATTGTTGGTTGTTGTAAGTCCGTATGTAGGGTTCTGTTGTATTCAGTTTCTGTCTGATTTTTAATTTTAATGATTTAAATAAAAGTGAGAATAGTACTTTCATGTGAGGCTCAAGTCATCCTTCGATCTAGTGTGTTATCAATAATTTCGATTTTTTTTTATTAATATGAATTAGTTTAAAACAGAATTAGGCCTTGTTATCAGTTATTTTACTTCATATTACATTAATAGTTAGATATTTTGGATTAGGAGCGTTAGAAGTTGCATAGAATAAGAAAAGGGATTTACTAAACGTAACTACTATTATTCTCAGTCAATTATTTAGCTCTATTAAAATCAACCGAGATCATAATTATTAGCGTTATACCATTATGAAATTCCTTCACCCCTAAAACTTTTCCCTAAAAATGGTAAGATCAAGCGTTTATTTCCATAAAGAGAATATCATAATTATAAATTTGCTCATGCTTCAAAGGGACATTTCGACAATCTAACACTTTATTGTTCTCAACAACTCGTTACTCAATCGGAAGTGAGAAATCTAATTAAAACACACACCATTCCGAATGTAATAGGTCACGTCAGTTTATTACATGAATAGTAATTAAAAAATACAGTCTATTAAGGTAGAGGGACAGAAGTTTTCGCAGTACAAGTACTCGGCTACAAAAATAATTAGAGGCAATTAAGACTCGCCTGATATAGGCTAGTTCCGCGGTGACAGCTATTTATCTCATATCGATTTCAGGGACCTCGGATGGCCTTTCTGCAAATAAGGGTTATTTGTGGCAATTATTCATGCAAATCCCAACTTATATATTACGGGAAACTTGTAGCAAGGTCTTGAAAAAAAAATCTATCTATAAGTGGAGCGAAATAATTTCTCATTATAGTAAGATATTTTTTTTTCTTGTCTCAGGGCTGCTAATCATTACTGTCTTCTTAAGAAGCATGTATTCATTATTTCCAGGCGTCTATAATACGAACAGGTGAGCGAAAACAAGTTATATAAGTGAAGGGACAGTTATGAGGTAATTACCGACTCCGCTAAAAAATGTCATTGTATATCAAATTTGGATGTGCTTTTTAACTATAGTAAGGGCGTTCCAAATAACGACCATTAAAGTGATTTTGACTAAAATATCTCAACTGCCATAGTGAACTATGACAGAAAGTCTTCAGAGCCACTAATGCCAAATCTATACTAACATTATAAAGCTGAAGAATTTGTTTTATTGTTTGAACGCTTAACTAAGAATAGGTGACTAATAAAATAAATGTTTTAATTCATCGTTTGAGGTATTTTATTTATTTATATTTAAATTTTCGTCGTTTTTACTTTCACTTACTATATATAGTAAGGGAAAGTATTGCGATCGTAAAAATTTTCGAACTGCAATTTTCAACGGAAATACACGTTTTAGGGTCCCCTGAGTCCAAATAACCAAGTCTAGCAAAAAGGTCTGTGTGTGTGTGTGTGTGGTAACTCCCGGGCGGAAACGGTAAGTCCTATGAAACTGAAATTTCATATTTAAGACAAATATACGCCCGAGACGTTACAAAACCATTTTCATCAAAATGAGCTTACCAGAAGAGCCACTTTATACCATGCATTTTGCACCTTTTTTTGATTTTCTCAAAAACGGTTCCGACGATTTTGATTAAACATTAATGGGCTTTAATATCATCTACGTTTCATTTGGATTAAAATGGTCTGACAGGCTTAAATGCATATATTTTAAATTTTCTGCTTCTAAAGTACCTTTAATCTTGTTGATTCTGTAAAAATAACTATATTATTTTGTTACCACTGATGAAAAACAGGTAAATAAATAAATTGAATGAATTCGATACCCAACTAAAGGAGAAAACTGAAAAAATATATTTTTGATGCAATATTTTGTTTTTGAACATAAGAGCAGTAATATACATGTATGATATACCGTTGGAAAGCTAAAGATTTTAGAAAATATTATATTATACTCAAGCTTTTAAAAGTTAATAGAGAGTGATGAAAAGAAGATAAAAATAAGTGATTATTTTAGATAATAATACAATAGATTTTTCAATAAAACACATGTTTCTATATAAATTAAATTTAATTAATTCTTTAATAGTTTCACGTATTTTTATTTCTAAGTGTATTTAAAAATTAGTTCATTGATTTAAAAAATGGAGGTAAGTGAAAGTCGTGTGTTGCCCGCACCAGATTTTTTCTTTTACTACTGTTAATAGTTCAACGCAAGAGCCTATTAGCCCTATGAATTCCCATAATATTTATTAATAGAACTATGGTTCGTTGACATAAGCATTGGCATGAGTTCAAGAAACAAATATTTTGCTGATGTGTTTAATACAATCTATAATAATATTATAGAGCTGAAGAGTGTGATTGTTTGTTGGAACTCGCTAATCTCAGAAACTACTGGTTCGAATTGAGAAATTCTTTTTGTGTTAGATAAATTGAATATTATTGAGGAAGGCTTTAGACTACATAACATCACGCTGCGACCGTGGAGTGAAGAATCAGTAGAAAATCTGGAAAAAAGACAGAGATAATTAACCTCGCATCCCAATGATACCAAATGATTTGCCTTATAATTTTAAAAAATTCAATTTCATGTGATGTTATCTTTTGCCGTAACAATTAATAAATCAAAGGGCCAATCATTTAAACACGTAGGAATCGATTTACGTGAAGATTTCTTTTCACACGGCCAATTATATGTCGCATTTTCAAGATCGGCTTGCGGAGAAAATAAGTATGTTCTTCTTTAACAAGAAACTAAAAATAAAAATATCATTTACGCAGAAGTACTTTAAAATATATTATTCCAAAAAAATTGTAATAGCTATCATAATAACAGAAATTGACGCTGACGAAGTCGCGGGCAACAACTAGTTTTTAAATAAAACTCTAATCGCTTGAATCAGACAGAAATAGTACCGATTAGAATGTATTTCCAACGAATTCACCGTTTTATTATTACTTCTAAAATCATATGCATATGTTGTAAACAACATAAAGTTGCGTTTTATCTATATATATGAATCAAAATATTATACCGAGAGCTAGATCATTGATAAGCTTCTTATTCAAATTAATTTGGGACTTCTTGACATTAACTCTGCTCATAATCTTAGTCGCTCGTTCAAATATGCTTACCTAAAAATAAATTTAAACAAGACTGAGGGTATCTTAAACAAGCCGAAAACTTTGGTAATGACATAACAGATTTATGTGATAAAGCATCACTTCTAAAAATAAACATATGTAGAAGGGTCAATAGTACTTCACTAAGTTTTTTTTTTTTCCGTGTTTATATATATATATATATATATATATATATATATATATATATATATATATATATATATATATATATATATATATATATATATAATATCAAATTTCAAATTACTTCCATAAATGCTTCAGAGTACTTAGCCATGTCGTCTAAATGATACTAATTGATATTCACCATTTAAATATTTAAATCACTTTCTTACTTTTATTAAATTGTAAATATTAATAATTGAGATAAAAATTGGGAATAAGTCGAAAAGTTTTACTACCGTGTCAAATTAAAATTAACTTTGAAAGATTTAAATAATTTTAATCTACCCACTGAACTTTAAGATCTCCAAAATAAAAATAAAATATCCGATTTAGTGTTTTGAATAGTTTCTATGCCGATTATTGGTCCGGTCGTCTAAAACTGGATTCATTTGAAATTAACTACTTTATTTTATTAATATCGTCAGATTTCAAATTCAGAACACTTCTTTGTTTTATCCGAAGAATTTCATTAAGACCTGAATATTTTAGAGCAAGGCATAACTAGTAAAAATTGAATAAGACTTTCTCTAACCTTTGATTAATAATTTTTTATTATATTTTGATAATTACAAAGTTTACTTTAGTCTAAAACATATATTTACTAATTCATTAATCTGGAATTAGAGAATAAATAAAATATAAAATGCTTAATCATAATTAACACCACAATTTGATAATTATAATTCAGAGATTAATAATGCATATAATGATGTAACTAAAATAACAATAAACAATGCCCAAGAGATGTATATTGAATGCATTATACCTTCGTATAATGAATTGGATGATGGTCTCATATCAAACCACAAATTTTTTTGATGTACAAATTTCAAAAAAAATATTTTCAGGCATTTTTACAAATCATGAAACACGTCATATAAAATAGTTTTTGTTCTGAACTTCAAATTTCAAAAGTTGTATTACTATAATAAACGGAGTGCACGGCAACAGTTCTCTGTAATGTTGGAAACCAATTCAAATAACTAAATGAATAAATACAAGTTTTTTTATTTTTCAATAATATATTCAGTTGGACAACGGCCCAGTTTAATAATTGAAAACTTACTCGTCAGACACCCAAAACTTCGTGATTACTCCCGAGGATTCTGTATGAACATATAACTAAGGAAAAGCTATTATTTTATAGTTGCTAAAGTTTAAAATTATTCCTAAACATAATTATTTTATTTATTTTTATTAAGAGACAATACAATCTGCCATCTTCTGGGGCGATGAGTATTACAGCTAGAATAAATTCATCCCATATGTACATTGCAAATAAAAGTAAAATAAATAATCACAAGAATAAATAATAAAGGGTAAACAAAAAAAAAAATACATTACATAAAGAAAATAAATTGATACATATATATATATATATATACTTTAACATTATTCATATTTTAACAATTCCTACCACATTGTCGCAGTCTCCGAAACATGGTAAAGCCCTATATTCCTTCCTCATCTGTTTCCCTCTCTAATTACTCCTTTATCCGCCTGACCGGATTGGTCGGACTGGCGGAGGTGTCGGACTTTATATCCACACCAGCCTGAAATCCCGAGTCCTAGATGTCTCTTTCAATTCAGATTCTCCTCAATCGAATTCCTTTTCGTCGAAATCTCCTACAATACAAACCCTCTCCTCTATGCTGTGGTGTACCGACCCCCTTTAGTACCTTTTAATCCATCCATTGAATCTGTCCTTTACAACTACATCCCCCTGTATAATAATATCATAATATGCGGTGATTTTAACACCAACCTCCTTTCTGACCCTATGATAGACATTACCTTGATAACCTCTTCTTCTCTCTTCACCTGTTCATCGTTCCATATGCTCCAACTCATCATACTCATCATTCCGACACCTGGCTTGATCTAAATATCATTGATTTCGCGCAAAACCTTCTTTCTGCTTCTCAAGTGCCTGTTCCCTTCCTATCATCTCACGATCTTATTCAAATTTCATATAATTTACAAACTTCAGCATTCCTTCCCAAACGTCAATTTTCCGAAACCTAGATAATCTCACCCAAGAAAATATTTTACCTGACATAGAATCCATGAACTGGATAAAATTTATAGCTGTTCGACCAATAATTCAATGGTTGACATTCTCACTTCCAATCTCCTCAGTATCCTAGACAAACATGCTCCACTCAAAACCTGTACCTTCCGTCGCCGTCCCGCTCCTTGGACGAGTCCAGAAATAAAATACTTACAAAGAGGCGTGAAGGCAGCCCGTAGACGCTTTAGACGCACAAGACTGACAGAGGACTACTATGCGTTCAGGACACTCCGCAATCTGACTCAGTCAAAAATTAGACAGGCTAAATCTAACTACTTTCACGAAGCCTTCTCCTCCACTATCGATTCCAAGTCAAAATGGAAACTCCTCCGCAAACTCTCACTCTGCAAATCATCTTCCTCACCAGTCTTTCAAGTCTCACCTGATGAATTAAATTCTTACTTCTCATCCACCTCCTCTGATAATTCTACACCATCTCCTCCCGAGTTTTCAATAATTCCATCATTTAACCCTGATAATTTTTATTTTTCAGATATTTCACCAACTGACCTTATATCCTCTGTTATGAAATCCCATATCCACTCTATAGGATTTGATGGAATACCTGTCAAATTACTAAAATTTGCTTTTCGACATCCTATTAGTTCTTCTCTTCATATATAATTTTTCCCTTCAAACTTCCGTTTTTCCAACTACATTGGAAAAAAGCGTAGTTCATCCTATAAATAAAACCTCGAATCCTACATCCCCTAAAGACTATCGCCCAATTTCCATCCTATCTAACCTTTCCAAACCTTTACAAAGAATAGTCCAGTCACAATTGTCAAACTTCCTCGAAATGTCCAAACGTCTTGATCCTCTCTAATCCGGTTTTCGACCCGGTTTGTCCACACAAATCGCAGGGGCGCTTAAAATCACTAGTGACATACATACTGCCATAGATGAAAAGAAAACTGACAATACATCAATAATCGATCACATTCCTTTAACCCTTTTCCAACAGCACTATTCATTGGTTCAAACATTTCTCTCTAATAGACTCAAGCTGTTACCATTCCTAACCATCCTCTATCTTCCTTCCTTGCCATTTCGGCAGTGTGGCCCAGGGTTCAAGCATACCTCCTCTCCTTTTTGCTGATGATTTCCAGATCTACTTATCCTTTCCTCCCTCCGAGTCTCTAATAGCATTTGCCAATATTCAGGATGACCTGGATAGAATCTGTGCCTGGCAACTTTGAATAAACTAAGTCTAAATGCTACAAAAACTCAGGCAATTGTTATAGATCCAATCCCCTCCTCAGATCCCATACTACTTTTCCGAGTCTAACCCTAAATGATCACCCAATCACCTTCACTTCCTCTGTCAAAAACCAAAGGTATTACCATCGACCAAACCCTTTCCTGTAAACCCCATATTGCCCAAATCTCCCGAAGAACAATAAGTACCCTCAAATATTTCCTTCTTCCACTGTCTACCCGTAAGCTCCTTGTATCCTCATTTATTTTCCCCACTTTGACAATTGCTGTATATATATGTTGGCCTCTCGGCTGTGCTTGAGAACAGGCTAAAGCGAATTATGAACATTTTTTTAAAGATTTGTCCTTGGTACACCGAAGAGGTTTCATGTGACCCATTTATACAATGAGTTAAAGTGGCTCCTTCCTTCTATCCGAAGACAATATTTCCTAGGATCATATCTTTACCAAACAATCAACTCCCAGCTACCTCCATATATCCACAGACTTCTGCAATTCAAATCGTCAGTCCACTCTCTCCAAACAAGATCGCGCCATTCCGACCTTTATATTCCTACCCATAGAACAACAACGTTTGATCATTCCTTTATTGTCCGCTCCACTACTCTCTGGAATTCCTTACCTACTCATATCCGCCATGCTTCTTCCCCACCATCATTCAAGTCCCAGCTATTCCAGTACCTACTGTCATCCCAAAAAGACGCTCAATAAGATATTCAAATCAAATATCAAATCAAAAAGAAAATTTGTTATTTATTGTTCATATTTTTTATATGGATCAATTTCGATGTTTAGTATTGTTTAACACACCAGAACTTATTATTTATATATTTAACACTTTTGTTTTATTATTTCATTTCTTTTCTTTATGTATCATTGTGAATAAGATTAATTATATTCCTTTGGTCTTGAAGCCAGACACATTATATATATCTTAATTGTACATATGAACATTGTTCTTAAGGGACCTTGTTCCAGAATAAATATCTTTTTTCTATCTATTCTTATATCTATTATTCTCTCTTCATTATCATATATATATATATATATATAAAGAAGATAATATAAAATAATAATAACGAAAGTTGACACATTCATACCTATTTACAATATTTACAAACGGTCCCTAGGATCACCGAATCTGAGTTAGTATGAATTTGTTAATACCAAAAAAGAAAAGTACTCTTAAATGTATGTGTATGTTCAGATACTTGACCAATAAGACGTTCTTACAAAGAATAACACAGCAAGAAGTGACAGAATGTTGCATGCAATCTCTGCTCCGATTCCCCATGAGAACTATTGAAAATTATTCGCCACACTTGTAGTCTTCCTAAGAATGTGCTGTTTTTGGATACAATAGTCACCTTGTTTGCGGAATAACCGAAAGAGACCCGAAAGATGACCACTGTCTTCAGAATAAAAAGACCATGACACAAGGACGAGGAAGAAGGATGCTCCAGATTGCATAAGGAGGACAAAAGGTCCTTGATGGATAATGGAGAGTTGGTCCTTCCTAGGCTCCACAATGGATATCGGTTATTGGTGGTGACCATTATGTGGCTAACCGGTGAATCATTAGGCGATCGAGCAGTCCGCTTCATGGCTGACCAATCTCGGTCCCGTGCGTTCCTGTTCGGCCAAGGTACCGGTGTCACTGGGTACAAGGACGGTCCGTGCAGATATGTAGAGTATACGGTGTACGGTCTCTTTCAAAATAATTATTTTTTTCCCTGTTTATTATAGTCCTATCTTCTCTCTTACTTTACTTTTTTTTCAAATGTCTTAAAAAAAAATCAACAATAATCAAGAGCAATGCGTAAGAAAGAGACTTCCAAATATAACTTTCTCACGTTTAATAACTTAAAACTTTCTTTATTTTTTATAGTTCATAAATCGATACGAGCAAAAGTCCAACTCCAACAGAATATATTTTGTTTATCAATAATACATTCTCGCGCATAAAGGGACATTGGCAATAGTGATAACAGACCAAAATAAGATAACATAGAAATAACTTATATTTATAAAAGACAGAAAATACATAGAAAAAATAATATCAAAAATAATAAAGGTCTTAAACTTACGCATACCCACTAAAAGTCTGCCAGAGAAACCTAGAGCCCTAAGCCTCCACGTATAGAAAGAACACTAGAGCCCGGGAGATCACAGCGTCTCTCTTACTGGTTCAGTTCCATCGGAAATTGAGTTAAGGTGCAGTAAAATCATACCGAAAAATGAAATCTAAAACAGTTTTGGGTAAAAAATTTTAACTGTTTAATGTCTTTTATTTGGCAAATTTCAAACCAAAATAAAATAATAATAATTAAAGATGGTCGCGTGCTTTATTTATCTAATATTAATTATTGTACAACAGACCTAGGAGACTTATAGACTTATAGTGATGCATTACTATTAAGGAAGGATGGTTAACTTTAATTTTATTTCTTTTTATAAATTTATTATTGTATAACTATGATGTATCTGTATAAAATTCAATCTTTAAAACTCGATTAATTTTTTTTTCTACAAAATTTTAAGCTGACGATCTTAAAATTAATTTACTAAAAAGTGTAAAACGGACACGGTCTATACATCATAATGAATAAAAGTACCACAAATATTGCGGCTATAATAAGTGGTTCCTGAGTTATATACGCAACCGAAACGATGGTCAGGAAAATTTCTTTAACAGTATTGATTTTTCAGACTTAAAATTATATCATGAAAATTAGAAATTAAACAAAAAGTTAAATCCTGTTTAAGTGTAACAAAAAAACAAAACACTTAACTTCGATTTTATATTTCTTTCTTCCAGATATTTAGAACGCTGATTTTTAATAGAACTCGAATTCCAATTCGAAATTGTAGATATTGGTCCTATGTCCACCAAATGCATAGGTTTGCCCCACTGTGCACCGTTGGCCCGCGCCGGTGTGAACATGTTAATACATATAAAATAAATAAATACATCTTAGGCCGTCCTCGAAATCGGATAGGTATCACGATACATCACTCCAGTACTTATTTCTACTAAAAAATTATTTTATTTTATTTTTATTTCTTCTAAAACATCACTATTGTTTTAAATACCATTAATTTTGTAATGGAATGTCTGAGGGATCTTGAATCCCAACTTCCAAAGTTAAGTTAAGCCACACGACGTTTAAATTGGGCATCAATAAACCTGAAAGTTAATGAATTATTTACTTACCTATCAATTTTACAGCCTAACCGATTTAGGTTAAGACGTCTCCTGCTGACAGCTCTATACGACTGAGACATATATTTCATAATTAATATTTAATAAATGAGATGTCGTTCCTCTGAAGCTCATTGGAACCAGTTCGCTGATGGCTGTGGACGTGTGTTGTAATGCTCTCGCAGACTTAACTAGGCTTAGTGACTAATGAAATAAATGTTTTAATTCATCGTATAAAGTATTTATATTTATTTCTATTGTATTAACTATTCTAATTTTCGTTGATATTTTTACTTTCACTTACGTATACATGAAATATAAAGTAAGGGAAAGTATTGCGAACGTGAAAATTTTTGAATTCAAGTTTTCAACGGAAATGTGTGTGTGTTTGGTAAGTCCAGCGCGAAAACGAAAAGTCCTATGAAACCGAAATTTCTTATTTGAGGCAACCATACGCCCTCGATATTACAGAAAGTTTTCATCAAAATCAGCTAACCAGAAGAACCACTTAATGCATTTTGCACCTTTTTACGATTTTCTCAAAAACAGCTCTAATGATTTTGATTAAACTCCCTGTATTTTTGTAAAATTTAATGGGGTTAATATCATGTAGGTTTCATCATGATTGAAATATTCTGACAAAGCTTAAATGCCGCTAGTTTAAATTGTCTTCTGAACTAGCTTTAATTTTGTAGATTTAAATAAATTAACCATAGCATTGATAGAAGAACGGATAAATATAAACGCTATGTGAATTCGATATCCAATGAAAGAAGGTAAGAGCAAAAATATTTTTTCATGAAATGTTTGTGTTTTTTTGTATTATATATGTATAATATACGTTGGAAAGCTGAAGATTTTAGGAAAAATGTTATCATATACACAAAATTATAAAAGTTAATGGAAAGTGATGAAAAGCCGATAAAACTAACCGATTGTCGTAGATAATAGATTATTTAATAAAACACATGTTTATTTTGAAACTAAACGTAATTAATTCTTTAACAATTTATTGTCATCTCTCAATGTTTTTTAAAATTCTTATCTAGATTATAAGACCTGTACATATCTCAATACTATGTGTATGAAGTGGTGGATATAATTAGCTGGTCGTTAAGAATTACTGGAAGGAATTCGTTCGGTTGGCGGTCAGTAAATAAAACAACTAAATAGTTTAAACTATTTATAAAGAAACTAGTTTCCATCAATTCTAGATACGCCCAGTTGATGACCCAGAATAGGGGTCGAAATGTTGGCAAGGAATAAATACTTGAAACTATTTAGTTGTTTTATTTACTGACCGCCACCCGGACTAATTCCTTCCAGTAATTCTCAACGGCCAGCTAATTATATCCACCACTTCATACAAATAATATTGAGAAAATTTCAGCTCTTATAATATAGATAACTCTAACTGATTAACATCTATAGTTTGGTCAGATTCACCAAGGCAATAGGCCTGTATTTTTTCCTTAATTAAAAATAAATTAAAATAAATCGACTTACGAACATCCAATCTTAATATCCAATATATTAAGGAGTATGTTAATAAACAATCTTATCGATTAAAACTTTAACGAATACCCATATAACAATTATCACAAACGCTTTCAGTGATATTATTACAATTTTTTTTTTTTTGTTTCAAAGTTTATATTTTATACCGTTTGATACCATAAAAGGCATATTAAGATATTAAACATAATTTATATACATTTAGTCCATGTTATTTAATATAAATTGCTTATAAGGCAAACAAACGTAAAATAATAATTATATAAAAGTTACATTGATAGTACTTTCACTCAGATAAAAATAAATATATAACAGGATTTGTCATCGAGATAAGCATGTAACATTTTGATAAAATTATCACAAACAGCACTTAAGATATGAAAGTTCTAGATCGTTCGAATACTTCATTCATTTATAAAATTACAGAAAAACAGTTCGAATGATTGCGTCAACAAATAACACTTCTAAAAGTTCCAGATTGTTCTTGTACTCCATTTCTTTTATTTTTTGAGGTCAATTGAATCATCTTTAGCTTTCTTTATTAGAAATATAAAACAGTCTCAGAAGTTGCTTTGGTGTATTTAAGCCAAAAAAACAAAACCTAACACTAAATATATATGTGTCTATAATGAAATGTATCGATTTAATGTCGATATTCATATACGATCTTTACTCGTATTTCTCTATGCATACCTTTACCTTGACTTCGTATACTATTTTATTACATTTGATGAAGATCTCCATACAATGTGGTCCGAAACATGCTTTGAAAAAATCGTTTACAATATTTTTGAAAATCGTTTATTGGCCACTATCTGAATCCTTATATATCATTTATTGCATACACATATGGTCAAACATCTAGTCTATTGCATCTAATCTCAGATGCAACAAAGACCTCGAAAAAAACGACAAAAAGCAGAAAACCGAATCACTTGACTCAGAATCGCAGCACAAAATAGGTTATAATTTTTAAAAAATGAACGTTAATAAGGCAAGTAAGAACATATTTTTGCTGCAAAGGTTTTTATCTCATTTATTTTTTAATACCAGAATTTCTATCAAGAAAGTTGAAGGTTAGAATTTATGAAACTATTTTTCTTCCGTCGGTTCCAAACGAATGTTAAACGTGGTCATTTAATTTGAAGGATTAACAGCGCCTTCAGGTTTTCAAAAATCGGGTACTGCGTAAAATATTTGGTCCTAAAAATGATGAAGTTCTTGGGAAATTCAAAAGTTTGTACAACGCGGCATTACTGAACTTGTACTCAGTGAGTATAATTAAGTTGGTAGCATCGTGGAGATTCAAATGAGCGGGTAGAGTAGTTGGGCTCAGTAAAGAATGAATTCCGAAAAAGCTGGCATGTGCTGAACCGATTGGTAGGCGTCCGAGTGGTAGGCCGCAGCGTCGATGGGAGGGTTGAGTTAAATCTGGTCTCAGAAGCTTGGGCTTGAGCGGTTTTCATTAGGTGAGTCTGCGTGGGCAGCATTTAAGCCTATTATTATTATCATTAAATATAAGAATATTTCTTAACTTGTAAATAAATAAAATAACTTTTATACTTATTTTAGGCATTTCATGTTTATAAAATATCCTGATTAGTTAATATTCCAGTTGACATCAAATGCGCTACCAACAGAATCTCGGCTGCAGCAAAATATTATTTATTCCGTAATTTTATCCGCTGTCATTCTGATATTATTATCTCTGCTCAAGATCTAGTGAAAACTTTGAGATTATTGAATAATTGTCATTCAGTAGGATATTTAAACGATATTGAAAGTTGATATATGTTATCAATCAATATATGTCCTAATGGCAGTCTGTCTGTAAGTGTTTACGTTTGTGTCTCTGAACTTTACGTTTTATTCATCACTTATGTTTAATTGGATGTATTTGGTTCTGTTCCAATTTTTTTCATACAGTTATGTTGAGTCAGATAGGTCAGGTAGTTCAAATGTATAACCTCTATCTATTTAATATGAGATTCCATCAAGTTATATATGAGTAAAAAGATCAAAATAGGTTTCCAATCAATCGTCAGGAAGAATTTTCATTGGGTTTTTTTCCCACTTTCAGCTTCAAATGGTGATAAGACGGGCTCCTGGTTACAGCAATGAGTTAGTCTAAGTAATTTAGGTGTAGTCTAATTAATAGAACACTTTTTTACTGTATCTTAGTTCTCAGGTTCGAATCCCGACTGCAGTAGAATATTATTCTAAAATATACTGTTTTATAATTTTAGCAACAATGGGGCGATCTTGGTGCATTGAGACCACGGGGCAAACCCATCCACTACAAATCTGTAAAGGTGTATCTTGATATGTGCTGAGCCTAAGACCCTTGATGTGTTGCAAAGGTACAGGTGTTTGTTTTTATGTGATAAGGTGAGTCCCCAGAATTAATTCAATTTTCCAATAAAAATAAAGATATTGTTTGATGGCATATTATATATTCATTATAATTCGATTTACAGTGCAGTTGAAATTTTAATGGTACTAGCCATATTGTTTATGGAACATTTCAATGTTATTTGCTGCATATGATTTCGTCCTTCAAATAAAAAATGTGTTTACTTTACTTTCACTTACCTATATATGAAATTTATAGTAAGGGAAAGTGTTGCGATCGTGAAAATTTTCGACTTCAAGTTTTCAACGGAAATACACGTTTTTCCAACTCTTGAGTCCAAATAACCAAGTCCCGCAATAAGGTCTGTGTGTGTGGTAACTCCCGGGCGAAAACGAAAAGACCTATAAAACTGAAATTTCATATTTAAAACAATTATACGCCCGAGATGTTACAAAAACGTTTTCATCAGAATCAGTTAACCAGAAGAGCCACTTTATAATATGCATTTTGCACCTTCTTACGATTTTCTCGATTTTGATTAAACATGCTAAATCGATGTAAAATTTGATGGGTTTTAATATGATGTATTAAAATTCTGATTGAAATAGTCTGATAGGGCTTAAATCCGATATTTTAAATTGTCTACCTTTAATTTTTACATTCTAAAAGATTACCCTATCATCTTAATGTCATTGATAAATGACGGCTAAATATACAAGTTGGGCGAATTTTATGACCAACTAAAGGATAAAAGAGAAAAACTTTTATAATAAATGTAATTTTTTTTATTTGTTATATTGTTGGTGTTTCTATGAAAACTTATTGGTCGTAAATTTATTTAAGGTTTCTTTGTATTAAAAATACATGGTAATGGTTCTAATAAACACTGACGCTGTAAAGAGGAGGCCGCGCTTGCGCATTACCGAGAATTAGACAGTGTTGTGTCTAAATATCGGAGTAGTAAGTGATAACTGAATGCGCATATTCTACAAAACTTCCTCCCATCAAGTCACACAGTGTGACTATCAAGTCCCACACGGGGACAACAGAGAGACTAATTATCAAGAAGAAAACAAGTTCCACAGGGGAAAAGCAGATAAGATTACAATTATTATATTTAAGGACTCATAATTTAACAATTATACTATTTTATTTGAATCAAACTATTACTTTACTATATTAGAATTTTGGGTATTCATTTTATTATTTTATTTGTATTATTCAGTTTAATTAAACATTCTTTTTTATGCATAAATTGGCGTCTTTATTTTACCAATATATAACCAACGCACATAAACCAATATACTAAGATTATTTGGTCAACAGGTATTAAGAATAGTAATATAGACTTATAATATACCGTTGGAAAAAGAAAGATTTTAGAAAAAATATTATCTGATACACACATTTTTCTTCCTATAAAGTAACTTTAGTTTTGTAGCTTTAAAAAAAAACTTGGTACATCATCTTATTAGCATTGAAAAATAACGGGTAAATATACAAGTTGCGCGGCTTTGATAAACAATTAAAGGAGAAAAGTGCAAACATATTTTTTCATGCAATTTTTGTGTTTTTGAACACCATAATAGTGATATAGAAGTATAATATACCGTTGGAAAGCTAAAGATTTTAGAATCTTATACACGTAATTTCAAAGGTTAATAGAGAGTGATGAAAAGCCAATAAATCTAACTGATTGTTGTAGATAAAAATATAATAATTAATAAAACATATGTTTCTTTTGAAATTCAAAATAATTAATTCCTTAACAATTTATTTATATCTTCAAAGGTATTTAAAAATTCTTAAATTGATTTTAACAACGCAGGTAAGTCAAAGTCGTGTATTGCGCGCACCAGATTTTGTTTGTATTCATTCGTTTTTGAGGACAAGATTAAATCAATTAAAAAACAATTACTTCAGATACTGTTTCTAAACACAGAGTTGCGCTATAACTAAAATCAATTTTAAGAAAGTACAATTAAAAGTATTACGAAAGTTTTATATACTAAGACGAAGGGAGTCGTAAAACTCTTTTAATCTCCGCCGATTTCTACTGGGACCCATTCTCCTCTCTCTCTCTCTCTCCTCTCTCTCTTCTCTCTCTCTCTTCTCTTCTCTCTCTCTCTCTCTCTCTCTCTCTTCTCTCTCTCTCTCTCTCTCTCTCTCTCTCTCTCTCTCTCTCTCTCCTCTCTCTCTCCTCTCTCTCTAAAACTTGCAGTTAAAAATGAGTTGGCAAGAAATTAAAATCATAAAATGGTGACAATGGGGACAGGAGTAATAGCAGTATAATTATAAAAGACAGAGCTGAAACTCCTGTCGGAATTCTCACCGCGGACTAGTTAGCTCAAATTAACAACTGGCTCGGAGTCAATTAACAATTTGCCGTCTTTCTAATTATCTTCTGGTCATATAACTAACTATTTTTTAATCGGTCCATTTGTAGTACACCACCTCCAGGTCTTGGCTGCGTCTGTCGCCGACATCTCCGGCAGTAATTAAAATTATTATTTTTAACAACTGCTTTCGAAACTGCAATCAACGAAACCGTTGTGACTTTGTATTGAGCAAACCAATGTGGAGGCAACGGATCTTAGGCGGGGACTGTATTTTCTATTATATATATATATATATATATATATAATAATAATTATACACCACACACATACAGGTGTCGTTCATAATACGTTCATAATTATTAAAAAACGTTCATATAACTAAACCCCCACCATAGTTTAGACTCTCAATAGATAGAAAGGAAAAACAAATGTCAAGATTTTTGCTGTTATCCAAGGTTTTCATCAGAAAAACTCAAATATATCAACTTGTTCACGTACAAAAAAAAAAAAAGAAAAAAAAAAAGTGTTAAATGAAAATATAGAAAATTTCTCATAAGGTTAAGAGGTCAGACACTCAAAATCAGAAAGTAAGTGTCGCAAAAGTAAAGTAAGTGTCATGCAGAATATGAATTATAACATATGACTGCAGAATATATGTTAATATTTCACATAGAGATAAAAAATCTCGAAATTTCATTTTCCTTCCTAATCGTTGATAATCGGCGATAGGTCGTTTGAACTATTTGTTTCCATTTATTTTAGACCTTATTCATCACTCCATTGCTCTAGCTGAATCCCCATCCAGCTCCACATAACATACTCATCCTGCTTGAAGGTTAAAACAGCAGTGGTCCCGAGATCTCTTGTAGAATTTGTATTCAAGCTCTGAGACTGGGTAGATTCTTCCCTTAAGTGCTGTATGGTTGTGCCAAGGGTCTACTCAGGTTTCGTCGGATCATAATTCAGCGACGGAGCTAAAACTGGAAACCCCTGAGTTAAGGTTTTCCTACACATATGCGGGGAAAACGTGGTATTCTATTTGTTCCGACGTTTGCTGGAGCAGCTTGTGTTTTAGATAGGTAAGCATGCTTTTGGATTTTACTTTGTAAATATTTTATTAATTTAAAAAAATGTATTTTGTATAATTGTTTATATATATTCAATATATTTCATAAATATGATAATGTAGTACTATTAATACTTTCCTAATGCAAACAAGTTGTAATATCAGTGAATATAAATATTTTTTTTCCTCTAAATTTACCTTATTATATATGAGGAAGATGGTTGGGGGTGCGGTTATAAATTAGAAACACACATTTAAAATAAGTGCTATTTTAATTATGTGCCGACGTTTCGGCCTACAATGTGGGCCTTCATCAGGGTTGACTCTGAGACGCTGTCTAAAGGAGTCAGAAATTAGATGAGGAAGATGGTTGGGGTGCGGTCATAAATTAGAAACACACATTTAAAATAAGTGTATTTTAATTATGTGCCGACGTTTCGGCCTACAATGTGGGCCTTCATCAGGGTTGACTCTGAGACGCTGTCTAAAGGAGTGAACACCTTATTTATTGATATATAGTGAATATCTTATTTTATTGTTATTATTTTTTTAAATATTAATTTCGGTTCCGTAACGTATCTTTTTATAAAATTATGTCAAACATGTATTGACCATATAGGATTTGGTTTCAAATCTTGAAGGTCACTTATGTAAATAAATAATATCAAGGAATAACGTTGTTTGAATGTGAACCACTAACTTAAATTCTTTGTGATGCATATTAAAATACTGCACTTTTTTTACTATACTTGGTACAGTAAAAGCATATAAAAGCTTGGAAAATCATAGGGAAAAAAACAACAATCATATCCATTTATTTAAATCTGTGTTCTATTCCTTCTTTTATTTTTGTAATATTCTCAAAATGAGTTCCTCCTCGTGCCTAAAAGCACAAATGATCATATATAATGACTCATATTTTTTTTTAATAATGGAAGTGAATTTTGTAAAAATGAAAGGTTTAATCAAAATCATTAGTACTTTCTTTTTTTTTTTTGTTATTCCTCGTGGTTTCAATACATATTTGAGCTCTTAGTTTTAAACATTAAATCAAAACTAAGGTATGTAGTGTATATCTAAAGTTTTAAAACTCTTTTACACTTAAAAAAATTCTTCATTAAAATTCCATTAGTAAGATGACCAAAAATCCACCACTATTAGGGTAACGTATCCACAAATGGGGTGTAATTTGATTTCAACGATTTATTCTTAATTAATTAATAAAAAAATTGATTGGGTGATTATGCAAATTAGAGCACTTCCTTTAGAAGACCTTGGTTGTTGATTGGCATCTGATAATTATATTTCTGGCTCGGAGATTAACGATTAAGAGGCAGCGACATATGGTGAGTTTTGTGTTAATTAGAGGGGAATTTCGACAATCAGGTCAGGACGTTATATAAACTCATGAAGTTGCTTACTGAAGAGGAATTGATCCTGGGCATATATTAATAATATAATTCAAACAGAATACATAATATAAAACGTTATATATATATATATATATATATATATATATATATATATATATATATATATATATATATATATATATATATTTCCAGAGGTCTAAGAATAAGAACACTAGGCTATCATGAAGAGCTGCACTATACGAAAAAGCGTAAAGCTAAACTGTCTATATAAGTGATAGAGGGCGGGTTACGCACAGACTATTTCAACGGATATACCAACGGAATATTTTAAGGATTGTTTACATTTTTATCATTGATTTTTTTGTAAATTTTATAGTCATATCTGGTTAAAATTAATGAAAGGCAAAAAGCACATATAGTTCGTCTCGTTGTATTAGAGATAACATCCTTTCTGGAAAAAGAAGAATTATTTCTGATATGATATTTATGTTCATTCCTTGCAGTTTTCTGCATTTATATCTTCATTTATTATATCTTAGTTACAACCATGGCTCCATATATGATATAACATTATGTATATTTTTTTTATAAATAAATGGAAAATAAAATTAATTTATGAAAAGAAAATATTAATTTTAATGGAAGGTTAAGAAAAAAAATAAAAATAACTCATTGCAGTTTCGCCAACACCCTTTAAGCATAGTCAAGGACAATATGTCACAAAAATGTATAGATAGGACCCTGGGGGTTATCTGTGACGTATTGGCTAGCATAACAGTTTTTTATAGCCCAAGCTCGCGAGCTCAAACTCAGCTGATCGCCCAAGGATTTTTTAAAGGTAGTAAAAAACCTTGGTTTTAAAGTTCTTTGAGAGGACGTAACTGACTCGAGGCTCAGCGATGTCAGGTATTCGGTTATGATCCCTATCCATTAGGGGAGAGCCCGTGACTGTGTGGCTAGCAGGCTTGTCTCCCAAGCCAAAAGTTTTGAGTTCGAATCCCAGTCTCGAGCGAATATTTTAAAACATGAAATTAAATGGGGAATCAATCACAACCTCTCTCAGGATATGTGAGACCCGTCAGCCTATTGGTAGAAACTCACAAAAAAGGCGTAGTGAGTGGTGAGTGGTCAATCTACACTATATTTAAGAGGGGGGGGGGGATGGCTATGTGGGTAAGCGCGTTGAAGGGCTTTCAACTCGGCATTAATCCCCCGCCCTCCTTCCTCTCCCGAGAAACCCACATATAACTAACAAATGCGTAGTAGAGGGTGGAAAAAATATATAATTTAATAAATAAATGAGAATTTTTGTTAACCATACAGCGTAGCCTTGCCTCTAAGGCCAGTGATGACAAACGAAAACAAAATTTCATGATTCAGTCTGGACAGGAAAAAATTAGGACTACCACCGTAGAACTATCAGATTAGCCAAAGTAGCATTAAGTGACGTTAAATAAATAAACAACAAACAATAAAGACATTTCATATATTCATTTTTTGATATTCATAACATCAAAAAAACCTACAGAACAATGTCATAGAGGGTGATAACCAAAGAGAGAATAAGAAAATTAAAAAGCGTCTTTAACGCAAACATTTGTTAAATCAAAACTTCTCATGCTACATTTTACTTATCAATACTTGCAATCGTTTCGTAATAATAGTGTTATTTATTTTCTAGTATTTTTTAGTAAGCATCTACCAATTTATGAGGAAAAAAATGGCGATATTGACATTCTACATAGATTTATAAGGTTTGTTTCTATATTACTGCCCAGTAATGGTAGACGATGCTTCTTGTTCATGTTTTCATTTCTTATAAATATTTAGAAAGAAAATATTCCACTAAACTCAATTTCTAAGTTTAGATATTGTTTTTATGTTATAAAGTCAGGCCGCTTTTTATTATCAAGCTAAAAGAAAAATGTCTTGCCTGCCTCGGCATCTGTTTCTGGCTGTCTAACTCTGCCTTTTCAGGTAGGTTGTTATCAATCAACTATAATCCTTTAAAGAAGTATCTTTTATATTTTTTTAAACACGAATTATATAAATTTATATTGAATAAAATATGTTTGTGAATTTGCATATAAATTATACATAATATAATTACCTGTCATATTTAATAGACTAAGTAAGAGTGGATATAACTATAATTTGCATGTTCTTAAGGAAAGTCTCATAGATATTTTTTTGTCAAATAATAGGAAAAATAAAATAAAAAATACGTTTTAAACAGTCTAATGTGTTTATATTGAAAAAAAAAATATTCGTTTAAGAAGAAAATAATTCATTCACCTGATTAATCTATTAAATATTCATTCAAGGTAGCAGGAAGCAAAGTATCGAAGGTAAACCGCAAATGCGCTATTTCGCATCTCCGATGGCCACTTCGTCCAATAACAAAATATAGTTAGATTTAATCCCTTAGTTGATGACCTTTATTTCTTGTTGCGCTGTCTATAATCATAGGAAGTATCTATAATTCTAGTTTATGACATAGTTATTTATTACCCTATCTATTTATTCTCTAAATGTAGGAGTTTTGGAGAGATTTCCCAATAAATGTCAATAATGGTATTCGATTACATCAAAACAGATAGGTATAGATTTGCTTGGCTGGTCGATTTGAAACCGTAAAAGCCAATTTAATGGTTTGCTGATTCCCATTCCACCCATCAGATTCAATTTTCTGAGGATCTTCTTCAATATAGAGGTCTCTCAAACGAACGACTAAACGCCCTCTGTATAATAATCAAAATATATTGACCGTTGCTTGAACGACTGAGATATCTAAGAGATTTTTTTTTTAAATTACATTTTTTAGAAGTTCTTGGACCGAAACTTGGCTTTTGTATTTCTCTCTGTACTGGAAAACAATAAATCATGGACATCTATAACCTACTACTTTTTTCCAATCAGGGAGAAATTGAGTTTGCGCATGGAAAAAAAAAATGTTTTAAATATATTTATTGGAATTTACAACTGTATGATGGAATACAACAAGAAAATTGGAGTGAAATATAAAAAGGCATGAAACACATGTAGAGAAGCTTCGAAACGGAAGTACTCTAAAAATGTTTTAAACTAGAAGGTCTCGGGGCAATTTTCTTTTCAGACGCCTCAGAGGTTTGTCAGGAATTGGAGAGGAAGAAAGGATTGAAACTAGAGGATTAGGGTGGGAATGGAGTTTGTCATGAAAGGATCTAGATCGGGCCAAATCACCAACATACGGAACATTAAGGTCTTTATGGATTAGTTTATTCGCGACAAAGTAAGGAGCATTGAGGATTTCACGAATGATTTGGTTGTAGAGATGCGATATGGGAAGAATTCGATATTTTAGTAGAGCCCCAAAACTCTACTCCGTGATTACATATTGGCCTTATGAAAGTCATGTAGATAAGTCTTTTGTAGTCAAGTAGAAGATTGGAACGTTTGTATAATAAGTGTTGAAGTAGTCGAAAACGTCTTGTCGTTTCAGTCTTGTATGAGGATTCCAAGTGGGACGTTCGTCAAGGTGCAGTCATAGATATCGGATCTGTCAACCGCGAAAGAGGAGTATTATTGAAGGAGACAGTAGGGCAGGATGCCATAGGTTTACGAAGAACGGTAAAGGTAATTTGGTTGGATTTGTTTACATTCATTTTAATTCTCCAATTCTGACACCATACCTCAAGGTCTCTGATGTAAGATTAGAGACTTTGAGAGGCAATAGTTGGATCAGTATTGACTGATAACACACAAGTGTCATCAGCAAAGGTAGAAAAGAAAGTGTTAGGATGGAATGGCTTATCAGCTGTATAAACTGTGAAAAAACAGGTCCTAGGATACTGCCTTGAGGCACACCAGCTACTGCCTTGAGCAAACTGACTAAAAATGGATGAATATGAATTATTATGATTTACTTTGAGGGATCTATTAGTGAGGTAGGACTTGATGATAAGGAAGTATGTAGGGGGAAGGAAATTTCGGAGTTTGTAAAGCAATCCCGGGTGCCAAACAAAAATTTAAACGAGTTTTTTTACACAATCCCATCTATTGCTAATTATTAGACATAAATAAGAAAATACATATATAATGGAGATTTCATTCATTGAAAGCCAACATAGCTCCTAAACAGTAGGTCTTAGCGAAAAGTTCTTAAAAATATATATAGAAAGTCCTTAAATTTATGATAAGAAAACTGTCGTCAAATTTTCGATCCGAGAACACAAGCAGTGCTACAGCGCTTTAAATCTGCAATAAAAACTACTGACCCCACCCAAAATACATGTTCATGTCAAAAAAGCTGCCTTGTTTTTTTAGAAAAAATAAATAGTAAAACATGTCCGATGGATGGGGAATAACAGATTTATACAGTTTATAATATACAACATGTCTGGAATTAAGATAAAAACAATCCTCAGAATATAGTTGTGTAGAACAAAATGAAAAATAAATTAGTTTAAATATAAAACAAAAAGAAGAAAATAAATAAATAAATATTTACATTATTCTGATACTTATTCTTCTAAGAATAACATTATACATTACAACAATAAAGGGCCTTTAACTGGCTAAGAATTAATTAAAAATAATTAGTGATTATCAATTATTATTTGTAAATAAAGATGATTAGCAATAGACATCACACATTACTGATCAAATATTATTTGAAAATAAATCGGGTGGATTTCTGAATAGATCAAAATAATATCAAAACACAAGTGTATAAAATTATTTCAAAATAAATGAATAATAAATAATGAAGAAATATGCTAGAACCGGTGATAATTCACAAGGAAAAAATCTGTTTCATTTAGTCAAGTTAAATATTAACGTTTTGTGGTTCACTGATACATAAACATATATTCGCTTAGGCTATACTCATTGTATGTTAAATAAAAACAATTCGAATTTCTATGCCCAAAGTCGCGGGTTCAAACCTAGCAGATAAAACCCTACGATTTTTTAATGGGAGTAAAAGCCCTTAGTTATGCCGCTCCTCGTAGGAAACGAAAAAAGAAGGTCCCGACCCTTCGCGACGTCAGGTACTCGTTGAAGATCCCTTTTCTAATTAAACCTGGAAAGGCAAAATGACGACTCCCGTTAAAGCATCGTCCGATTAGCTACATTTAAAAAAAAGTGACGTTGAATGAATATACAAAACAACTTATATAATTAAAACATGTGTTTAATTAATACCACGTCAATGTTATCAAAATAGAATAAAGAATCACGGGTTGAAGCACTGAAAAATATAACAGTCCCATTAGTTGTAGGAGTTGTTGCAAAGTCCAAAGAACTGTTGCTAGACGATTTAATGCAAATGGGATGAGATGGCTGTACGGTTGACTAGCCAGAATAAACTAGAGCTGCTACTTGCGAAACCCGCCCCGCCCACACATTGCTGCCCTTTATCATAGAGCAGCGCTCTTCGCCGGTTTGCATCATCAGCTACCAGTCTCCTTCCAATTATATAAGGACCATTTCCTCTGGATCAGAGGTCTTTGTTTCAAGAATGCGGCTTATGGAATGGAGATAGCTGGCTTATGGAAGGTCAATATTCATCATCAACGTCTAACTAGGGATTAGGAAAATGCATGATCGGTAAATTTTCAAACTGGAATATTTTATAAATAGTAAATAGTAATAACGTTTCATACACCTTTCAGGAGTCGGTAAGCTGGGTTAAACAGACACATACAAGTGAATAAAAGTGCAGGTATGATTTTGTCATCAGTCAGCATAAAAGGCAAGGACCATATACATTATATAAAATAACGTATGCTTTAAACTTTTTTTTTTTTTTTTTTTTTTTTTTTTTTTTTTTTTTTTTTTTTTTTTTTTTTTTTTATAAAGATCTTTTACTGTATCTAGATACATTTTAATATTTTTCCATTCCATTTTTATTAGGTGAATCTACTCTAAAATTTTACAAAATCCATAGTTTTGTGTTAAAACTATAAATAAAGAATTAGCTGAAGATACATAAGGTCCAGTAAACGAATATATATTTACTTATTATTGTATTATTTTCCTTTAAAGCAAATAAGATTAATACAAAAAATGTTTATGTTAAAATATAAACTGAAGATATCCAAATAAATGTTTATATCATTACTGTTTTGTAGAAACATCTGTCGAAAAAATCAAGTAGTAAATAGAAGCAATTTCGAAAAGTAGAGCGGTGCTTAGATGATGACTTCTCGAACAGGTGGGGCCTGCAGACGATCCATTTCTTGACAAATGAGGCAAAACTCCATCTGCGGAGGTGAAAGGTCCAGTGCTCTAGAAAGCCCAAAACCTTAATGATGGATGAACTCCTGAGGGGATCTTTAATCGCCCGCTCCGCCGACCCATCGGCATTCCTCAAGGTCCTTTAGGCAAATACCTACCGATCTCGGGGAGTCATTGATGGATCGTTCAATGATCTCCTCTACTTCCAAGATGATATGGTTGCCTCTTCGCCGAACTAGAAAGCTATCGGAAAACCAAGTGGCAATATCTTAAAATCGAATTTCTACTTTTGTAGTTTTACTATAAAATTAACAGTTAATATAAACCAGTAACTAGTTTTCTATTTTCGACAATGTGCTGGCTGAGCACTGAAGACATCATGCTTTACACTGTGCAGAGGGTGAATGACTACAGGTACCTTAACATTTGTGATCAAAACGGTGATTATTTTGTAGCCAACCTTCGACATTAATACTAAAATCTCTAAAGTAAATGTATAAATGTTTTAAATATAATTGTAGGAAACAAATAAAAATATTATGAGGAGCCAGATCTGACGAGTAAACCGCATTCGACAGGATTTACCAACGGGAAGCCATAGTAATGTCTTGGACTACTAACACTGTACATTTTTATAAAGCTAAGTCACTATATGTTGCCGTTTTTACTTTCACTTACTAAGTATTGCGATCGTGAAAATTTTCGAATTCCAGTTTTCAACGGAAATACACATTTTATGGTCCTCTAAGTCCAAATAACCAAGTCCCGCAAAAAGGTCTGTGTGTGTGTGTCTGTGTGAGTGTGGTGTGTGTATGTGTGTGTGTGTGTGTGTGTGTGTGTGTGTGTGTGTGTGTGTGTGTGTGTGTGTGTGTGTGTGTGGTGTGTGTGTGTGTGGTAACTCCCGGGTGGAAACGGTAAGTCCTATGAAACTGAAATTTTATATTTATGACAAATATACGCCCGAGACGTTACGAAACCTTTTTCATCAAAATGAGCTTACCAGAAGAGCCACTTTATACCATGCGTTTTGCACCTTTTTTCGATTTTCTCAAAAACGGTTCGACCGATTTTGATTAAATTCGCAATATCGATGTAAAATTTAACGGGCTTTAATATCATTTATGTTTCATTTGAATTGAAATGGTTGACAGGGCTTAAATGCCGATATTTTAAATTTTCTTTCTCTAAAGTACCTTTAATTTTGTAGATTCTATAAAAATAACCATATTAATCTTGTTAGCATTGATAAATAATAGCTAAATATGCAAGTTGTGCGAATTTAAAAAACAACTAAAGGAGAAAACTGAAAAAATATTTTTTTAATACAAAGTTTTTGTTTTTGAACATTAGAACAGTAATATGTATGATATAAGTACCGTTTGAAAGCTAAAGATTTTCGAAAAAATATTACCTTATACCCAAGCTTTTAAATGTTAATAGAGAGTGGTGAAAAGCCGATAAAACTAACTGATTATTTTAGATAATAATATAATAGATTTTTTAATAAAACACATGTTTCTATATAATTCCATTTCATTATTTTTTTAATAGTTTCACGTATTTTTTCCCTAACTGTATTTGAAAATTCTTTCATTGATTTTAAAAACTGAGGTAAGTGAAAGTCGTGTGTTGCCTGCACAAGATTTTTAATACTCTAGTCGTTTTCAAATCGATCATCAAACAAATTTTAGCTGATCATAATAGATTGTATTCGTCTTCCGTCATAGATTACATTTTGTTGACCGTCTGTGAAGCGGATTTTCCTTTTAGAAAATAAAAAAATCATTAAATGACGAAAACATTTTTTTCTCTTCCATTTTAAGCAAGCTAAATACCACTTAAAGATAAAAATCTCAATAATAAGATAAGAAGAAAGAATGAACCTTTGTAAGAGACCAAAATAATAATAATAATAATAAATAACCCCCTTCAACATTTGAGGGCTTACGTTTCATGATACGCAGAACCCGAATATAGAATAAAATAAAATCCATTTGTCCCACCTTCTACGGCATTTATCCGAAACTACTGGAACAATTTTTTTGATAAAAATACTAGGACGTGTTATGATGATCCTAAACACCTAGACGTTGATATCAGCTGGTTATTTTCAAAATGACGGCCGATTAAAAGTGACTTAATTCAATGATTCAGTTATTTTTGAAGATTATTCGTGTTTTTAACAACAAAAAAAAACCCGAATTATCATTAAAAAAAAAAAAAAGGAGAAGAAAAGAGAAAAATCGGAATTTTTACATAAATACACCTATAACTCAGTTATTTTTGAAGATAGAAAAAAATATATAGAGTTTAATATTCAGTAAAACAGCATTAAAAAAAAAAAAAAAAAAAAAAAAAAAAAAAATTATAATAGATGTAATTCCACCAAAACTCTATAAACAGCTATATAAACAATTATACCTTAATATAGTTAGTTATTGGGAAATAATAAATTACTGTGTGATGATTTCCAGCGTTTTTTACTTTCATTAGAATATGTAAACATTATTGACCAAGCAAACATGATTTTATAAACACACAGAGGATTAAATTAAAATATTGAAAAACTCTATGAATTTATTTTACCACCTAATACAATTTACTTTGAAAAAAAGTATTTTCAAATAGAAGTTCAGGGTGGAAAAAAATATATTTCCTCATTGAAGTGTACCCGGAAAAAAAAAGCATCAAAAAAACCTTGGTTTCTAAATGCTGAAGCTGGATTGCCTTATCATACGAAACCAATTAATATTTCAGTTACTGTTTATTTGTTATAGAACTCATTAGCTACAAAAAAAATATATGTTACATTGATCTTTGCTGTTTAATGAAATAATCAATTCACCGACTCACAAAATTCATTTATCAGTTGACTGTAAATTAATTTCTCTAGTGGAATTGATCTTGTTCGCCTTCAAGCAATTCCAACGTTATCCAACGGCAACGGATCTTAGTACCGTAAATGGTAGGTTTATTTGCCAGAGATATGGATCTAAGATATGCTTGCTCCATTGGAGTAGTAACAAAGAAATAATAGCCTATTATAAAATATTAATAAGTCAATTACAGCTTATGAATTCGTGATAGATGGCTTTAAATCAATTGAAAAATACTTTGTAGCAGATATTACCGGAAAAATCGAGCATTAAATAACGGTGTAATTTCATGTTAAGAAAAAAATCATTACAATTTCAAATTAAAAAATATTGTGCGCGCAACAAACGAATTTCACTTCCCTCCTTTGTTAAAATCAGTTCAGGATTCTTAAATACAGAGTTAAAAAAACGTTATAGAATTAATTACGTTAAGTTTCGATTGAAGGATGTTTTTTTAATTATAATTAACTATTATAATTATAGGTGGAATAGTCAGGAATCAGTCATTTTTGAAAAGTTTTTAATTTTGCCAACGTTTCGGCTCAAGCTTGTGAGCCATCATCAGGGCATTACTGAGCCATGTCCAAGCATAAACTGTTTTGTAATTCTAAAATCAATTATAGGTGGAATAGTCAGGAATCAGTCATTTTTGAAAAGTTTTTAATTTTGCCAACGTTTCGGCTCAAGCTTGTGAGCCATCATCAGGGCATTACTGAGCCATGTCCAAGCATAAACTGTTTTGTAATTCTAAAATCAATTATAGGTGGAATAGTCAGGAATCAGTCATTTTTGAAAAGTTTTTAATTTTGCCAACGTTTCGGCTCAAGCTTGTGAGCCATCATCAGGGCATTACTCCATGAGTTTATGCTTGGACATGGCTTAGTAATGCCCTGATGATGGCTCACAAGCTTGAGCCGAAACGTTGGCAAAATTAAAAACTTTTCGAAAATGACTGATTCCTGACTATTCCACCTATAATAGTTTCTACAGTCGACTATACACCCTCAATAACTATTATAATATTATCTTCAAGAATCAGTTCAACAATCATCACTCTCTATTAACTTTCATAATTTGTTTTTATAAGATAATATTGTTTCTACAATCTTTAGCTTTCCAACGGTACTTTACACATCTATATTACTGTTCCAATGTTCATAAACCACTGGCTTATTAGACCGGTGACGCGACTGACTGAGAGGCGCTGGGATCTCCTATCCTTGGACCCCGACGCCCACTTGTGGGCGTCGGGGTTTAATTCGGAGTTCCCAGGGGCAGTATGTAAATATTGTATATATATGTATGAATGTGTCCAAGATTATTATTATTTATTTTTTTTATTTTCTTTTTATCTTTATATTTTATTTATTTCTATTTATTTTGTATTCATTTATTTTTATTTCTTTATTTTGTGTACATAAGGAATGAATGAATTCTAATATCACTAATACTTATTGCCCAAGATTGTGGCAGATTGTATTATTTCTAAATAAATAAAAGTTTATTATAAAAAAAAAAAAAAAAATGTTCATAAGCACAAACGCATGAAAAAATATTTATCTTCTTCTCTCCTCTAGTTGGATATCGAATTCATTAAAATTATATATTATTCGTTATTTATCAATGCTAACAAGATGATATGGTTATTCATTTTTTTTTTTTTATCTAAAAAATTAAAAGTACTTTGCAGGAAGAAAATTTAAAATATCGGCATTTAAGCCCAGTCAAACTATTTCAATAAGAAAAAACCCCACATGATATTAAACTTTACATCGATATAGTGAGTTTAATCAAAATCGGTAGAGCCGTTTATGAGAAAATCGTAAACATTTGCAAAATGCAAGGTATATAGTGGGTCTTCTGGTACGCCGGTTTGTTGCGGTAACATCTCGGTAGTCTGGTTGTCTTAAATGTGAAATATCACTTTCATAAAACTGTTTGTTATCGTGCTGGACTTACCAAACACGGACATATACACATAGACCATTTCGCGGGAGTAAGCTACTTGGATTTAGGGGGCCCTAAAAGGTGTATTTCCGTTGAAAACTGGATTGCAAACATTTTCACGATAGCAATACTTTCCCTTACTAGATATTTCGAATATAGATGAATAAAAGTAAAAAAAAAAAAAAAAAAATTACAAATATATTCAATAAATACTAAAGAATATTTTTAGACGCGTCAATGAAGCTTTTTCGTCGAAAGTCCTCAGAAACAGCTCCAATTTTGATTTTTTTTTTAAATTTTTGTTTTTTTATATTAATCAAAATCAGAAACCTTTAAAAGGGGGGAAATAATTTTTTTATATTGTTTAAACAATATGTACGTTATATATATAAAGAAATCAGTTTCTGAGTGGTTTTCTTTGAAAAAAATATACGTTCATCAATTAAGGTTGTTAAAAATAGTTGTTAAAAGTAAAATTGTACATGTATTCCACAAAAAATTTAACTGATCAAAGAATAGAGCAAACACCTATGAAGTCCATGAAATTGAGGGTAGTCCTTTCAGACGTGCAGCAACACCTAGTGTCGTCTTCAAATGGGTAATAAGGACATTATTTACAATAGATGTAGTACACGGAATGGAAGAATTTTGTCGAATTTCTTTTAAATCATCATGCTGACGCTAGAGCGATAGCAGAATAAATGATGGTTTTTCAGCTTTAAATAAAATTGTAGAATTTCGTAATATTCACAACTCCTTTCCAGATGTACCGAACTTATAGCAATTTCCACAGGAACTGTAGGTAAGGAAACTATTGATTGTTATAAGGCATTTGATAAAGGAATTAATTCAAGAAAAACAAATCTGGTGCGGGCAACACACTACTTTCACTTACCTCCATTTTAAAAATCAATGAAAAAATTTTCAAATACAGTTAGAGATTAAAATACGTGAAAATATTAAAAAATTAATAAATTGAATTTATATAGAAACATGTTTTTTATTAAAAAATCTATTATATTATTATCTAAAATAATCTGTTAGTTTTATCTTCATTTTATCACTCTCTATTAACTTTTAAAAGCTTTTGTATGAGATTATATTTTTTCTAAAATCTTTATCTTTTGGTATATTATACATGTATATTACTGCTCTTATGTTCAAAAACAAAAAAATTGCATTAAAAAAATATTTTTTTCATTTTTCTCCTTTAGTTGGGTATCGCATTCCTTCAATTCATGTTTTTCATCAGTGATAACAAGATAATATAGTTATTTTTATAGAATCAACAAAATTTAAGGTACTTTAGGGGGTTACTTAAATTTAGGTAGTTACTTAAATTTAGGGAGTTACTTAAATTTAGGGAGTTACTTAAATTTAGGGAGTTACTTAAATTTAGGGAGTTACTTAAATTTAGGGAGTTACTTAAATTTAGGGAGTTACTTAAATTTAAAGTATTAAGTAGGAGTATCTCCTTTTGTATAGAGCATTTCTTTTTTATTAAAAATATTTATGAAATTTCTAGAAAAATGAGTATATTTATTATAGAGGGTACATTAGAAAGCAGTAGATGGGTGCCGTTATAATAAATTATATCTGGACCGCTTCTTGAAATTATTGGGCTCCAGAGGCTGCGGGCTGTCGTGACCCGTTCAGCGGGGGGTGGCAGCGCTCTGCCATGAGAGCTACGTACCAAATCCTAAATATTATTATTCAGTTCATCCAATATATTTCACGGGCACTGTCACTCGTAGTATATAGAGTTCTGTGATCAGTTAGATTGTATTTATGCGTTTGTGCATAGACTGCAGTTAAGTATAATAACATAAATTTCGTGCATACACTCATCTGACCTAAATATATGGGTCGAATCTCTAAAAAAATGAAATCTCTAGATGGAATTTAATTGTAATTTAACATTATTTTATTTCTATTTTCGGGTTCTTCAACACTTATTAGACAAACGCTCAAACTTTACTCATAACTACTAAATGATCATCAACATGACCATCATAAAGCTAATCTGGAACTTAAGGAATTGAGAATTGGGGCTTTACTAAACCATCAAATCCGATCCTTACAACCTAAAATCCTTCTTAAAATCTTCGATGCTCCTAACTTGGTCACAAATAAATTAATCCATAATGATCAGTATATGGATATTGTAAATATTTCGAAACCTGGGGCGTTCCAAAGGGCTCTTAACACTAATAATAATCATGACGGCTGGATGTTTAAATAATGTAGTGGGCTGTATTGGAAAATAGGGATTATAATATGTTATAAGATTACAATCTGTATTAAGAGATAAAAGGAAATATAATGACGGTTAGGTTATTACATGTGTGGCTTAGGTTAATTTTTTTCTATTAGTAAACATATCTGTCTGATGCGGGTTTGGGGCGGTCTATCCTCTTGGGCCATTCCTCCGTTCCTCGGCCGGCCGGCGCCAATTATTCTACTCCTCCATGATGATGAGGACGATGATTGTGAGAAGAATACAGGTGCCAATTCCATCATATATATTTTTTTAAATTCATTAATTATTCCTTTATGGAGCATTTCGCCAACGTATAGGTAGCTTTGGCATAAGTGGGTATTTCAGTAGCATTGAGGTTAGGTGAGGCTTTTGAAACATTTTCATTTTATAATTTTTCATTTCTAATTTCAGAGAGGCCTTTGACCGAGTCTGGCACCCGGGACTGCTGTACAAACTCCGTAAATTCCTCCATCCAACATACTTCCTCATCCTCCAGTCCTACCTCTCTGATAAAACCTTTAAAATCAACCACAATAGTTCCTATTCATCCACTTTTACTCAGTCTGCTGGTATTCCTCAAGGCAGTATCCTAGGACCCATCCTCTACACAGTCTATACAGCTGATATTCCAACCCATCCTTACACATTCCTTTCTACCTATGCCGATGACACTTGCGTGCTATCAGTTAATAACGATCCCAGTATTGCCTCCAAAACCTCCAATCCCACATCAGAGACCTTGAGGTATGATGTCAGAATTGGAGAATTAAAATAAACTCCAATAAATCCCACCAGATTACCTTTACCCTTCGTCGTAAACCTATGACATCCTGCCCTACAGTGCCCTTTAATGATATTCCGCTTGTCCCTCTTGAACAGATCTGTTATTTAGGTCTCCTGCTTGACAAACGTCTTACATGGAATCCGCAAACAAGACTGAAAAGACAAAAAACTGCTCGCCGATTTCGGTTACTTCAACATTTACTTGACAGACGCTCTAACCTTTCTGTTTACCACAAAACACTAATTTACATGACAATCATAAGGCCTATCTGGACTTACAGAGTTGAGCTTTGGGGCTCTACTAAACCATCAAACTCTTCCCGTATCCAATCCTTACAATCCAAAATCCTTCGCAAAATCCTTAACGCTCCTTACTTTGTCACCAATAAAATCATCCACAAAGACCTTAATGTTCCATATGTTGCTGATTAGGCCTGTACCAGGTATCACTCCTTCCATGAAAAACTCCACTCCCACTCTAATTCACTAGTTTCAATCCTTGCTTCCACTTCAATTCCTGACAATCCGCCGAGGCGTCTGAAAAGAAGATGGCCTCGAGACCTTCTTGTGTAGATTCACTAATAGAGTGCTGCCAATAGGCAGTTTCTCTTCATGTTTTTTTTTCATGTGTATTATCATTGTAGCATATTTACTTGATGTATGAACATACAGTTGTAAATTTCAATAAATTAATTTAAAAAAAAAAAAAAAATTCAGAGAAAACATTTTAGGAGGTATTGCTCTACAGTGCCTGAATTGCTGAGCTAAGCAGAATTTTGAGTCGAATGAATTTTTAACTACTAAAATTAATAATTAATTAGCTGCAGGAATCCTACTTGTTTTACAATAAACCGAAACGGAAAATAAATTTACAAAGTAAGTTATTACGAAAAAAGAGACAAATTTAAGGTTTATGAATTCTTCTATTCTCCGTGTGTTATCATTTGCTATGTTTGTTAACATTAGATGATTAGCTATGTTGTATGATTCTTCCTTAAATTTTACTTAATCTTGTTTTCCTTCACTAAGATCTAATTTTAAAAACATATTTATGCCATATATACAATTATGAAAGGTCAAAAAATAACTCATAGCGTTCTATAAATAACGAAAATAAAGAAGACCTAAATAAAACTAATATAAATAAAATACAAATAATAACATATTCACACTCCTTGTACACAACTAAACAAAAAAAAATGAGTTATGTAAAATTAAGTAACTTTTATCATGAATAATTATTAATGGGACAACCGAATGCTAACTATATTTTATGTTATTAAAAACCAAAGGCCTAAAAACAAAACTAATATATTCAATTAAGCGCGTTATATTTGAAAGGGGTTTTCATTTTATCTTCTTTTTTCTATACAATTTTTCACACAATTAATTTTCCCCTGGGTACGATTAAGGCCTGTCTACCTTTAAGTAAAAAAAAAAAGAAAAAATGCTAACGGGCCCCATTTAGATAGTATAGATATAGGCTGGACACGTAGAAAGGTTTTTATACAAATGTAAGTCCATAGAAAACGTATCGGAGGTCTATAATCTTTTTTTCTTTTAAGATTTTGAAAAGATTAAAGACGTATATCTTTTATCCCAAAATTCATAGTTGAAGTTTAAGTTCTGCAAATGATATTGTTTTATGGTTAAATGGATTTCAAGTTATTAGTAAAACATGAATTCTTGTAAAAAGACTATATTTCTCGTAGAATCAAAGATAAAATCAAAATGCAACCATTGAATTGCTGATAACTAAGCAAAACTGATGATAACTAATATTAGTTGAACAGATCCGTTTCCTAGCACTCTATCTTGACAAAAATGTAAGACTGAATCCTTTTAAAACACTGAAACGACAATAGCCTGTCCGTATATACCGGCTGTTACAACAATTATTGACAAACAATCTAACTTTCCAATATAATATCATGAAAAACATTATTAATTAAGGGCACTACATTTGGACGAATGGGAAAGCATTATAGGTCTCTACGAAGCCATCGAAATCCTCTCGCATCTGATCCTTGCAATACAAAATCCTTGAAAAAATCCTAAATGCTCCTTATTTTGTCACCACTACCATCATCCATAAAGAACTCAGCATTTCATTTTTCGCTGACTTAGACCGAAATCGATATAGCTTTTTTTAACTCTAACTAAATGTTCACCAATATCCACTGGTTAGTAACCTCTCAACACCATATATGCCTAGACAACCCTCCAAGGCGGCTGAAAAGCAGATGGCTTCGGGACGTAACCATGATTGTATATCCCCATTTTCACTTACTGCATTTTGTTTGTGCAGTTGTGCTTTCAATATTTTTTTTAGAAGAATTATAATAACAATTAACCGCAATAATAATATGAAATTATTAAGTACTTATGAAAGATTAAACTTTTATTTATTGATGTTTGCATAGTTTTATTATAGTTATTGAGTCATAATTAAATCAGTTAATTATTAACTATTATGAACAACACTTATATAGCTTATTTAAATATTATTCACAATCTTACAAGATCGCTATTTACAAGGGTAAATCAAATATATTTTAGGGGTACTCACTACGTTTGCTATAGCATGCTATTTGTGTTATTTTGCTAAACCCGTCGAGTTTCTACAGTTATTTCCTGTATAAAATTGATGGGTTTAGCACAATAGCACAAATAGTATGCTATAGCAAACGTCGTGAGTACCCCTATTTTAATAACTTAAATTTAATGCAGTCGCCGTAGCATGTGCATTATGATCAACTATAGTGTCGAATCTAGAGGTTAGTTTATAAACGATAGTTGCTAAAAGCGGCTGAATTTCCTTTTAACACTATTAATTTAGATTTACAACTATACTAAATAATACAACGAGTCAATATGATAGTTGACAAAATACATGAATCAGACTTTTGGAGAAATGGTTGTACTCCGGTTAATAATCTTAACTATAACTTCTAAGTGATATCTTATTTTGGGGCACCTCATAGGATAATCAGGAATCGAACATAATGCAAGGATAGAAACTAGTGAGCCAGTATTGGAATGGAGTTTTTCGTGGAAAGGAGAGGTATCTTGTACTTAAAATTAAAGGGGTGTAAATACAAATTATATTTTTAGCTTTAGTAAAACATGAAAGTAAGTTGACCTTTGAGAGATTCAGGTAGAAAATAAGCCCTAATGATAAAGCTCAATGTCGGTCGAAACGTTGAGCAAACAATAAATAGTTATTAATTACAATAAATACTGTTTAATTTTTTTGTCTTTCACTACCATAAAACTAATTTCCTTTCAAAAAATACTTGATTTCGATTTTATTTTAAACATTTATTCACTTAATGAAATTAATAAATATGATAAAAATATATTATGGATGTTGTTATATAGTCTATATATACAAATGAATCGCCTTTTCCCTTGGCAACAATCTGTCGGGTCAGCTAGTTAATTTAATAAAAATAATAGATATAATAGACTGATGTGGTCATAAAACTGATGACTTTTGTAATTGGGTAGCTAACACAATATTGCCTGGGAAATCAAGATTGTGAGAAATCAAGATTGCCTCCCCTGGTAAAAATTCTTATTCCGACCCTGTCCACTTTAACGCGAGGCTTATGTGAAAACGTTCCCCTTTTGACATCCTTCAAGTGGATGCCGCTTTAATTGCAGTAATTAAAAATAAGTTAGAGGATAATTGGTAGAGTCGAGTACAGGATAAGGCGGGCTGGGGGACATAAATAAAGCGGCGCTATTGTAAATCAAAGCGTTGGCAAATGGTAAGGCTGAAAGAGGACATTATACGATGTAAACATAAGGGCTACCTGATAGTCATCTCCCAGCCTCACTTCTGTCTCCTCCCTGTCCTGTCGCCACTTGATTGGCGGAAACCTTCCATATCCCTACATTGTGTGCTAATTTACTAAATCAGCTATATATAATTGAAAAATATGAGGAAGTATAGTCAAATTTTAAAATTATCATTGGTAGAAATAATCGAAAATCAGTTAGGTGAACAATGTTAAAATTTTTCCGAAGTTTCGGCTCACTTTCTATTGGGTCGTTTCACATGAAATGTCCGTTTTTATATTTTCTGAAATAAGTAAAGGATTTTGCAGGTCTCTGTTGTTTTTTTCCTAATGTTTACATATTTAAAGCAAACAGTTACTAATCCTTTACCTTTGTATAGTAAACATTAGCTTCCCAATAAATTACCCACTTTTGTGTACCTCCAAATATGTACATGGAAACACGCGATTTTGGAGTTGTATTTTTGTACGAGTTTAAACTCGGCCTTTTAGCAGCTGAGGCCGCTAGAAATATTTGCAAGGCGTTTGGGGAAGGGAGTGTTCATGAACGGACCATTCGCCGTTGGTTTGCTAAGTTTTCAGCTGGGGATACAGACTTGGAAAACTAGCCCCGAGGAAGACCTCCGTCCGTAATAGACAACGATGTCCTCAAACATACAGTAGAAGGATACCCTTACTAAACAGTTAAAGGACTCTCAGCATAACTAAATGCAAGTGCATGTACCGTTTCCAGACATTTAAAGTGTATCCCGACTTTTCTCCAACAGACTACCACCTGTTCAGGAATATTGACATCTTTGTCAAAGAAAAACTTTTTGAAAATGATGATCAAGTAAAAAGTGCGTTTTCAGATTTTGTTTCACTTCAAAGCTCAGAGTTTTTCAGTTCGAAGATAAAAAAGTTGGTGTCACGTTGGGAAAAATGTGTAGAAAAAGAAGGTAAATACTTCGAATAAAATTATCTTTCAAATTTCATGTGACACAACCCAATACATTAAGCAATTTAAAACAAAGATTGTACATAATTTGCGATTTTCCCGTTATGTAAAAAAAAAAAAAGTCGAGGCATACTATAGTATTTATATTTAACAAGTTCACATCGGTGCGGATTTTCAATGTCTGCTCTGTGAGGCGGCGCTCAAATTTTTGCCGGGTTTCATGGATTATTGCCCGCTCAAAAAGGGTTTTACGTTTGTTAACAGTCTACTGAGTGGTTATTTTGCAATTTATGAAACTCGTCCGGTTTTCCATCCAAACCTTAGATTTCTGCCTGTAAGTATAGCTTGAGAGGCAGTTAATTTTTTTTTTTTTAATTTTTGTCCTTATAAATAATAGATAACATGGATCTGAAAATAAATATCGGTGGTACACATCGCTCGATGAGACAGACTAGTGCGGAGGACTGGTGGCTCGCGCTGGCGTGGATGCGTTAAGGAAAAACCGTAATGAGCTTTACATTAACCCCGTTCATAACCACATATTGTTATTCTTTCGATGTTCCTTAGTTTATGCTTGGTATATGTCACTACTTGTACATTTATATACATACATATGTGTGTGTGTGTGTGTGTGTGTGTGTGTATATATTATATTATATTTTTTATTTGTCATTTCCATCATTTTTACATGCATTAGTTTTATTGTCATACCACATTTATCTGTATATCTTACGTTTTCTGATTTTTTGAAGCCCTTATGATGTTTGAGCTAAACGTTCGGTAGAATTTAAATATTGTTCTCCTAATTATTTCTACCTATCATGATTCACTTATTACATTGCTATCAATTAGTATCAATATTATACCTAAACAATAAAAAAGTAGTTACAGCTCTAAAGGTTTACAAAATTAAAAAAAAAAATGTCCTTATCAAGCCAGCAGCCAGCAATTCCACGGCTTAGAAAAACTTCTGAACTAAAGGCAATGGCTTGCTGATAACTTTTTTTTATAAGAGTATATTTTATCCTGTTCATTACATCAATTATTGTTAAAAATGTATGTCTGTAATTATTGTTACAATCTCGTCTGCAGGAATGAAATTGAACCCAGTAATCCACAAACTAACAAACAGTAGATTAACTAGTACTTATTTCCCTAGCGGTTGTTTTAAATTGGATAATATATTTCTACTTTACAGCTCAATTAAAATACTATGTAACAGTTTATAACCTTATTAAAGCATACAATATCTAAAAGTGAATGATAACAATGCATGATTCATACGGTTGGTCCGGTATTTGATAATTCAGCATCGCTTCCTAGTTGCTTCCACTAAACGGCCAATCCTAGTATTCCCATCGCGGAATTAGTGCAGCTAACGTTTCCCTCCTTAGCGCACAATGAAGGAGAAAGGTTTAAGCCCGGAATCACGCGAAACACATATTAGGCGCTTGGTCTAATGTGCCCTGGAGTCGATTTGGAACTGTTAAGAGAGCGCTTTGACCCCTTCCAGTGACCACTTTCCATGCCAGCTTTCTAGTTCAGTTAGTTATCGATAGTTCATTGGTAGTTGTGTAGGCTAGAGGGTTGCTGAACTATATGAAGTATACCGACACAGCATCTGTTCCTGAACTGGCTCAATAAAACCTCTGAAGGTCTTGGGGGCAAATAAATATGAGTGGTAATAATTTTTAATGTAAACCAAAACATGAATGGCTATTTTTGAAACCAATGGGAGCAGAATAAGATAAAAAGTATAACATTCATGCTACGCGGCAAGAGAAAAGTGAGGTGAAAAATATTATAAAAGAAAAAAAAAAAAGATTTGGTGAGAGTGAATATTATGCACGTATTATTTTCTATAAAACATTTTTATTTTCACTTACCAATATATGAAATAGGGAAAGTATTGCGATCGTGAAGTTTTTTGAATTCCAGTTTTCAATGGAAATACACGTTTTAGGGTCCCCTGAGTCCAAATAACCAAGTCTCATCAAAAGTGTGTGTGTGTGTGTGTGTGTGTTGGTAACTCCCGCACGTAAACGAAAAGTCCTGTGAAACTGAAATTACATATTTAAGACAGCTATACGCCCGAGATGTTACAGAACCTTTTTCATCAAAATCAGCTAACCCAAAGAACCACTTTATATCATGCATTTTGCACCTTTTGACGATTTTCTCAAAACCGGCTCTAACGATTTTGATTAAATTCGCTTTAACGATGTAAAATTCAATGGGCTTTAATATCATGTAGGTTTCATTTTGATTGAAATAGTTTGACAGAGATTAAATACCGATATTTTAAATTTTCTTCCTCTAACGTGCATTTAATTTTGTAGATTCTATAAAAATAACCACACAATCTTGTCACCGTTGATAAAAAAACGGTAAATATATAAGTTAACTGAATTCGAATTGCATATTTTTTAATACATTTTTTTTGTTTTTGAACCGAACAGTAATATATATGTATAATATACCGTTGGAAAGGTAAAGATTTTAGAAAAAATATTATCTTATAAAAGTTAATAAAGAGTGATGAAAAGCCAATAAAACTAACTGATTATTTTGGATAATAATGTAATAGATTTTAAATAAAGCACATGTTTCTATAGGAATAAATTAGTTGAAGTGGACAGCTGTTTGGGACCCATGTAAAGCAGTCACACTTCAGGTCAGTCTGAAAGTTTTTTATTATTTTAAAGTGTTTTGTGAAAATATATTTATTATTTTATGCGATTTGGACTATTTGATTATACATTGGAAGTTGATGAACTCATCAGAAGTTGGGCAACGAAACGCCTTTATAGGTGCTCAGAGCTTTTGGCTCTGTAGCCATGTTAGAAAAAACCAATACGTCTTCAGTTTCCCCTAACGATATGAGACCAGTAAACCGAAATGAAAAAGTAATGGAAAATAAGCCAAAACATAGTAACGGAACACATAACCTTAACCCTATCGAAACAAGTTACGCTAAAGCTACCGCTACCGAAAGATTTTCCAAACGTGAAAATGCAATCATCTTACACACCCATCCAGGCATCAAACAAAAAGAATACGTTCTGAAAATTGCATCCCTAATCGATCCTAAATTTATCCGCTATACATCCAGAATCTCAAACTCCCGATTTTGTATCCATTTTAGCAACAAAGAAGCTGTCGATAGTATTTTAAAGAACCATAAATCTATAGTCATTGATAATAAAGAAATTAACATAAAGCGCCTAGTGAACCCCGCCAAACGAATAATAATTTCGAATGCATGTCCATCCATACCGCACGAAACTATAGAAAAAGAACTTAAAAGCCTAGGCTTAAAATTAGTATCAGCCATGCATTTTCTCAGAGCCGGGTACCAAGATCCAAGATTAGCCCACGTACTAAGTTTTAGACGACAGGTATATATTCCACCTGAAGACCTAAGCAAGCTCCCATCGTCATTACTAATAAAGCATGACAGTGTTCCTTACAGAATTTTTTTCAGTGAGGACATTGTCACTTGTTTTATTTGTAAGCAACCGGGCTAAATTTCTACTGATTGCCCTGAGTGCGAAAATAACGGTGATATCCCTGAGTCTCAAATCAACCAAAAAGAAAATGAACTAATTAATTTTAATAATGAAACAAAAAGCGTTAGTAAAAAAGAAAACATCAATAATTTTATATTAGATACGCCAAACGATATTATTCCCAATAGGAATTTCACAGTAGAGCCAACGCCAGCCAGTTGCCATGACAACGCTATCACAGTGAAGAAGCTCCCCGGGAGCCAGGTTATAACTGAAGGTATTGTTACAGGGAAACAACCTACCGAAACAACAGTTGGGATCGATAGTAATAACTTGATATTGGTACCTACTGTGGTTTCTGGCGTTAAACGGTGTCATTCCACCACTACTCCTTCAGCTGTATCCACAACTGAGTTAAACCTAACGTTGGATCCCCAAGAAGATTCCGAAAATACGATTGATTTAAATGAATTTCCACCCATGGTAGCTATCCAAAGTCTCAATAAAAAAACAAAGAAATTAAAAAAATCTGAGAGCGATTCTACGAGTAACTTTGAAGGCGCCCGAAAGGTTATCGAAGAAAATAGCGAGAAATATCCAATATCTTTTGATGAGATGACCAAAATTATTGAACTATCGTCTACCAATAAAAACGTTGGGGCATTAGTTGGCGAATTTACTAGTAATACAGAAGGCCTTAGGGCCATGCTGACGGATACTATATCACTACTACATGATCGCCGTACAAAATTAAAAATATCTAAATTGTTAAAAAAACAGTGGGACACAATAGAAAGTGCGATAAACACTGATGAAAGTACTGACAATTAATCGATGGAGAGACTCTTAAACATCAACTAATTTTATAAAATTTTACTTTATGACAATTAATAGTAAGAACTCGGTAATTGTGCAGTGGAACTGCAATGGTTTCTACAAACATTATGAATATTTTAGAATACTTTTTTCCGAAGAAAATCCTATTTGTTTTTGTTTACAAGAGACACATTTTTTAGAATCGCAGGCAGTAAATTTAAAAAACTTTAATATTTATCGAAAAGATAGAACTGATTGTAAGCATTCCTGGGAAGGAGTAGCAATAATGGTAAAAACAGATGTATTTTCAGAATCAATTAACATCAAATCATCTTCAGAAGTTGTAGCCGCTAAAATATACAGACCAGAACCCATTACAATCTGCAATATTTACATACCACCAAATCGAAATTTCACATGCAGCGACCTACAATTAATAGTTGATCAACTTCCAAGACCTATCATCCTGGTTGGAGATCTGAACGGACACAGCACACTGTGGGCCTCCACTCTATCCGACTACCAAAATAGAGGGAAGGAAATAGAAACGTTTATGGACAACAATAACTTCTTAGTATTAGTTAACGATGGCTCCCCGACTTATTTCTGCGCTAATGACGCTCTTTCCGCTATTGATTTGTCATTCGTAGACGTAAAACTCCTTTACAAAGTTCATTGGCGAGTCAAAGATACCTTGAATGGAAGCGATTACTTCCCGATTACAATAAAGTTCGACGGTGATGTGAATACAAATTCAAAAGGTATTTCTAGATGGTCTGAGAGAAGAAACCGCCATGAAGAAGTCTTCCTAGCCAGACTACGCTGCGGCCATACCGCCATTACCCATACTTACCTCCTGAAGGGACTCTACCCTCCGACCTCCAGGACTTGCAAGAGTCCGCTGACAGTGGATAAGTAACAGGCTAGACCTCTCTCTTGGTGACAGTGAGGACAGAGTTAGGTTATTCAAGTTTTAAAAAAAATGTGGAGTGTATAATCATATATAGTTTATTATCAATGTCAAAGAGAAAAAAACAAAAGTAATGTTATATTGACCACATAATGTATGTATTGTAATATGCTAATGACCCTTTGTGGGTAGATGCATTTAAACAATAAATAAATAAATAAATTAGTTCATTAATAGTTTCACTCATTTCATAATTCTAACTGTATGCAGATTTTTTTTTATCATTTTATTTTATTTATTTATTTATACAGAGCATCTACCCATTAAGGGTCATTAGCTATATACATAATTGTTGTTGTTTTTTTTTTAAATGATTTCATTTACAAGACAATAATGGTGAATGTTTGGTAGAAGGACATTATATCTTAAATCACATTGAAGACTTTACATTTTTTTAAAAACTTAAATACTTTTTGAACACACACTTCACTGTTACCTAGTGCTATTTCCAGCCTGGTGTCAATTCCGCACTCCGTTCTTGCAACGCTGAAGGCCCCGCAGTGCAGTACGATGTGCTCCACCATCAGAGGTGCCTCACAAGTCCTGCAGGTCGGTGGGTACAATCCTTTCAGTAGGTAACTATGTGTCAGCGCTGTGTGCCCGCTTCTTATCCTGGCCAGAACCACTTCTTCGCGCCGGTTTTTCCTCTCTGACGTTTCCCATATCCCTGGAGTCTCTTTAATTTTTCCTAATTTGTCTTTAGTTTTACTCCACTCAGCAGCCCATGTAGTATAAATTATTTTCTTGACGTATTTTCGCCAGTCCCATGCAGTTGTCTTATTGACACGTGTCACTTCCCTTCCAGAGTCCATCCTTGCATTATTAGCCGCTCGATCAGCGTCCTCATTGCTTCCTATGCCCAAGTGAGATGGGACCCACAAAAATTTTATTGTTTTTCCTTCACTTTCGCATTCTTCCTTGAGAATCTGGATTCTTTGAACCAAGGCTTCTTTTGAGAACCTATTCTCTATTGACTTTAGAGAATCAGTTACAATCAGGTGATGTTGGTGGTCGTGTTTTACTATGATTTTCAAGGCTTTCCAGATCGAGTAGAGCTCTCCAGTGTATACACTATTTGGTTCTGGTAAAACATTTTTGCTACAAATAGAGCCCATGAGAACAGCACAACCAACTTCGGAGTTCGATTTAGAAGCATCCGTGAACCAAAAGCGGTAATCGGAATATTGTTCTTCCCGCTCTTTATACAGCTGGTCATATACATGTTGAGGTGTTGTGAGCTTTGGGAATGCAGTTAAACTGTAATCGATCTGATTTTCCATTTCCATCCAATTTGGTACTGAGCTATTTGGCACCGTAAAGATTTCTGGGATTACTATTTGTAAATCATTAGTCAGTTTTTTGAACCTGTTGTAGAAACATTTACACGATTCGTGGGGTTCTTCGCTTGCAATTGGATATGCCGTGGATTCAGAAGAAAAAAGTTTTTTTCTTGACATCAACGTGACCACGTATGCCAGTAGCAGATATTTCCTTCTTGTTTCTAATGAGGGCTCACTACTCTCCACGTACAGGCTTCCGACAGGTGTTGTTCTGAATGCTCCGATACAGAGACGAAGAGCTTGATTGTGAATTGGATCCAGTAACCTCAAAGTCGAAGCGCTAGCTGAAGCATAACCGACAGCTCCATAGTCAATTATAGGTCTGAAAAGGACTCGGTATATCGTTAATAACGTTCGCCGGTCAGATCCCCACTGAGTGTTGGCTAGTACTTTAAGTAAATTTAAGCCTTTTTGACATTTTAATTTTATATGACGAATGTGTTGAGACCAGTTTAGTTTTTGGTCAAAGTAGACGCCTAAGAACTTGATAGTGCTGGCGTAGGAAATGGGTTGATTTAAAAGTGTCAGTGACGGGTGTGTTTGACATTTTGTTTTTTTGCAAAAGTGTACAGCTATTGTTTTGGAGCTTGAAAAGCTAAAACCTGTGGTCCTAGACCATGCTTCAAGGTTCTTCAATGTTTTTTGTAACTTCCATTCAATATACTCTAACGACTTGTTTCTTATATAAATTGTAAAATCGTCAGCAAACAAAGAACATCTTACTTCAGGTGGTGTTGTCTGTGCTATGCTGTTTATTGCTATTAGGAATAAAGTTACACTCAGTGGGGATCCTTGCGGCGTACCGTTCTCCTGGAGGAACGTTTGAAAAAGATTAGGACCAACTTTAACCTTGAATTTTCTTTCTTTGAGGAAGTTATTGATGAATATCAGTAATCTCCCCGTGAGGCCTTCTTTTGAAAGAGTGCTTAGGACATTGTATCTCCACATAGTGTCGTATGCTTTTTGGATATCAATGGAGACAGCAACCAAGTGCTCTTTGTTAGAAAAGGCGGTCTGTATTTCGTATTCAAACTTCATTATTTGGTCAATGGTTGAGCGGTTTTTCCTGAAGCCGTACTGCGAAGCTGAAAAAAAGTTTCGTTTTTCTAAATAATATGCCAATCGATTGTTGACCATTTTTTCAAGTAGTTTCGATAAACATGAAAGGAGAGAAATAGGTCGATAGTTATTGATACTGATGCCTTTGTGATTTTTCTTGATTTGTTATAACTGTAGCGTTCTTCCACGTTTCAGGAAAAAATCCTAAGCTCCATATCCTATTATAAATGGAAACTAAAAATATTTGTGCGTTTAGGGGCATTTTTTTCAAAAATAAATATGGAATCTGATCGGGTCCTGCAGTGGATTTATCTTTGCACGTACTTAAGGAGTTTTGCATCTCAGATAAACTGAACAGGTGATTGTAAATTTCTGAATCTTGTGTGTGGAATTGAATAGTATTTTTCTCCTGTTCGATTTTATATAGCTGGAAATCTGGAGTGTAGTTGCCTGTTTTCGACATAGATGAGAAATGTGTTCCAAAAGCTTCAACTATTTTAGATGGATCAGTAATATTTCTTCCGTTTGTATTGTAGAAATAGCCTCACTTTTTTTAGATCCTTGAATGGCATTCACTTTTTTCCAGACTTTTTGTAGGCAACTGCTACTATTAATGGAATTAACATAGTTTTTCCATGAATTTTCTTTGCTTGCCCTTAATACCTTCTTTGCAATCGATCTAAGTTTTTTGAAGTTGTTTAAATCTTCAGGTTGTTTGGTTTTTTTTGAATTTGTTGAAAGCTTTCTTTTTGTTCATTATTGCGATGCGGCACTCTTCATTCCACCAAGGAACTAAGCGCCTATCATTATATGCCATCTTTGAGGAATACTCTTCTTTGCTGCATCTAGAATGGTGAGATTAAGGAATGATATTTGTTCCTCTACTTCAGTCAACGAGCTTCCCTTGTTTTCTATTTCCCTTTCCATTAATGTAGAAAACTTTTCCCAGTCGGCTCTTTTGAATGACCATCTTGGAGTTTTGTCAGTCTTGAAGTCAGTATTAGTATCAAACTTTATAGTGATTGGGAAGTGATCGCTTCCGTACAACATGTCCTTTACTTCCCAATGCACTTTGTGGAGCAGTCTGACATCTATTAATGATAAATCGATGGCAGAAAGAGAGCCATCACCACAGAAATGAGTTGGAGAACCGTCGTTAACTAGAGTCAAAAAATCATTAGAGTCAATAAATTTCTCGATTTCACTTCCCCTATTTCTATAGTCGAATAATGAGGAGCCCCATAATTTGTTGTGTCCATTTAGATCTCCAACAAGGATGACAGGTCTTGGGAGTTGATCTATTATTTCTTGAAGATCGTTTGCAGTGAAATCTTGATTCGGTGGGATATATATATTGCAAACTGTAATCGGTTCAGGTTTAAACATTTTTGCGGCTACAACTTCTAGACTGGAATGAATTTTAACTGGTTCTGAATGCACGTCTTTACTAACTAATATAGCTACACCTCCCCAAGCGGATTTACAATCTGTTCTGTCTTTCCGGTAAATTTCGTGATTTTTTAAATTTACTACCTGAGATTGTGAAAAATGAGTTTCTTGTAAACACCAGCAATACGGTTTCTCTTCATTTAACAGTAGTTTAAAGTATTCAAAGTGTTTGTAAAACCCATTACAGTTCCACTGTATAATAAAAGAATTGGGATTGTTAACCATAATGTAAAATTTTATAAAAATGTTTCCAAGAGATCAGCTGCGTTGTTACCAATTAATTATCCGTACTATCGTCTGTGTTACTTATAAAATCTGTTGCTTCCCACTGTTTTTTAAGAAGTTTTGTGATTTTAAGTTTTGTTCTCCGATCAGTTATTAATGCTTTAGTATCTTTTAGCATGCCCCTAAGACCCTCCGTATTAGTAGTAAATTCCTGGACAAATTCACTGATGGTTTTAGTATTGGGGTATATGTCGATTAACTTGATCATGTCTTCAAATGATATAGGGTACTTTTCTTTATTTCCTTCAATTGCCTGTCGAGCACTTTCAAAGTTAACCGAAGAATTAATTTTTTCAGCTTTTTTTAGTTTCTTCAATTTTTTACCTACGGGTTGAACTGGGGTCATCAATGGGTAGTCTTCAAAATTGATAATATTTTCAGGGTCTTCCTGGAAATCTATGGTGAGGTTCAATTCGGTTGTTGATACAGTAGAAGGGGTAGAGCTAGAATGGCATCGTTTGACCCCGGATACCACGGTAGGTAGTAATATTAAATTATTGGGATTATTGAGAGCAGTCGATTAAGTAGGGTTATCTAAGGCGCCACCGCTAGTAAGCTGGTTGTCATGACTACCAGACAACAGCTCCACTGTACCGCCTCTGGCAGCCTTAGCCACTGGTGAAGTGCTAGCGTTGTCATGGCTACTGGCTAGCGTGGCCTCTACTATGTTATCAGTGCTGGGTAAAACATGATTAGGCGTATCGAGTAGCGAGCGATCGGTGTTTGTTTCTTCACTGACGCTACTAATTATTTCTGGATTGAAATTAATCAATGTAGCCTCGTTTTCTTTGTTTTGGGGCTCAGATATATCTATATCATTCTCACACTCTGGGCAATCGGTAGAGATATGCCCTGGCTGTTTGCGAATAAAAAAGGTGACAATGTCTTCACCTAAAAAAATTCGGTAAGCTACATTATCGTGTTTAATTAACAATGAAGATGGAAGTTTGGTTAGGTCCTCAGGTGGGATGTAGACTTGTCTTCGAAAACTTAAAACATGGGCCAACCGTGGGTCTTGGTACCCGGCCCTGAGAAAATGCATTGGTGAAACTAACCTCAACCCTAGTTTTTTTCAGTTCATTTTCTATAGTATCATGAGGTATGGAAGGGCAAGCATTAGAAATAATAATTCGTTTTGCTGGATTTATTAACCGTTTTATGTGAATTTCTTTGTCGTTAATAACTATTGATTTATGATTCCTAATGATATCATCTACTGCCTCTTTGTTACTGAAGTGAATGCAAAACCGGGAATTGGAAATTCTTGATGTGTATCGGATGAATTTTGGGTCGATTAGGGCTGCGATTTTGATTACGTACTCTTTCTGTTTAATACCCGGAACAGTGTGTAATATTATAGCGTTTTCTCGCTTTGAAAACTTTTCTGATGCGGTGGCTTTGGCATAGCTAATTTCTGTGGGTTTGAGGTTAGGTGTTACTTTATTGGTTGTTTGTCGGTTTTCCATCTCTTTTTGACTATTACTGTTTATTTTCATGACATTAGAGTTAACTGAGGATTTAATGGGGGTAGCTGACATCGCTACAGAGCCAAAAGCTCTGAGCACCTATAATAGGCGTATATTCGCCCAATTTCTTATTGAAATACCAATTCTCACTTTCGTGATGGAGCACGCACCCTTAAATTGTCTAAACTGCACAAAATAATGTCTATTTTTTCAAGAAAAACACTTATAAATTAATAAAACTGTAAGACTGACCTGAAGTGCGTCTGCTTCGCATGGGTCCCAAACAGCTGATCCCCTTTTATCATTTATTATAACTAATGTTTAATTTCTTGAAATGTAGTTTCTACACCAAGAAAATATGATTTTATGATGTGTATATAACATTTGTTTGTTTGATAATAATGCAGCAGTAAGTTTCCACGATCTCTACAGACAGTAGCCATGATTTGCTTAGAACTGGTTCTCCAAATTTTGTTGAGTTCACTTGAATAGGCCCGCAACCTTCAACATCACAAATACTTGAAGACATATTTATAATAATTATTTTATTTAATAGTAGTATTAGTGGGGTAGATATGGATATTAGTACTATTTTTTTTTCTAATAAAAAGCCTTGCAATCAACTTCGAGAGTTTCACTTTTTGTGAGGTCGTTTCGTTAGAATTTCCGCGTTAATAATTCTAATTATAGGGGTACAAATCAGGTGTGTGGTGACAACTGTAGACGGAAGAAAAAGGAGATGGCTCAAGGACCTTCTTGATCAACAACAAATATATATTAATTATACCAAGGCCATTATTATTCTGTCTGCATATCAAGAAAAGTGAAAGAAAGCTTACTTTATTAAATTACTGCCTCTAAATCTTATTTGAGCGTTTCACGAGCCTAATTGGACGACTGGCTTAAGATCCGAAGATAACTTTATGTACGAAGGTATTTTATTAACTACTCGATTTTCCTATTTCTGTCTACCAATAATAGAAACATAATATCGGTTTCCTTCTAAAAATTCAAAGTTTAAAAATAACACATATTTGTCTTCATAGAATACATAATAAACTGAGGCCAACATGGTCCAGTTTCCAAATTGGGATACAAGGTTTTACAATCTATTATTCGTCTAAAAATAGCTTTATTCAAAACATAATATACATTGGAATATAGGTTTTCAATCCAGCCTGGTAGGAAGGGTATCGAGAGCAATTTTTTCCTTCCCTTCTGCTCGGATGAGGACGAGTCTGGATATGCGACGAGATGACCAAAAAGGGAATCGCCATCCAATTAAACGGACTTTTATCTGCTCGAGGTCGGAATTAGTAAAAGAGAAAAAAGTCGGAGATAAAAAGAAGACGTTCTTCTTCGCCAGGGTCTGGGAACCGGCGGAGGTACCGTTTTTGGAGGCGATGGTTCATCGAACACTGAGATGAGATCGACTGGAGACCTGATTATCAGGTAACTGGAATAGGACACCGTCTGTTTATGGGAGAATCTGGTTTATACTTTTATTTCATGTTATAGAGTTTATTTATAGATATTACCTCGGAAAAATAGTATACGGTTCCTTCATCCCAAAGTACTTACATCACAATCGGTTTCATGCCTTTTAATTTATGGCTCTATTGAATTTTTTAAAAGTAATTTTCAGCATAGAAATTTTAAAGTTTTTACTAAGCCAAAAAATATTGACAAAAAGTAAAAATTATGATACTTAGCTGCGAGAATAAATATATTTTCTGTGTGACTGACTACCAAGTTTTCATTCAGATATCTTTAAAAATAGCCTAATAAATGTTTCGGATCTACATTAACACATTCACGCCGGCGCCGATTTTCAATATCCGGCACTCGAATCCATGCCACGTTTAATCGATTATTGCCAGTTCAGACCAGTATACGAGTTGTACGTTTGCTAACAGTATAGTTAGTGCTTATTTTGGAATTTGTGTAATTCGTGGGTTTTTTTCATACTAGCAAAGATTGTTTCCAAAAAGTGTAACTCGAAAGGCAGTTAAAATGTTTAATTTTTCTCTTATAAATAATAGATAACATGGATATGGAAATACCTGTGGTATGCGCCGTCCTATAAGACAGACTAGTGCGGGCCACTGGTGATACGCGCCGGCGTGAACGTGTTAAACCAGTTATTTTATATTTTTATTTATTTATTTTTTTGTCACAAGTACAGTAGCATATGGTTTAACTTCGATACCACAATACTCTTACAAACCCTAAATGTCAACAAAGCACAATTCGATATCTCTTTGAAGCATGTCTGTTGGAAACTGGCTAATTCCTTCTAAAATTTTATTTTATTTTACACATTTTTTTTTGTTCATTTTTTTTTTTCAGTGTAGCTCTCGGAACTCCTTCATATTCTTATGCACACATAACATTCCACGCTTTACTAAGTTTTAAAAACCATTATAGCGTTTTTACAGCGTAGGCCACTTGTGTTGAAGTTGGCTCCGACTCCGAATAGGTCTGTCTAGAAGGCCTATGATTATTCCCATAATTACGTAGTCTATAATAAGATTTTTAATTTTCCAGTTATGCTACTTTTCGATAAATGGGATGTATTTTTGATATCCAATTTTGCCAACCGTGCAACATAGTACACAATGTTAACAGTGTCGTTTCACATCCTTAATGTATGCACTATAATAACTGTGAAACTTTTATGGCTAGATCAGAATAAAGAAATTCTAAATAAGAATTTTTAAATTTTAATTATCCTTTATTTTCTTCTGAATTTAATTATTTCTGGATAATGCAACCTATATTTGTTTAACCGAATTGTTGTTTCCATGGCTGTTATTTAGCATATATATATTTTTATACATGTAACTGATTTATAAGAATAAATAAACCTGTCAAGGTAATTTGACCTAGGTACTAGACGCTAGTCTGATAGCAAAGCTCTCACCAGCAATTATTGACATAGATGACTAACATCCCCATGAGCTTACTCAGCTTTTCAGATCACCAACCTTATCTCCCTAGGTCAGATTAACTCTGCCTTTGTAATATAATGTGGACTATCTTTATTTAACTCCCTTCATATACCTTCTCTCCTGCTTCCTTCCTATCCTCCTCATAGGATGGGGTGCATGGCTTCTTCCCATGTGCACCTTTGAGGATTCCTCATCATTACTGCTGTTGTGCTACTACCACATGGGTTGAATTCTTTCCTCCTAACTAACACTACTGTCGTGCTAATACCACGTAGGATGACATCCTTCTAAACCAGTTCCCTCTGCTAATGGTAGGTGCGGATTCGCCCCCTTCCTGGCTGAGTAACCTCACACCTGGTGCTGCGGTACGTGCTTCTGCCACGGCGAGCACCATCTCCATCTATCTTCCTTCCTTGCATGAATACGCAATTGTCGAGGCCTTCTGATACCGTTTCTTGTCCATTACAACAACCACACTGCCAGGGAGAGGAACAGCCATCTTGACACCGTCTGAACTCAGTGAACCGCTCAGAAAGCAAGAAGATGACCGATGGCAGAAAATGTGGGACGATAGCCAGGTAAGCCAAAACTGAAGCATATAAAACAAACAGTGAAACCCTGGTCTACATCTAGCCGTAGCAGCCGGAGGGAGGAGGTCGCGTTGACCCGGCTAAGGATAGGACACTCGCGGCTGACGCACTCTTTTCTTTTTGCTAGGCAGCCGGTGCCCCGATGCCAGCACTGTGATGGAACCCTTACCATTCGGCATATTTTTCAAGAATGCCCTTATTATTCATCACACCTGAATAAAATTGGACTAAGCCCGAATATTTCAGCGGTGCTGGGTGATAGAGAGAAAACCATTGAATTAGTTTTTGATTTTCTTAAGGAGCAGTCATTATTACCGAAATTATAAAGACCATTCCTAGTCAGTTAGCATTACTAGTATTAGCTTTTTAAACTATTGTTTACATAAAACTATTTTTTTCTTTCTTTATTTTTTTATTTATTTATTTATTATTTATTTATTTATTATTTATTTATTTATTATTTATTTATTATTTATTTATTTATTATTTATTTATTTATTTATTTTATTTTTATTTTTTTGATAATTTTTTTTTCTTTCTTTCTCTCAATCACTCATTACCTAATAGTTCTTTCTTATAAAGGTTGAATATGCATATAGTGTCTAGGCGTTGATGACCTTAGGGTTTTACGCCTTAAAACCTAAACAAACAGACAAACAAACAACAACCACACCTCGACATATGTATATATGTATATATATATATATATATAATATATATATATATATATATATATATATATATATATATATATATGTATTTATATATACATCCATCATGAAATTCAATGCGCATGATTGTATTAAAAAATAAAAAGCAACGAAAAATAAGCATAACTAACTTCAGTAATGTTAATTACTAAATGCCACAGCAATGAATCATTTTTCCAATAAAGAAAAATGAATAATTTTAAAGGTGGTCCCGAGCCTGTGCGATGTCAGGTACTCGTTAAAGATCCCTATCCTAATAAAACCTGGATAGGCAAAATTTAGGACTCCCACTGTAGCATCGTCCGATTAGCCATAGTAGCATAAAGTGACGTTAAATAAATAAAAAAACAAATGAATAATTATGAGTAAAAATAAAATATATAAAACACATTTAATAAGAAAATATTTAATCGATAAATATTTGTTTTGTGGGAAATTCTCAATAAAACGGAGTTAGCTTAAGATATTGTTACATACATCATATAGTATATATAATTAACATAAGAAAAGAAATAAATTGCCTGAAACTCTAAATTACAACATGTCATGGGTTTATAGGATAAATGGCATGTTACCCATGGCACATGTTCTCATCTTTATTATATCCTAAATACGAATTTGTAAAGAAATGCGTTTGCTATTCCTTACTGCTCCTAAAACTGGATACTTGTACTTTATATTCACATGTTTGCAATAGTCTGAAGGGATTAATCAATACTGCTTTGCACATCATGTAAGATATACTAATTTTTGATTATGGATTCATATTTATTGAAAGTAATAAACGGTATTAACTTATTTTTTTTTTTTTTTTGTAAATTCGATTTTAATATCCTCAGCAGGTCCAATCAAGGCACACAGGATAGTTAATCCTACTTGTTATCAACATATTCTAGCTATTGAAATTAGCTGTCCAACTTATCCAAAGATATATTTAAAACTCAAGAAACGTAATGGAAGGGGCCAAATGAAATAGGGTATTTGTGAGAACTCTTCTTCAATGTCTATTAATTTTACTTTACTAAAATTATAGCTTTAAAAGACTTATCAGTATTTTTTAATGGAATATTATTTTTTTTAATCATTATGATAATATATACGAGCATGATAAAAAAAATGATTCCTACATATTAAATTGTTCAACTTATTTCCTTATAGGACATCTGCTAAGAAAATTTTTGGTAGTCTGTTTATTTCATTCTTGCATTATTTACTTGTGTGGATGTAATTTTAAAAGAGTTTTAGGACTGAGGTAAAGTTTTTGATTTATGTGGAGAAGCATAAATAAGTTCATGGTTAAAACAATAAGGTAACAATTATTGGAAGAGGGAAGGTAAAAAATCGTAATAACATTGGTATATTACGTGCAATAAAAATTAAAGAATCGTAAGAAAAAAATCTGGTGCGGGCAGCACACGACTTTCACTTACCTCGAATGTTTAAACATTTTTTCAACAACAATTTTTATTGTGTAAAATTACAATCTGTCCCACTTTAAAAATTTAAAATAAATTTTAAAACCATTAAATATACTTCAATTTGAAAAATATATTAAGTTGATTTTAATAAAACGTGTATTCATTTTCGTTAGAAACATATGACTTAGATTAAATAATATAACTATACTAAATTGTTAATCAGTAATAAGTTTATTCCCCATTTATCACTTTATATTACCTTTTACAACTTAGTGTATCAGATAATATTTTTTATAAAATATTTCTCTTTACAACGGTATATTATACTATACTATAATATACCGTTATAATGTCTATATTACTGTTCTTATTATAAAAAACACAAACAGTGCATAAAAAAATATGTTTGCACCTTTTTCCTTTATTTGTTTATCAAATTCGCTCAACTTGAATATTAAGCTATTATTTATCATTGCTAATAAGATGATATGCCTAATTTTTTGAAAGCTAGAAAATTAAACGTACTTTAAAGGAAGAAATTTCAAAATAACGGCATTTAAGCCTATCAAACTATTTTAATCAGAATGAAACCTACATGACATTAAATTTTATATCAACATAGCGAGTTTGATCAAAATATTAAGATCTGTTTTTGAGAAAATCATAAACAAGTGCAAAATATGTAAAAGTATAAATGACTCTTATGGTTAGCAAGTTTTAATGAAAAAGTTGCTGTAACATCTCGGGCGTATAGTTGTCTTAAATATGAAATTTCAGTTTCCTAGGACTTGAGATTTTCACGCTAGACTTACCACATAGACACACACACGGAGACAGACACACATACATTTTTTCGGGACTCGGGCATTGGACTCGGGAGACCCTAAAACGTGTATTTCCTTCGAAAACTGGAATTCGAAAATTTTCACGATCGCAATACTTTCCCTTACTATATATTTTTACTTTCACTTACTATATATAGTAAGGGGAAGTATTGCGATCGTGAAAATTTTCGAATTCCAGTTTTCAACGGAAATACACGTTTTAGGGTCCCCTGAGTCCAAATAACCAAGTCCCGCAAAAAGGTCTGTGTGTGTGGTAACTCCCGGGCGGAAATGGTAAGTCCTATAAAACTGAAATTTCATATTTAAGACAACTATACGCCCGAGACGTGACAAAACTTTTTTCATAAAAATGAACTGACCAGAAGAGCCACTTCATACCATGCATTTTGCATCTTTTTTCGATTTTCTCGAAAACGATTCCGACGATTTTGATTAAACTCGCTATATCGATGTAAAATTTAATGAGCTTTAATATCATGTAGATTTTATTTGGATAAAAGTGGTTTGACAGGGCTTAAATGCCGGTATTTTAAATTTTCTTCCCCTAAAGTACCTTTGATTTTGTAGATTCAATAATAATAACTAGATTATCTTGTTAACGCTGATGAAAAACAGGTAAATATATAAATTGAATAAATTCGATACCCAACTAAAGGATAAAACAGAAAAATACTTTTTTAATGCAATTTTTCGTTTTTGAACATAAGAGCAGTAATATACATGTATGATATACCGTTGGAAAGCAAACGATTTTAGAAAAAATATCACCTCATACACAAGCTTTTAGAAGTTGATAGAGAGTGATGAGAAGAAGATAAAACTAACTGATTATTTTAGATAATAATATAATAGATTTTTTAATGAAACACATGTTTCTATATAAATTCAATTTGATTAATTCCTGAATAGTTTCACGTATTTTTATCTCTAACTGTATTTGAAAATTCTTTCATTGATTTTAAAAATCGAGGTAAGTGAAAGTCGTGTGTTGCCCGCAACAGATGTTTTATATAGGTAAGTGAAAGTAAAAACAAAACATATTAAACTTAGTGAATATTAGCATTCTACAATGATTTTTTTCAAATATGTTTTTATTGAAATTTACAACTATATATAATAATACATCAGTAAATATGCTGCTAAAAGATATTGTACATGAAAAGCATGAAGTGAAACTGCCCATTGGTAGCACTCTAGGGTAGCAATAATAAAAACTATAATGATAAATTTATGTTGATAATTATATTTCTTATTTAAAGCTCGTTGTGCTTTAAATAAGATACTCTGCAGGTTCTTAAATAAACAACTGTTAGTTGAGATTAATAAATTATTTAATCAATAACTAATACGAACGACATTCTTTATTGATATCATGTATCATCGAAAGCATGATCCTGAACTGTAATTCGTAAGTTTGTATGTCAAAACTGTTAGCGTGAAGCGTTGATATCTAGTCGTCCTGAAGGCACTATATTTAAATAAGCCTAAATTTATACCATTATCGTTTTATTTTTATGATTATACAACTATTATATCCATTAATTAAGATCGGAAATCGACTTAATATACAATCGAAAAGCTTCGATAAAGGTAGGCCAAAAGCATCGTATAAATGTTAAGCGATAGCGGATGCTTTTAGCGGCGTATGAGAGAAGCAACCTCGGTAATTGAAATATCTGTCCCTGGAAAAAAAAGAAAAAAAAAAAAACAACTTTGTCCCAGCCTCGGTACATTAAAAAGTCACCTACCTTCTTTTTTATATTTTATTCTCAAGCCGAACTTAATGTAAACCCGATATGATAACCCGAAATGTCGTGGCTGCACCTTTCTTCTCGGGCAATGGCATTAAGAAATAAAAACATATAAATAAAGATGATAAAGAAGATGATTTAAAAAAATATGTCCTACATGTATCCGTAATGTCTTCATATCGCGGTATGTAGTTATATAATTTAACAAAATATATTTTTAGAGAGAATTTTGAAAAACTATTTATATGATTAAAAAACATTCGGGCTCTTGTAGTTTATATTAAAATCTCAAAACCTTATTTAGTAATTATCGATATCCGAACCTTATTAAGCGATAAATAGATAAAATAGAACACATTTCGAACTTTAACCTGAACTTTCGTCAATATTATACAGTTCTAGACATCATTTCAAATGACAATTCAAAATACTGAAGTTGGCATTGTACATTACTACATAGTACTATTTTTCATTATTATTATTATTATTATCATTTCAATTAGTAATGTGATTATATTCCTTATTTATAATTTACAACTTCTAATAGAGCTTTGGCCTATTGATGGATTCTGTAAAATAAAAATATGATTTTTTTTTATTTCCAATAGAGTACTTTATTTTGAAAATACCAAATAAAGAAAATTAAATATATTTTTTAATCGGTTTATAAAATATACCAACAATTAAATTAACAAATTTAGTAGTTTTTTTAAGTTCATACAATTTTTGTTTTGTTTTTTGACAGTAGATAATAGGTAGTTTATATAATGTATTTCAACATAATAATTAAAATAAGTTTCGTTCAGAACTTGAAAAGAAAAACTTTTTTTAGTCCAATCGTTTGATTCATCAAATTCACATTTATGAGTTAACTAACATACTCTCTCCTAACGTGACGTCTCTTATCTGAGAAGTTCACGTCAAAAAATATAAATCATAAATTAAAAACCTTGGTGCACACAACACACGGCTTTCACTTAACTTCGTTGTTAAAATCAATTAAAGATATTTTTTTTTAATCAGAGATGAAAAAAGGTTAAAGAATTTAGTAAGTTTCAACTGAAACATTCGTTTCAATGTATAATCATAATAATTTAATAAAGTTGCACAAAAGATGATATGGTTAATATTTTCGAATCTACAAAATTAAAGGTACTTAAAAATTAAAATTATCGGCACTTAATCCATGTCAGACTCACATGTCAAAGCCCATTAAAGTTTACATCGATGTAGCTCGTTCGATCAAAATCGTCAGAGCCGTTTTTTAGAAAATTGAAAAAAGGTGCAAAACGTACTGTATAAAGCGGCTCTTCTGATTGACCAATTTTGTAGATAACATTGCTGCAACATTTCAGGTATATACGCTCTAAATTTGAAATCCCAGTTTTATGTAGGATATAATTTTCGATCTAGATTCACCACAAACCGACTGACTTATTTTCGGGACTGTGTTATTTGGACTCAGGGGACCCTAAAACGTGTATTTCCGTCGAAAAAATAAATACGAAAATTTTCACGATCGCAATGCTTGCCCTTACTATATCTTTCATATAAAGATAAAAGAAAGTATTAAACATTTTGAGCCAATATGAGGCTCTATACTGATTATTGAGTATTGGAGACTACTTAGACTATTCTGTTGATGCGATACACCTGAGTAGATATATAGACAAGAATGGAGTATTATTGTACATATATTAATAACAGCTATGTAAAATACAAATAATGCGGACGACCGGACGGTTCTTTTGAGAAAGGCATTATCTGAAAAACAGAGCGTGAATAAGCTTGTCTTGGAGGAAGTTTGGAGTTGAGCTCGACGATAATTCAAAATAATCCAGGCTATAGATAAGTGGATCAGATGAACATTTCAAATAATTTGGGAGCGACAATAGAATGGAGGAGGATTCGCGAAGAGCCCTCTCGACGGCTTACCGCAATGGGCCCCTCCTCAAGAGAGCTCGCACTGAGCTTACAATTTATTATGCGAATTCCAGGTCGAGATTCGGCGGCGTTAGCATCGTGTAATCCTCTTCATGATGAGCAGTCTAATCCTTGTACCCGTGTCTAATAGCATGACTGATCACGATTTAAAAGCTGCACAGGAGTCGCCAAAGTAGCCGTGGAGGACCTTTTTTGGAAGTCGCCAGTTAGGAGTAACTTATGTCTTCGGTATCCTAGTTTGTTTATTTAGCCGTTTGCTTAGAAACTTGAGACATCTCAGAGTTAACTCTGAAGTGGTCGATCCCTTCATCTTAACATCACAGTTGATATGGCGTTTGGTGGATACACAGACATAAAATGTTATAGTTAAAAAACGCTGTAAATTATTACACAATGGTTTATTATTTCCAAATAACAATATTAGGGAATAGCTGTTGATAGGCAATTAAGTAATATGAAAAGCACTAATTCAAAGTATCATATCATAACACTACCACTGATTTCAAAACGCAATATCTAAGTTAGTTGTTAACCAAATGAAATGATTCTTTTTTCATTTGGTCAACAATTTAATTCTCTATCAAAGCCAAAATTGGTATTTATTTGGAAAAAACGGATTTTTTTTTTATTCGTTATTCGGATTATACGCATCTTAAAACGTAAGCTTTGAGGAGGTTTTTTTTTTTTTTTTTTTTTTTTTTACAAAGTTCATTATTGAAAATAATAAACCAACATTTTTTTCATTAATTAATTTTTTAATTCATTAATAAAATTTCCTGATTCCAGAAAACCTTACATTTTACTTTCATTAGCAGTAATAACCGAGTTACCAGGAAATCACATCACTTATAATTTGTGGCTTGACCATATAAGATGATCCACTTTGTTCATCACATTGTCTTGATCTCGAAAATCTTTTGATTTTTCTCTATCTTCAATAATAACCGATTTTGTATGTTATTACATCTTTATAATTTGTGGCTTGAATAATATACAAATGATTTTTGTTTTTGTTTTTTTTTTGTTTTTTATGGCACTTTACTGATTCTAAAACTCTACACACACTTTTATCTATCTTCAAAAATAACTGAGTTATAAGCGTATTTATGTGAAAAATTTCAATTTTTTTTTCCACTTTTATACAATTATTAGCGGTTTTTTTGGTTAAATACACTAATAATTTTTTTTCTTTCTTCAAAAATAACTGAGTTATTGAATAAAATCCCGTTAATCGGCCATTTTAAAACTAACTAGCTGATATCACCGTCTAGGTGTGATGATCATTTTTGAATGGACTTCTATTTTTGTGGCGAATTTCAAAACAATTGGTCCAGTAGTTTCGGAGAAATGCCTACCGTCCGGATTTTTTATTCGTTATTCGGATTCTACGCATCTTGAACCGAAAGCTCTCAAATTTTGAGGGAGGGTTATTTTTTATTTATTTTTTTGGTCGATTACAAAGGTTCGTTATTGAAAATAATAAACCAATAAACTTCGTGATATGGGTTTTATTCATATAATGTATCATTGATTTTACTCAACGTGTGAAGTGAAATAATGTTTTGTTAAGTTTATTCTATTTTATTTATTTGTTTTTCTTTAACTTTTATCGCATGTCCGCATCCTCTCAGCTCCTTCTACTCCCGATAATCCTTTGAGGGGGTTGAAAAGACTAGGAATATAAGGAAAAGTATAAGGATGGCCCCGAAAACAAGTAAATGTAATTATAATTATTTTTATTATTAATGTGTTACATTGAATAAAGTCGGCATAGTAATATTCATTGCTAAGTGTGGTCAAATAAATAAATTTATCTGGTAATAAATTTTATAAAATTGTATGTACCATTATCAATGCGTATTGTTATTCACGTTCTCTGATTGAAATTTCGCCGTTTAAAGTTGACGTAAAATGGTGGATCCCAGCCTATGCGATATTAGCCACCCTTGTTAGATCCCCATCATAAGTATTTCAGGATAGCCAAAATTTAGGACTCCCACTGTAGCATCGTTCGATTTGCCACAACAGCTTAAATAGACGTTAAATGAATTAACAAAAACATCAATCACCTCACTGGCATTGGAAATTAATTGAGACCTATTATTAATAAATAATATTATTAATTATAAATATAAATTATTAATATATCAGTTTCTTCCTGCTATTTTTTATTTTTAACATTGTAATGGAGAGTTTTTGTTTTACACATTTTTAAGGTCATTAATAATGATTTTAATATACTTTTAAAATACCTATATAATTTATGAATTTAAAAAATATGATAAGTAATGAATGTTTATTAGCATGTACGACATCGCAGGCACTCATTTCGACCATTAATAATTGTGCAGAAGCCATTAATTGCCTCAAAAATGAGTTTTAATAACAACAAAATTATAGCGTTACCTCAGCTAATGAAACTCGACATTTATACATAAATTATCGAAATTGGCTGAACTGGCCTTCGAAAACTCTCTTATAGATTTAAACGTGTTTGTCGCTTATCTCAGAGTGATTTATTGCGGTAAATATGTGGCAAGACCATCTCGAAAATGTGGTCACTTGCCTCTTATCTAAATTGTGTAAAACCACAAAGTAAATTTTTCGTAATCGCGAGAAGTAAAAAAAATGTAAAAGTACTTAGCTATTTTCAATTGTATGTAATGTTATATTTTATAGACTTGATTTGATATTTAAAAAAAAAAAAAAAGACATTTTTAACTCAGTTAAATTTTTGTTAATTATAATCCAACAATGGTGAAAATCAAGTTGGATATTTGGCTATACTTCTTTTCAATTTGTTGTTTCGGCCCAAGTAATGTTTCATAGATACATATTTATAAGTAAAGATCAGACAACGTTTATATTATAAAAAGGTAGAAAAAAAACACTAAATTGTTTTTTGAAGCTGACATTAAGATTTTTTTTCCCGTTATAAACTAATCATATAACTAATTTTATTGCATGAACTGAATGAAATTGTGTTCTTTAATTTACTTATTCATTTTAAACATATAATATGTTAGCGATATTATCAATCTATGATTTATCTCATTATAATTATAATTTTTCTTTTTGTTGATTATATGTAAGATATATTTTATGGCCTATCCCAAAGCACATTTTATTTAGCAATTATCAACGTTTCGGCCTCTATAACTATCTTCAAGTGTCTGTAAAACATATATTTTATATTCTAATAACTTTCACATATCATATTTTATTAATAGTGTTGTTTTTTTTCTTATAAGTAAGACTTGTTTAAAGAGTTCCCTATTTTGGAATTCCTTGCCTATATCCATTCGTAAAGCCGTCTACTTAACAATCGTTTAAAAATCAACTATTTCTATATTTCATCAACCATCAATCTATACTCAATACATCAGAGAGAGAGAAACAATACTTTATTGAGCAATATTACAATCTGTCCAAATCAGGACATTTTTAATAGTGATAACGTAAAACACTCATACTACATTCACACGATATATACAAAAAAATAAATTTATGTAATAATAATAATACAATATACATATATACAAAACAAGATCAATAAAAATATAAACAAAAGTCACTCATACCTATATACAAGTCACAAGCATACAGCACGTGAGTGGAGAATCTAGCCAATGATGAACTCCAATATACATGTTACAAGAGGTCACGAGGCCACTGCCGTTTCAGCCTTCTAGGAGGATGGTAAGGATGTGTGGTGCTGGATAAGGATTGAGCTAGGGGATTAGGGTGATGGATAAGGTTCTGATGAAATTTAGAGAATTTTAATGGTATAAGGTCTAAAATAAATGGAATATTTAGGTCGCGGTGTAAGGTATGGTTGGATACATAATAAGGGGCATTAACTATGGTTCGGAAGACTTTAGATTGGAAGGATTGAATGCGTTTGATGTTAGAAAATTTGGCTGTCCCCCACAGTTCAAGTCCGTAGGTCCAGATTCAATACATCAATACCATATGTAATATCTCAAGCTATAGATGATAACTATTCATTGTTTCAAAATCCATCTGTTATATATTTATAATGAAGTCTTAAAGACTAGAAAAATAACATTTGTAATGTTCATTTTTGTTTTCTTCGATGACTACTCGTCCCAGAATAAAATTTATCTTCACTACATTATTTTGGAATTGACCAAAAAAGATATCTTACAATCTATGATTCTGTAAATGTATACGACTGTGTCAAAATTATCCGTACAATACTGAAATTAAAACCATGCATTTAGAATCGGGAGTACCGCTTATTAAAGAATACATTTCCAAGCTTTGTAAGCAATTGTTTTTTTCAAACGTTCCATTAGCAAAAATTATCTTATATGAAACATTGAAAATTATACCAAAATAGTACAAGATGGTATTTACCCCTGACCTAACCATTTCTAGCTATTACTTACATAAACAAACTAAACATAAATTACTGTAAGATTTATTCAACTTGAGATTGCACTGAAAAAAATCATTAAGGTAATTTTGGGTATGAATCCAAGATCCCCAGACATATCCAACACATCAGATTTGTTATTTCATAACTACTGCTTACAATATTCCTCCAAATTTTCGATATTCCCACATGAATCCTCTAAAGTATAACTACAATCTCAAAATATAGACGAAATCTCTAAGTGAGGAAAAAATTGCTGAATTATTGAATTCAAAATACTTATCCCAATAAACATGTCGTTCTTAATGTCAGCGTACGTCCATTCTTTCTGATATTTTGAGTGACGTATCGTGTATATCATTGAAGTATTAAATAATTAAATTTTGTATTAACTTGCCTTCATTTTATATCCTGTGTATGTCTTTGTGTATTCCTTACTACTTTTTGGTTTAGTCAATGACTGTTTCTTAGCGTGTACTGTATGTTATTGTACTTCTATTGAATTGCCGCAGGTGAACTCCTTTCCCACATACGGGCTTTCCTTAGAAGGACTTCTCCTCGCACTGCAAACAGTGTCTGTAATTTGATTTAAAAAGTGAAGATATTAAAAAAAAATAAAATAAATTAAAAAATTGATACTTAAAGGTTATAGTTATTATTTTTCATTTAAAAAAAAATGTATTTATTGAAATTTACAACTATATTGGTTAATACATCTAGTAAGTTAGCTGTTAAATAAAATACATGAAAAAGAGAAACTGGCCATTTTTTCTTCTGAAAAATTTAGGAAGTTTTTATACTTATTTTTTCTTTCAGTCATTAATGTGTTGATATCCTATGTTTACGTTGTCATGTAGTTACTTAAAAGTCTGGTCTAATTTTTATACAGCATTATGTAGTATAGTGTATTGTATTATATACTGCAATAAGTATTAAAAAATCTGATGCACGCAACACACGACATTCACTTACTCCGTTATTAATATCAATTTAAGAATTTTTAAACAAATTTATAAAAGAAAATAAATCGTTAAAGCATTGTTTGCATTGGATTTTAATAGAAACGGGTGTTTTATTAAATAATCTATCTAAAATAATTAAATTATTATATTAAATAATTAGTTAGTTTATCGGTTTATTAGAATTTTCATCAATATTCATTAACTTTTACAAGCTTTTGTATAAGATAATATTTTTTCTAAAATCTTTAGTTTTCCAACGGTACATTACACATCTATATTACTGCTCCTATGTTAATAAACGGGAAGCCCGTGGCTGAGTGGCTAGCGCGCTAGACTTTCATGCTACAGGTTGCGAGTTCGAAACCCAAACGCCGGCGGGGCTTTTATAAGGATTCACTCGCAGCCTCTCCCCCAGGTATGTGAGACCCATCAGCCAAATGGTGGCCTCTCACAAAATTAGGCGTAGGGAGTGATGATCCTACACTACAAAATGCATCGTGAACGCGAGTGTAAACTCCCAGGAGATTACATCGCGAGGACCAGGGCCTGCACAGCCTGTCGTGCTACTGAAAAAAAAAATGTTAATGAACACTAACACTGCATGAGAAAAATAGTTTTCTTCTTCTCTCCTCTAGTTGGATATCAAATTCGTTTAAATTATATATTATTCGTTATTTATCAATGCTAACAAGATGATAAGGTCATTCTTTTTTTTTTGAATCTACAAAATTAAAGGTACTTTTGAAGATGAAAATTTAAAATATCGGTATTGAACGACTTTTTTTTCAAGATAGACTTATCACACACAGACCTTTTTCCGGGACTTGGTCTTTTAGACTCAGGGGACCCTAAAACGTGTATTTCCGTTGAAAATTGGAATTATAAAATGTTCACGATCGCAATACTTTTCCTTACTATGTATTTCATATATAGGTAAGTGAAAGTAAAAAGAAGAAAAAAAATAAAATAAAGAAATTGGTGAGCTAAATAAATATAAGTAAAGTGTTTTAACTTAATATTCGTTGATGATAGTAATGGTGTAATGTTAATTTTGCAAAGAATTAGATCAATATAAGGTTAGTAAAGATAAAGCTATATGATATGGGCGTACGACAGGTACAAAAAAAAACCTGAGATCGGTTTCTACCATCATTCAAAAACCCAAACTTAATCTATTCCGGATCCGCTAATTCTCCAACTTTCTTCCCTTACGCAACCTTGCTCCCGTTTCTGTCCGTATATAATTATTTTCTGCGAGGAAATGGCTCGTCGATAAATAGAGGTGGTGCAGGTAGGCATTAGGTAATGGCCATCAATTGATAGCTCCGATAGTTGTGCCATTTTTATAAAACACTCCCGTCTATATTGATAGTCTTTCAATTTCTCCACTCGCTTTTATATCAGAATATATATCGCTTCTGGTGCTAGCCTATGAGGAAGATTGGACAACTTTGAGGTTACATACCTTATTTATATACAGCAAATGAATATAGGCAAAATTAGATCGTTATTAATCATATAAGTGATGATAAATTAGAGAAAACCGCTCATAGTTCTGTTATTATTCACTGGCACTGAAGCTTTCTAATTTTCACTTAATATATTTTTTTTTACTGTAAATTTTCGCAATGCATCGAAAACTGGTCAAGATTGAAGAATGAAATTGACTTTCGTAAACAACATTTATCAGTTGATTTTTTTTGTTTAAAACGACTTGAAGTAAACATTACTTTAGTATCAAAAACATTTTAAATTCAATTTTCCATCTATTTTATTCATTTGTATTCAAGGAACATTTTTTAAAATTTTTTTATTGAGATCACCTATGACTAGGAAACAGCTTTTTGTGCCAAAGGTGACGGATTCAAACCTGTAGGCTTTTTTATGGGAGTAAAAAATCCTTAGTTATGCCATCCTTTGGGTGAAAACGTAAAAAGGTGGTTTCGAGCCTTTGCGATGTCAGGTACTAGTAAAAGAAGATCCCTATCCTAATAAAACCTGGATAGGCTAAATTTAGGACTCCCACTTTAGCATCGTCGTCCGATTAGCTATATTAGCATTAAGTGACGTTGTTAATTTGTATAAATAAACAAACCAAGTTTTTTTTTTTTCTTTTCTACAGTTCTATTCAGACTCTATATCCATTTGTTTCATGTGATATAACTTCGTAAATTCATTATTATATTTGATTTAAACATTAATGTTTCTTGCGTATGTTTGATTTTTGAGTAAAAATTAGTATGATACACATGACTTCGATATCAGACGATCATTTTCACTTTCAGCCGTTTTCTTAGCGATTAATAAAGTGTTTTTATAAATATTAATTTTATTCTGTGATACGAGTATTTGCGATTGCATAACATAAGGGATAGGGATTCACATAATTAATCAATACGTTTTAGCTTGTTCAAATAATCTTTGTAAATCGTCACTAAACATAAAATATCAAATAAGCAGATGAAGAGCTTCTGAAAAATTTATTTTAAGTTCTAATCGAGAAATAATTTTAAATCATTTCATTTAACAACAATTGAACGTCTTTCAAAGGAAACCAAACATACAAAACATGAATACGTAAGTCTTGCCTAAAATATATTTGTTATAAATTTGTAATATTTAATTCCACTGATTCAGATAATTTTGTTGATGATGAAAATTTAGTTTAATTTTAAATAATAATTAATGAACGTTTTCAAGACTATGATGTCCGCAAAAGTGAGTGACTCGTAACTTTCTTTAATGAATATTGATTGTATCTAAGTTAATTAGAATAACTTTATTGGCATTTTCTAATCATTGTCCTGAGTTTTCTTTTAGCTCAATATTTGTTAAGATAAATATTCGGCCGTTTCACAAAATAAATTGTTATATTTTTTTTAACTTTCACACCTTACAACATTTCGGTCTCAAGGGCCATTTTCAAGCATCGTGCATATATATATATCTATATATACTCTTACACCGCTTCATGAGCAGTATCGTCATAATTAGCTTGCTGTGTTAAAAATCAACATTGCATCGGCCGTTCAAGTTATATATTTAACCGTTATTTATCAATGCTAACAAGATGATGAGGTGTTTTTTTTTATAATCTACAAAAGAAGGAGAAACATATGATTAAGGTTAAATAATATAACTACATTAAATTGTTAATAAGTAATAAGTTTATTCCCCATTCATCACTGTATATTACCTTTTACAACTTTGTGTATCAAATAATATTTTTTTCTCTTTTCAACGGTATATTATACGTCTATATTACTGTTCTTATTATCAAAAACACAAAAAGTGCATACAAAAAATGTTTGCACTTTTCTCCTTTAGTTGTTTATCGAATTCGCTCAAATTGAATATTTAGCTGTTATTTGCCAAAGTTGGTGTGCCTAATTTTTTGAAATATACAAAATTAACCGTACTTCAGAAGTAGAAAATTTAAAATATCGGCATTTAAGCCCTGTCAGTCTATTGTAATAATAATGAAACATACGCCATATTAAAGCTCGTTAAATTTTACATCGATGTAGAGAGTTTAATCAAAATCGTTAGAGCCGTTTTTCAGAAAATCGTAAAACAGTGCTAAATACTTAAAGTGGCTCTTCTGGTCCACTAATTTTGATTAAAAAGTTTCTGTTACATCTCGGGAGTAAGTTGTCTGAAATATGATATTTCAGTTTCGTACGACTTTTCGTATTTGTGCTGGACTAACCAACCACAAACCCATTTTTGTAGGAATTGTTTATTTGGACTCAGGGGACACTAAAAAGTGTATTTATGGTGAAAACTGGAATTCTAGATTATCACTATCGCAATAATTTTCCTTACTATATGTTTCATACATAGGTAAGTGAAAGTGAAAATTACTGATATAATAGAAATGCGATTTAATATAAACGTCATTTAGAGTGCTGCCACTGGTAGTGTCTCTACATGTTTTTCATGACAGTTTTGTATATTACCATCACATTTACTAGATGTATTTTTATTTAATACAGTTGTAAATATCAATAAATATGTTTAAAAAAAAAAAAAATATAAACGACGCGTTTTGCGTTAAAGTTAATATAAGAGCTTCCATAGATTTGAATATACTTTTAAGCTCAGAACTTTACACCCATCAAACTTCTGAATTGTAATTTGATATAATATGATACTTGAAAAAAAAATAATCGATTAAAAATATTATTATTATAACATTAAGTTTATACTCATCACGTACTGTAATATTTCATTTATGTGTCTGATTTTAATAACGACATCAAACACTCAACAGAAACATCTATTTTCAAACTGTAGCAACTTTCTCTTCAGAAAAAAAAAGAGTAAATCCTGCAATGATGAGCTTCATATTAAATTAGTTCAGAAAAAAATCTTCATGAGGTGAAGTGTTCTGGTCAGAGAAGACCTGTTCGACGACTCTTGTGAAGCCGATTAACAACTTAATAACTGTTGGCGACATTCGAGTCAAAAGATACCTTATATAAATCAAATTATCACTGGTTTTATGATAATTTATCAAACTACGTTTCAAAAATATTCTCGTGTTTTTTTTTTTTATTTACACTCAGGTAGCCAGTTAGATAAATTTTTACTTTGAAAAAATCGCAATCCAAAAGGAATGCCTAATGGCTTTGGAAGAGTCAAGAATATTACAAAAAAAATCAATTTTAATTTTAAACTAACGGTTTTTCAGGGTTTAATTTTTTTTATATAAGTTCGGAATGCAAACCTTTTAGTTTAAAAAAGAAACTGAATATTTACTGTCAAAATAGATAACTTTCTATATGATTTAATAAATATCAAGAAATATTCTCACCAACCCCATTCATATAACTTCCCTTTACCATTTCCTTTCTTACTAACCTTTCCTTATTTTCTTAATTTGTTTATTCGTTTTATATATCCATTTTTGAGACTTTGATATACATCCAATAAAAAGAAAGGATGCATCAAATAATGAAATGGCAATAAACGAATTAAATAACGAAACTTTAAGATAGACAATAGTGCTGAAAATATTGTAAAATAGAGTAAAATATTAAAAAATAAAAGTAAAGTAATATGAAATGTAAAGAACATATTCTTAAAACAATGCATACGGTATATTTGTATGTAAGAAATAAAGTACTAAAACTGGATACATTTTAATTTTAGTTAATATCGTTTTTTACTTCCACTACCAAAGAGTGCTGCCAATGGGCAGTTTCTCTTTATGTTCATTCATGTGTTATAACATTACAGCATATTTACTTGATGTATTTTTTTGTACAGTTGTAAATTTCAATAAAAAAATATATATATTTATTACTTTCACTTACCTATATACGAAATATACAGTAAGAGAAAGTATTGCAATCCAGACAATGTTTGAATTCGAGTTTTTACCGAAAATACACGTTTTAGGTTCCCCCGAGTCAAAATGAGGAGTGTGATGATGATGATGATTGTTTGGTAAGTTTAGCGCAAACACGAAAAGTCATGCGAAAGTGAAATTTCATATTTAAGACAACTTCCTTATCCTGCCTGAGATGTTATAGCAACTTTTTTATCATAATCAGGTAACCAAAAGATCCACTTTATACCATGCATTTTATACTTTTTTACGATTTTCTCAAAATCGGCTAAAACGATTTTGATTAAACTCGCAATAACGATTTAAAATTTAATGGGGTTTAATACAATGTAGGTTTCATTCTGATTAAAATAGTCTGACAGGGCTTAAATGCAGATATTTTAAATTTTCTTAATCTAAAGTACCATTAATTTGAAGATTTTATAGAAATAACCATATCATCTTCGATAATAACCATAAGTTGAACGAATTCGAAATACAACTTAAGGAGAAAACAAAAAATTACAAAATTTGTGTTTTTTTAACATAGAAACAGTAATATAGATATATAATACTATATACCGTTGGAAAGCTATTAATTTTAGATAAAAATATTATCTTATATAAGAAATTGTAGAAGTTAAAGGAGAGTGATGAAAAGCCGATAAAACTAACTGCTTGTCGTAAATAATAATATTATTGATAATTAATAAAACGTATGTTTCGATTGAAACTAAATATTCCTATTTAATTATTTAAAAATTTATTTTTATCTCTAAATGTATTAAAAACTTTAACGGAGGTAAGTGGAAGCGTGTGTTGCGCGCACTAGATTTTATAAAATGATACGTAGGTGGCATTTTTTTCCTATATCCATTCGATTATAACTTCTATACAACAATGGTCTTTCAGTCGTGTTTACAGTACCTAATTCTAAATTAAGCCATCTATCGAAAAAACTCATGTATCACGTAAATCTTGGCATGAAGTTATAATAAACGCAGAGAGTTAAAAAAACAAAAATATATCAAGGGATTGAGAAATAAAATAAAAATAAACGTATAAAAAAGATACGTATAAGTATAGGCTATCAAGTTAGCAATAACTGGACAATCTGACCTGCAGAAAAACCTCCAGATCGATCGCACGAATTACTTAACAGTACGTGTTGGCGTTAACTAAGTATTCCTCGATTTTAATTATGATTACTAATGCGGATTGAGTTCGATAATAAAAAAAATTGTAAGTCGAGTGTTTTTTTAAAAATTAATTAGCAAATTAGTTGTTTTCAGTTCAATTTGATCATATCCAATTATATCATATAACACCTAAGCTGGTTAGTAAAATTAAAAGTAATTTATTTGAAAAATGCAAGCATCGCGTAGGAGGTAATAGACTGATATTGACAATAATTGTGATCAAAGGAACCGATTAGTTTTATTTTTAGGAAATATGTCATATCTTTTTTCTAATGTGAAAGACAAGAACTCTATATAACCCTCAATATTGGGACAAAAACCCAGAAATGACGTTCAGAGGATTTGTTAGAGAAAGTTTATGAAGATTGTGATTGAATAAATAGAAATATTTGTACGTACACCATACAAGTTTCGCTTTGCTCTCTACTTTAAATAGACTTTACTAGTTAAAAAAGAGTTTCCGTGGAAGCATTTATGTTCTTATAGCTGCTTTCAACCGGGTGCAATTTGAATTTTGTGCGATACATGTGAAAGAAATCAATGTTTGACCGATATAGAATTCATCGCTCCAAGAGATGTCCAGAAGTTCTTAGGATTGCAACAATTTTCTAATAAGGTGCACGAGATCATTTGTTGCATGCTAACTTTTGAGAACAAACAATTGAAATATCCATCTAAAGAAAAACTTACAAATCTTCAAGAAATAATACCTTGAATAATAGAGAAAATCGTGTAAAAATAAGTCGCGTGGTTAGAAGGAGTTAGGAGAAACCAAGAATTGCGAAATCATTATATATATATATATATATATATATATATATATATATATATATATATATATATTGGGTTGATGCAAAATTAATGCAGGTTTTTAGTAGGTATTGTAAATACGCCATATCTTTACTTTAACCATATATATTTAATCAAAATAATTTCCATCTGAATCAATGCACTTTTGCCAACGTTCAACAAGCTTTCTTATTCCACCAGAAAAAAAATCCGAATCCCTGGACTCAATGAAATCACGAAAAGAATTTTCAATGTCGTCCTGGTTTTGAAAATTTTTCTCCCTCAAAAAGTTGTTCAGATGCCTGAAAAAGTGGAAGTCTGTAGGAGAGAGGTCAGGTGAATAAGGCGGATGTTGGAGAACTTCGTAGCCCAACTCGTGCAGTCGTCGAAGCGTTGGTTGTGCAACGTGTGGTCTGGCGTTATCGTGGAGCAGGATCGGCCCCTTCCGATTCATCAATGCTGGGCAAAGACGTTGCAATTTTTGAGTTCCGAGTTCCGCCGCCATTTCTCGTGTGGTTTTGGTTGGGTCTTCTTCCACTTTTGACCTCAGCTGGTCGTTGTCCAGAGCAAGATGACGGCCCCGACCTTCCTTGTCTTCGAGGTCGAAATCTCCTCTGCGAAACTTCTGGAACCAACGCTGCACCGTGCACTCATTAATAGCCCCCTGACCCCACACTTCATTAATATTACGAGCCGTTTGCGCAGCGCTGCGCCCTAATTTAAATTCGTAAAATAAATTTGACGAAAATCGCACTTTGACATTTTCGATTCAAGACCTTTGAACACACTGAACAAAACGATTTTACTAAACAAATTCATGGTGAAAGAGAGGGTATTAGATAAGGTTTGTTTTGGTATAATAATGATCAATGTTAGGATTAGCTTTGTTTACACAATTGGAATTAAGATATTGCAATAGAGGAAACCTGCATTAATTTTGCATCAACCCAATATATACATATAGAAAGAGAGAGAGAGGAGCAAATAACTGTATAGATTGTACCATAAAACATTTACTTATGGGGATTACTTGTAGCTGGGTGGTCAGCATAACAGCATCCTATGCCAAAGGTCACGGGTTCAAACCCGCAGGTGGTCCTAGGATTTTTTAATGGGAATAAAAAAGCATTACTTATGCCGTCTTTCGGAGGGGACGTTAAAAAGTGGTCCCGAGTCTGTTCGATGTCAGGTACTCGTTAAAGATCCCTATCCTAATAAAACCTAGCATCGTCCGATTAGCCATAGTCGCATAAAGTGGCGTTAAATAAATAAACTAACATTTACTTATGTTTATGCGAATTTACATTAATATAGAATTATTTACATTGCGAATAATTTTTTTTATAAAATATGTTGCCTTCTACAGTTTTATTACATATTGAAATGACTAAACTTGTTTTAAAAAGAAAAGTTCAAACTTTAATACCTCAAATTCTTTTATGGTTTTTACCATTTACACTTTTTAATAATAGTATAAATATCATAAATTATTATTCAGAGCTCCGGAACTATCGATGACCATCTTACTTCTCCTGATTATATATTTCAGGTAATCATAATTCAAAGGTAAAAACGATCATTGCAAATCAAAAGTTCGTGAGTGGTTTCTTGAAGTTCAGGGCTTGAACCTAAGTTATGTTCATTGAGGGTTAAAGTGGGTTGGTTAAGTCCCAAAAAACTTCAACTGAGCTAAACTGGATAAATTATTGGTCTATTTTAGTTAAGTGGGTGTTCGAAATAGTTGTTATTTTGTTTATGTGTATATGAATATTAATATTTTTATCTTTTTTTTTTTTTTTTTTTTTTTTTATAACAATGGTTATTTTAAGATAGAAGAATCCCTTTTCTTCATTCTTCATCTCAGCTTCTGAAGTGCATAAATACAAACCAAAATTCTATGTTCTATAACAGAGTTCCTATTGTAATGTCGAACATCTTGATTTCATATTATTAAGAATAACGAAAATGGTTGTTAAAAGTAAGTAAATAAAAGAAAAGCAATAAATAAGTAGTGATAATAATGTCTCATCCTCTAGCATATAATGCGGTGTCGCAATTTGTTACACCGCATTTGAATAACTGGCAAAGACTGGACCAATGGACATTCAAACCAGATGGCCGTTTAGGAATAAACTTAATTTAAATAGCCGCTGCGCTATTAATGTTAATGCCGCATGCTGGCGTGGGAGTTGAGTTTGTTATATTTTTTCCATCGGCACTATCGTAGGTGAGAGTACAAAAAAAAAAAAGAGAATCTGAGGAAGGGGTTCATCGTTCGCCCGTAAATCAGGTTGGCGGGGAGGACATCTGCCCCTAGCTCCTCTAATTAGTATCCACAGGTGGCCTCGTACTTCGCCCATATCTAAGCTCTCGTCTTGTCTCCTATCCTTCTTCTCCATCTTCTTCAGAATGGGCCATCTCTGGAAAATAGATTACTGTATGAGAAACGCAGTGATTTAATTTCCAAAGACCAACCTGGCAATTAAATAACAAACCAGATGTTGTCTCCATCACTCTCACTCATTCTCTTTCAAAAGCAAAACCTATATATAATAAGGGAAAGTATTGCGATCGTAAAACTTTTAGGGTCCCCTGAGTCCAAATGACCAATTCCTGCAAAAAGGTCTTTGTGTTTGTGTCCGTGTGTGGTAAGTCTAGCGCAAAAACTAAAAACCGTACGAAACTGAAACTTCATTTTTCAGACAACTATACGCCCGAGATATTACAGCAACTTTTTCATCAAAATCAGCAGACCAGAAGAGCCACTATATATCATGTATTTTGCACGTTTTTACGATTTTCTCAAAAAAGGCTCAAACTATTTTGATTAAGTCTGTTATATGGATGTAAAATCTATTGGGATTTAATATGATGTAGATTTCATTCCGACTGGAATAGTCTGAAAGGATTTAAATGCCAAATTACATAATTTTATACCTTTGCAGTACTTTTAATTATATATATTTTAAAAAATTAGCCATATTACTATATTAGCCTTGATAAATAACGGCTAAATATGCAAGTTGAGCGTATTGGATAAACCCCTAAAGGATAAAAGTGCAAACATATGTTTTAATGCAATTCTTTTGATTTTGAAGATAAGAATAGTAATGCAGATGTATAATATACTGTTGAATAGCTAAAGGTTTTAGAAAAAATATTATCTAATACAGGGAATTTTAAAGTGAAGTTTTTATACCTTCTTTATACCCGACTTACCTCCGTTGTTAAAATCAATTAAAGAATTTTAAAATACATTTAGATATAAAAATAAATTGCTAAACAATTATATACATTGGATTTCAATATAAACATATGTTTTATTAAATTATCTATTATATTTTTTTCTAATACAATCATTTAGTTTTACCGACTATTCATCACTCTCCACTTTACAATTCTCTGTATTAGATAATATTTTTTCTAAAACCTTTGAATTGTAAAGTGCAGAGTGATGAATATCCGGTAAAACTAAATGATTGTAGTAGATAAAAATATAATAGACTAGCTGTGTCACACAGCTTTGCTCGCGAATATTGCATTTCGTATTAATTTATGTGCGTTTATGGTAAGACTGGCTATAATAAATATCAACTATCAGCTACTCTTTGTTATCATTTAAAGCCCGATCTTGACTTCTTCCTGTCAAATTTACAATAGCAAACCAGTAGAAGTGGTTATACCCATAATCACTTAATATGTAAAAGTAATCGTCACAAACCATTTTTAAAAAATAAATAACAATTTAATATATTTTCATAGGAACCTACACTCGAAACAGATATGAAACGCAATATGCTTAAAAGGGTCGTCACCTGTATGTAGTGACCAGCCAGGTGCCCTTAAGATTTTTTAATGGGAAAAAAAAACAACCTTAGTTATGTTCTCCTTCGAAGGGGACGTAAAATGGTGGTCCCAAGCCTTTGTGATTCCATGAACTCGTTAAAGATCTCTACCCTAACTAAACTTGGAGAGGAAAAAATTAGTCATCATACGATTAGGCATAGTAGTATAAAAGTGACGTTAAGTACTCCCCAGTAGCCTCATCTCTCTTCGGACCAAATATTTTAGTACCTTATTTTCTAAAACCTTTAGTCGTTGTCCGTCCTTCAAAGTAAGCGGCCACGTTTCACCGTCGGAAGAATAACAGTTTTATAAATTCTAACCTTTAAGTTTTTAGACAGAAGCTAAGTAATTTCGCAACTGAATTATAACACGCATTTCCCGCGTTTAACCAGGACTTTATTTCCTCCTGGATTTTTTGTTTCGTTATCATTGAACCTAAATACTTAAATTTCTCTACGTGTTCAAAAGTATACCCTGAAATATCAATATCACTATAATCGCCACTGTCTCTGCTACAAATAATATATTTTGTCTTTTCGGTATTTATTTCCAGTCCTATTTCTTTACCGGTTTTTATTAACGGACTTGTATTTAGTTGTTTAGTTTCCGTGTCTTCCTTTTAGCAGTACCAAATCATCGGCGTATCCCAGAACCGGAATTTTATCACCCAAATTTAAACCTTCTTAGTACATGTCACCTTTTCTTTGATATACTCTAAAGCGACTTCGTCTGCATCAATTTCTGTTATTATGATTGCTATTAAGAAGTTTTTAAAAGAATATATTTTAAAGTACTTCCGCGTAAATGACATTTTTAGTTTTATTTTCTTGTGGCAGAAGAACATACTGATTTTCTCCGCAACCCGATCTTGACGTAAATCTATTCCTACGTGTTTAGATCGGAAAATATAAATTAACGGGAAATTGAATTATTTAAAAATAAAAGGTAAATCATTGGGAAGCGAGGTTTTTTTTTCTCCCAAATTTTCCCCGTTTTTTCCCCAGATTTTCGACTGATTATTCGGTCCTATTGGTCGCAGCGTGATGTTATATAGCCTATAACCTTCCTCTATAAATGGACTATCCAACACAAAAAGAATTTTTCAATTAGAAACTGTAGTTTCTGAGATTAGCGCGTTCAAACAAACAAACTCTTTAGCTTTATAATATTAGTATAGATTATTTAATAAAACATATGTTTATATTAAAATCCAATGTATATAATTCTTAAGCAATTTATTTTTATCTCTAAATGTATTTTAAAATTCTTTAATTGATTTTAACAACGGAGGTAAGTCGGATATAAAGAAGGGGTAATATTGTCGAAATGAAAAATAAGTACCTTTTAGGATTGTTAGTTTCTTCATTTATTATGCTACTGTGGCTAATCAGAAGATGCAGTTAGAGTTCCTTTAGCCTCCGGGTTTAATTAGGATAGGAATTTTTAACCAGTACCGTTGACATCACGCAGTCTTGAGACCATCATTTTACACTTCCTCCGAAGAACAACATAGCTAAGGATTTTTTACTCCCATTGAAATATCCTATGGTCACCTGCCAGGTTTGAAGCTATGACGTTGAACATAGGAGCCTGTTAGGTTTGCCACTACACTAAAGGTTATTTTAATATCCTAAAAATTCAATATAACAAAAAAAAACAACAGTGATATTGGAACGAAAAATATTTTGTTCAGATTTAATTTATTCATAAGACTTCTCTAATGATAAATGAACAAGTATTTATATATAATCAGTGCGATACCTTACTAAATACCTATTGAAGCAACGAACTTTCACGAGTTAAAACAGTACGTTTTTTTTTTGTTTGTTTTTTTCTGATATTTTCTGCATCAGAACCACTCGTATATTAGTTAATTACGCTCCTGTATTTAATCCAATTACCGTGTTTACTTACATTCTATAAGAACTGACGGACTTTCTGTGCCTTAACATGCACAAAAGCATGGGATGGAATGTGTAAATTCGCAAATCTCAACTTCACTAACAATCATTATTTTATTTATGTTGGTATATGCAATGTTTCTTTTGTATATTAATAATGCCTATTTTTTTAATTGAGGTTACGTATACTGATGATTCTGTTAATTTTATATTTATTAAAGAAATACAGAAGCTTTCAGTATCTGAAGTGTCATGTTCATCTCGTTTTTACATAAGTCTATTCATTTAAATGTTTTTTAAACTTGCTATTTTTTAAAATAAGATGGAGAGGACTCTACAATATCCGTCTGCTAAGAGCTTACACCCTTATATATACAAGAAATGATATATATATATATATATATATACTAAGATAATGATATATATATATATATATATATATATATATATATAATAGAATTGAATAGAAAACAAAATTTATTCTGGACTGGGTCCCTTAATAATAACATATTTTTTTTGTTGTTGTTTTTTAAACTTTTTTATTTAAATCAAAATGCAGACATTTTACAGTGCAAGTAGAAGTCACTATCACATTAAGGCGGACCCGTGTGTGGGAAAGGAGTTCACCTGCGGCAATTAAATAAAAGTACAATAACAAACAGTAACACAGTACACAGTAAGATACAATACAATACTTAAGGAATATAAAATACAATTATAAAGAAAGTGTAACACAGTACACAGTAAGAAGCAGTAATTGACTAAGCTAAAAAGGTATAAGGAATACATACACATATATACAGGATATAAATTTAAGGCATGCAATACAAAATTGAATTATATAATACCTAATTGATACAAAAAAACAATATAAGAAACAGTAAAACAGTACACAGAAATAAACAGTAATTGGCTAAACCAAAAGTAATAAAGAATACAATTTTATATATACAAGATATAAAATTAAGGCAAGTAAATACAAGATTAAATAACATAATAAACAATTATAAAGAAACATAACATAGTACACAGTAAGAAACAGGAATTGACAATATCAAAAGGCAATAAAGAATACATATACTTGTACTACAGGATAAATATCAGAATGAGTGACGCAGGCTGGCATTGACGACTGTCTATAGCGATGAGTAATTCGGATTCATAATTGAGCAATTTTTTCTTCACTGAGGGATTTCGCCCATATTTTTACCATTGTAGTAATAATTAGAATACTTTGGAGGAGTATTATTGCAAACAGTAACAATGGAATAACAAGTCTGGTGTGTCGTCCAGGTATGTTTTGGTCTTGGCACAACTATGCTATATAATTTTTCAGTCTTCTAGAAAAACAGTGGTCAATCTTCCCGACTAGCTCATCCCGTCTAAAATACAGCTTCTTCATAATTGAGATCATGTATAATTTTTTTGCAGACATTACATCAAGGTTCCAGAATATATTAATTGATGGGGGTCTTTAATTTATACCCAAAATTACCTTAATAATCTTTCTCTGTCACAATATTAAGCTGAATGAGATGTTCAGCAAATGAATTTCCCCAAATCAATTAAATATTGAATCAGCGACTGAATATATGACATTGAAATATAATATAATATGTCTGGCCAACAAACAGAATCAGCATAATTATTATTTACAATAATAAGATGAGAAAGAAGAAGAACATATTATAAAAAAAAAAAAAAATCTTTCGGAAACGATTGTGTGAAACAAAATGAAAATAATGAATTTACAAACAATATATACATTTAAACAGTAGAAACTTATTTTCTTCTTTAAAATTTAATACCTAGAATTAGACAAAATATCATAATTGTTGAGCGTCAGTTTAGGATGACGGGAAAGTACAGGAAAAGTTGGGATATGAATAAGGATGAGAAGCAGCATGGCGGATATAGGTAGATAGAGAATTCCAGAGGGCAGTAGACCGGATAATAAAGGAACGATGAAATGTTTTAGTTTTGTAGGTCGGAACGTAAAGGTCAGAATCGCGTGATCTAGTTTTAAGAGAGTGGACTGAGGATTTAAAATGGGGGAGACTATGGATATAGAGAGGATGATAGGAGTTAATGGTTTAGTAAAGGTATGATCCGAAGGAAACAGTTTCTGCGATTAGGGGAAAGGAACCACTTTAACTTGCTGTATAAGTGGGTAACATGTGGTCTTTTAGATGTACTGAAGACTAATCTTTATTCATCATTTTACAGAAGATAATTAAGCAAATACTGTGAGCCACAAGCATAGAATATTGCTCATGCATTTGTCTCATTGTATGTTTTCATGTTACTGCATTGGGATACGCTATTATCAGGTATAAATGCATGAAATTCTGTTTTAAAATATGAATACATTAATTCTGCTTTTTAAATTTCAGCTCATCTATCATTCACTTGTAGCCTCCACCATAAACCAACTCACCAACAGAAGCTCGCTCACTTTTGATGCATCGGATTCCATTTAAATTGAGTTGTAATTGACGTGGAGATGGAAGATGGATGGGCGAGAAGAAGAATCTGTCTCAGGCCGTGAAATGTACACAAATTTCCGGCCCACACTCGACTAAGACGGAGGGACACAATAGCCGACCCACGCGAGGCAAGCCATCTTCATTCATACACCCACTTGGAGTGTGTGACTCGCAGATTTTGACAATGACTCCAATTATTACCATAATCCCCTCTCCAAAGCTCCGAGCCAGATCCGGTTTCAAAGGGCCTTTCCAACTTACCGAAGCTAGCTGTCAGCCAACACGTGTCTCCTTACATGCCAACAACAGCGAGGCACAAGTCATTGCAGGCCTAACTCCCCTTCCCCCTGAAAAAAAAATCCGTAGTTTAATATCACTAGCCTAAAAAGACCTACGGAAATAAAAACATATTAATTCATTTGTTCACTATTTTTAGATAACTTAAATAATTCTCTATAGGTGAAAATGCTCAAAAATAATCGATAACATCCTTATAGCCCTTACTTAAATGAACTCCTTCCAGTCACTTAACTGCCAACCTCCGGAATCAAGGATCAGTTTGGTGATTTCTTCCAAATCATCTTAACTACCGTAACCAGATATACCTAGTACAGGTCATACATATATTGGTAAATTTTAATTCCTCGTTTGTCTCATATTTCTGTTACTCTAATACAACCTATAAACACTTTATTCCAAAACAAAAAAAAAAGATATATATATATATATTTGTTTTCTCTTTGGGAAAATGGTTTTGTACCATCTTCAAAGATCACTAGAAAGTAAGCCTTGCAAATTCTTTCCAAGCCATTATAATATATTATATCACAGTTTTAAAATAAACTTCCAGGCTTTTCGATCGTAGGAACGACTGGCCCATTTTATAAGAAAAACAAATCAACTGTTGTTCTCTATTTTGCCTTGTTTGTAAGTCTAGTAATTAAATTAAAAATAAATAATATGTTTTCTAAGAAATATTGCATTATTTATTATTTATTGTTATTTATTAGAGATACAGTGAAGTCAGTTGTTATTAACTTGATGAAATAAGTAATTGACTTATCCATTATTTATCCAGACATTACTGGAACTAGTTTAGATGATGAATTATAATTAAATTTAAATGTAGAATCAATTATTATTAAAAATTAACTGACAGAACATTTTATTTTTTTAATAAAATACTATTAATTTAATGATGGGTAATAAATAATATTTAATTAATTGAATAATTATTAAGTCACCATTTATTTTACGTCTGTTGATTACATCTGATAGGATGTTTCTATAATTAAAACAATTGGCTATCTCTGTTAATTATTAGTAATGTAACAGATGTACATATAAGCTATGAAATAATTTTTTAACAAACTAAAGAAAAATATTTTTATAGGAAAGATTTGTAATTACCTTAGAACATCTAAAATTTTTGAAAACTATTATCTAAAATACAAAACCATCTAAAATTATTGAATGTGACAAATAGTATTTATTCTGATCTAAGTATGTTTTCATTAAAACATAATGTACACAAATTTATTTCAAGTAGAGAGTATAGTGTGATTTCACTATCAGAATTTTATATTATTTAAAATGATCTATTATTAGAGTTATTACTTACCATTATAGAGGGCTACCTAACGCTATTTTATATCTCTAATGTTTTTATTGTTCTATTTTTTATTATAGTAATATCTATATAACATTTTAAAACAAGGACAGATATGGAGTGAATTGTCATAGTTTCGAGCATATTAAAAAATAATCCATAAATAGAAGAGAAACAAATCTGGTGCTTACCTCGTTTGCTAAAATCAATTTAAGAGATTTTATGTAAATTTAGAGTTTAAGAATCTGTAAGGAATTACATTCAGTATCATTGAAAACACTGTTTTTGATTAAATAATGTAACAGTATACAATTGTTATACACAAAGGTCATCTGAGTTTATAACCGATATTCGTCACTTTACAGTATCTTTTACAGCTATGTATTTAAGATAACATTTTTTTTTTAAAGCATTAGCTCTCTATTGTTATTATATGTATATCTGTATTACGATTCTCGGGGTCAGGAAAAAAAATACATAAAAAATATGTTTGCTATATTATCTTTTAGTTAGTTTTCCAATTCGTTCAAACAAGTTGAAACAAGCATCCATCCCTCTTTGTTAGAAAGTTTATTATCAATGCTTATAAGATATGTTTAATTTTTTGGAATGTATAAAATCAAAGAAGAAAAAAACATCAGTATTAAAGTCCTGTTAGACTGTTTAAATTAGAATGAAACATATAGATTTTAATGAATGTCGTTAGAGGCTGCAAAATGCATGGTACTAATCGGACTCTTCTGATTCTCCTATTCTGTTAAAATTTACTGCAACATCTGAGGCATATGCGCTTATAAAATATGGAATGTCAGATTTATGCAAAGCTTTTGTAAAGTTTGAATTTTTTTGAGCTATACTTATCATACACCTTTTTCTGGATATATTCATTTGGAGTTAAAGGATCCTAATACGTGTATTTAAGGTGAAACCTCGAATTTGAAAATTATTTTGAGAGAAATACTTCATATATAGGCAAGTGAAAGTAAAAAAACATCATTTATCAATATATCTTTTTTTAAAACTTTCTTCACAGTTCGTTTGTTGGTTGTATCTCGGTAGTATTAAGGCCAGTACACTTGTTATCAGTCAATCCAAATCTAATTTAAGCGCTATGAGATTGATCAGTCCGTCAGAGCTGCTAGTACATAAATTTCAAACATAGGAAATCGGCCTACATTAAATGATTATTTATATATTTAAATCCGAGCTTTTACTTTAAATACATACATAAAACTGGTTCTTCAAATAAGGAAAATGAATATCTAAACGATATAGAGGGAAAAAAAACTGGAAGAAGAGATCAAAGAATGCCCGGCATTGACGGGTACGTTACGAGGAGATGAAGCGATTGGGGCCATTCCTGAATATTTCCAACTACCTGTGCATTCCTCAAGCCTTAATTTGAGTACTTTCTCAAAGTTTTGGCCATCTCTTAATGTCCCTTTACGATTCGGTAGGAGGTCTACTTTGCCCGATATCCATATTTGATTAAGTCATCAACCTCTCGGAATCTTAGTGGATTCGGTTATTAACGGTGATCTCTAAATATAAACAGCTCATTTTATTGGTTGTAATAAATTCAAAGATAAGAGAGGAATATTTCTGAAGCAAACATTTATTTATAACGTTTCCCAAAAATTACAGGAGCCGACATTTCGAAAGACTCATCTTAAGATAGGAATATACGGCCTATTTCCACTCACTGATAGATCCGATGGGGATAGTTGCGTCCGAAAGTAGTCTTTTCAGATGACTTTTTAGATAATGTGGATCAGATTCTTAGCATGATTTAGAGGACGCATTGTTTCGGTAGCGATCGAATCGTCCTTAAGTATTTCAGGCTAAATGTGAAGAGGCGGTAGATACTAATCTAATGAAATTTTATTTTTTGTTTAGTTAAAAATTATAAATATTTATATAAATTCTAGGTTATTCTGTATATAGATGAGAACCCCTGATAAACAGCAACTCTTCAGGTTGTTATTAAAAGTTTACAAACCAACTTATGTTCTGCTCTATTTTTTACCGGCTGATTTTCTAAGGCAGTGGTACTCACAAAACAGTAGTAATTATTAACTTTCATGTATTTATATACTATACTTTTATAGAACCATTGTGGTTCTTTTCCAGAGATGTCATATTTACGAATCCGAATTGATGGCATGGGAAACTTAACATGGGAAAGATTAAATTAAACAGGTTTCAATTAGAGCAATAATTATTAAACATAACTAATACTCTATTTATATAATGTCTAGAATTATGTGTGAGAATTCTGAGAGACACTTTTAATACTAGCTTTGCCATACAGTATTACGACAAAAAATACCTTTAAAACACTTAGGTGGTTGGCGAAGGTGGAATTAGTCACTCCTCAGTTACATCCCCCGCCTCTGGCTTCACTCCTCCTCTATCTGTTTTTCGGCCCTCCATGGACTTGAGCTCTTCTGTCTCTTTTTTCCGAATGACCCTCTCTGATTCTCCATTCTTATCCTTGTCCCCTCTTATTTTTTTCGGAAATTGCCTATTTTAGTCATGGCAAAGGGAGCAAAGCTGATATGGGAAGTGACCGAGTTTATAATACGTGTTAAAAGGAGTATAACACGATTAGTTATACAAATGTAAGTATGATGTACACGTCCAGTAGCTGAATGTAATAAACATAATAATGATAATAGTCTTAGCAAATCCGAAAGTTAGATACCGTGAAACATACGATTCTAAAGCAGTGTTAAATGATCACTTTAAATTTCCCTGATGTCTAAATAAAATATATAACCTATATTATTTAAATAAAATATATAAACAAATGTATAATATTGCGATCGTTCAATTTTTCAAATACATTACACGTTTTAAGGTTCCCCAATTCCAAATGACCAAGTCCCGCAAACAGATATTTGTTTGTCTAGCACCGGATCGTTCCGGTGCTACAAACTCGTAAACAAACAAATTCGTATTTGTTTTTTGTTTCGTTGTTGTTTTTTTTCTCTGGCACGGCAGGCCGTGTAGGCTCTTGGCCTCGTAGTGTAATCTCCTACGATTCACGATGAGATTTTACAGGGTAGGGTCATCACTCCTTACGCCTATTTTTGTGAGTGGCCACCATTTGGCTGACGGGTCTCACATACCCGGGGGAGAGGCTGTGAGTGAATCGCCATTTAATTATATCTTTATAAAATCCCGGGACTGGGATTCGAACTCAGAACCTTTAACATGAGAGGCTAGCGCGCTAGCCACTCAGCCACGGGCTCCCCTGAAACGAATTTGTACGAAAGTGAAATTTATTATTGAGAATAAGTATATGCTTGTTATGTTACAGCAACTTTTTCGTCATGACAGAATTATCGCCGCATACACTTTACCATTCCCTTGAAAATGGATAACACGGTTTTGATTAAACTCACTATATTGTTGAAAACTTTAATGGACTTTATTTAGGTTTCATTCTGATTAAATAGTGTATCAATAACAGTGCTTAAGCGCCCTATTTTCAAAATTTTAGAAATACCTAATTAATTCTGAATCTAAATATTGATAAAGAACCAGGTGTACGGAACACACGACTTTCGCTTACCCCCAATTTTATAATCAATTTAGATACATTTAGAGCTGAAACTAATTAGAATTAATTAAATTGAGTGTTTATTAATTAATTTATTATATTATTATCTATGACCATCAGTTTGGTTTATCGGCTTTTCATCACTCTCCGTTAACTTTTACATTATTGTGTATAAAATAATATTATTTCTTAAATCATCAGCTTTCTAACGGGATATTATAATATTACTGTTTCCATGATCAAAAACACAAAAATTGCTTAAATAAATATTTCTGTTCTTTTCTCCTTCAGTTGATTGTCAGAATCGTTCAACTTTATATTTAGCTGTTTTTTAGCAACGCTAATCCAATGATATCGTCCGAATATCCGAAAATCTATATTAAAGGTACTTTAGAGGTAGAAAATTTAAAATAAAATTAAAATCCACATTTTAGTCCTGTTAATCAGAATGAAACCTACATTATATTAAATGTCATTGAATTTCACATCGATATAGCGGGTTTAATCAAAATCCTTAGAGCTGTTTTTGAGAAAATCGTAAAATGCATAGTATAAAGTAGCTCTTCTGGTTAGCTCATTTTGATGAAAAAGTTACTGTTACATCTTGGGCTTATATTTGTCTTAAATATAAGATTTCAATTTCATAGGACTTATCGTTTTTGCGCTGGAGTTACCACACACGGACACACAGACCTTTTTTCGGGACTTGGTTATTTGGATTTAGGGGACCCATGAACGTGCGTTTCCGAAAATTGTCACGATCGCAATACTTTCTCTCTTACTATATATTCCTTATGTAGGTAAGTGACAAGAAATTTATGTAGTACATTATGTTAAAGCAACCCAACACATTTAACGTCCCTTTATATGCTGCTGTGGTTAATCGGACGATACTAGAGTGGGAGTCCTAAATTTTTCCTATCCAGCTTTAATTTTGATAGGGATCTTTAACGAGTACAGGCTCGGGACAACCTTTTAACGTCCTCTCAGGAGGACGGCATAAATAAGGATTAATTAATTTTTATTACAATTAAGAGTAGTTTGAATGAATAATTGTATTATTAGGTTCCTTTAATTAAAATGATCCTTTTCATTCAACTTATTTTATTTTCTTATTTTTTGTCCCTACGTTTCGGCTCTTTGCCATTCTCAAGGGATCTCTTTATACTCCTTTATACACTCTATACAATATATAGATATATATTTTGTCATAATTCAGTAAAATAAAAACTATTACAGGCTGACCAGCCCTGTCCTGGTTGTTATCATCTACTGATCTCTAATAAGAGTAGATGATAACAACCAGGACAGGGCTGGTCAGCCTGTAATAGTTTTTATTTTACTGAATTATGACAAAATATATATCTATATATTGTATAGAGTGTATAAAGGAGTATAAAGAGATCCCTTGAGAATGGCAAAGAGCCGAAACGTAGGGACAAAAAATAAGAAAATAAAATAAGTTGAATGAAAAGGATCATTTTAATTAAAGGAACCTAATAATAAATAAGGATATTTTACTCTCATTAAAAAATCCTAGGGCTACCTTTGGGTTTAAACCCGAGAACTTTGGCATAGGAGGCTGTTATGCTAGCCACCATGCAACAGGTACTTTCCCTTACTATATATTTCATATATAGTTAAGTGAAAGAAAAAATAGCTAAATATGAACAAAAGAAGAAAACTGTAGATTTTTTTTTCCTTCCAAATAAGAATTATGATACAGACAAATAATATAATGCTTGAAGAAAAAGAATTTTAAAAAACAATTTTTATTTAATATACTGTTCAAGGTCATGCAGAGTGACGAAAAGTTCATAAACTTAAGCAATTGGTGTAAATAATAATTTCGATCGTTACATTATTTAATCTTAAATAAAAGTTTTTATCCAAATAATATAATTTGTTATCAACTTTAGTCAATTAAGAACTTGATTTCATCAAGGGAGGAAAGTGAATTTACGCGTTTCGCTCACCAGAATTTTAAATATTTTTAGCACTTTATAAGTTAAGCATTAAAATTTTGCACATTATTTGTATACAGAAATTTTCATTAATCTGCCAAGAATGACTTGTGATGAATATTTTACCCAGAACGGACCAAATACATATATCATCGCAAAATTTGCATACGCACCTAACCATTCAAGTAATTCTCGTAGGAGAGTTATAGCACACGGAATTTCGTTTCCTCATGACAGGAGCGATAGCACTTTCAACACCCAACCGCTATATATCACCAAATAATATGTTTACACCCTGATAGAAGAGCCACCAACTAAAAGGCCGGCTGACCGTTTTTCAAGGATATGTCAGAGTTGAGCGTTCCAAAGTTATTCCCTAGGCTGAAACACACGCAATATAATATAGAGGCAGTAAAGCCTAGACATCGCGTATACATCTGCCGTGTGGTCAGTAATTTTCGGATCCTTCCCGGGTCGCCCACGTAATCCAACACATACCGCGGCTATGGTCGTCAGCGTCCTTATTTCTTCCCCCGAGGTTTTTTATTTTCACCTCCTGGGGATTATCTCGCTGTTGTTGTTATTTAGATGGCCGTGGATTAGCTACTATATATTTGAAGATCAGGCATCCCATCGACGAGGAGTGATATACGTGCATCGCTCTATAAGGTGGGCAGCCTCACCAAAAACAACTCTCCGGCGTTTTCAGATTTCTTATTCTTATACCTATTTCTTGTACACTTAATTTTATTTTATTTTGCTTAGTATTGCTAATTACTAAAACACAGGCTAACTAATGTGATCTGTTAGATTTTATCTTAAAATATTAAATATTTTGTGTAGGTATTTTATACAACTTTGTGTTAAACAAACAATTGTTATTTAAAAAAACTTACTGTTTTACTTTCACTTACCTATATATGGAATATATAGTAAGGGAAAGTATTGCGATCGTGAAAATTTTCGAATTCCAGTTTTCAACGGAAATACACGTTTTAGGGTCCCCTGAGTCCAAATAACCAAGTCCCGCAAAAAGGTCTGTGTGTTAACTCCCGGGCGTTAACGGAAAGTCCTATGAAAATGAAATCTCATATTTAAGACTAATATACGCTACAGACGTTAGTTAACGTTTTTCATCAAAATCAGCTTGACAGAAGAGCCAATTTATACCATGCATTTTGCAACTTCTTACGATTTTCTCGAAAACGGCTCCAACGACTTTGGCCAAACTCGCTATATCGATTTAATTTAATGGGCCGCAATATATTGTAGGTTTCATTCTGATTAAAATAGTCTGACAGGGCTTAAATGCCGATATTTTAAATTGTCTTCCTCTAAAGTACCTTTAATTTTGTAGATTCTATAAAAATAACCATACCATCTTCTTACCATTGATAAACAACAGCTAAATATGCAAGTTGAGCGAATTTGAAAATCAACTAAAGGAAAAAACTGAAAAAATATTTTTTTAATGCAATTTGTTGTTTTGGGACATAAGAACAGTATTAATAGCTTTTGCACACTCATCTCACAATCACTCAGAACTATTTCATGTTTGTTGCCCATGTCCAATTCTCTTCTGCTGTGCAGGATGATATGTTCCACGGTCAGAGGGGCCTGGCACGTCCTACAGGTCGGTGGGTGCAGTCCCTTCAGAAGGTAGGTGTGTCATTGCTGTGTGTCCGCTTCTTAGTCTGGCCAAAACCACTTCTTCCCGACGATTTTTCATTAATAAAAAAAATAAATGTAAATATTTTCGTAGAGATCAGCTGTCGTTATCTATTAATTGTCCGTGCTATCGTCTGAGTTAATTATACAGTCCGTTGCTTCCTACTGTTTTTTTAGAAGTTTAGTAATTTTTAATTTTGATCGCCTGTCGGTTATCAGTGCTTTTGTGTCTTTTAGCATGTGTCCCTTAGGCCCTCTGTATTATTAGTGAATTCCTTAACAAATTCACAAATGTTTTTGGTATTTGGAGATATTTCTATTAACGTTATCATCTCTTCAAATGTTATAGGGTATTTTTCCCTATTTTATTCAATAGTCTGACTAGCACTTTCGAAATTAATTTTTGAATCAGTTATTTCACTTTTTTTTCAGTTTCTTCGATTTTTTACCTATGGATTGTGGCGAGGTCATCAATGGGAAGTTGTCAAAATTAATAATGTTTTCCGGGTCTTCTTGGGAATCTATGGTCAGGTTCAGTTCTGTAGTTGATACAGAAGAAGGGGTAGAGCTAGAATGGCATCGTTTGATGCCGGACACAACGGTTGGTAACAATATCGAATTATTGCTATTATTCACATTTGTGGATCGAGTCGGGTTATCTAAGGCGTCGCCACTAGTAAGCTGGTTGCCATGACCACCAGACAACAGCTCCTCTGGACCGCCTCTCGCAGCCTTAGCCACTGACGTGCTGGCGTTGTCATGGCTACTAGCTAGCGTCGGTTCTACTATACTATTAATGTTGGGCAAAATATGATTTGGCGTGAGCGAGCGTTCGGTATTTGTTACGTTATTGATGCTACCACTTAGTTCTGAATTAAAATTTATTAAAGTAGCATCCTTGTCATAATTTTGGGGCTCAGGAATATCAATTTCATTTTCACATTCAGAGAGATATGTCCTGGCTGCTTACAAATAAAACAGGTGATATGTCTTCACCGAAAAATATTCGGTAAGGTACATTTTCGTGTTTAATTAGCAAGGAGGTTGGCAGTTTGGTGAGGTCTTCAGGTGGGATGTAGACCTGTCTTCGGAAGCTTAGGACATGAGCCAACCGTGGGTCTTGGAACCTGGCCCTGAGAAAATGCATAGGCGATACTAACCTTAACCCTAGTTTTTTTCAATTCATTTTCTATAATATTATGGGGTATGGAAGCATTAGAAATTATAATACGTTTCGCAGGATTGATCAGCCTTTTAATGTGAATTTCTTTATCGTTAATTACTAGTGATTTGTGGTTTCTAAGAATATTATCTACTGACTCTTTGTTACTAAAGTGAATGCAGAACCTGGAATTGGATATTCTTGATGTGTAACGGATAAATTTTGGGTCGATTAGGGCTGCGATTTTGATTACGTACTCTTTCTGTTTGATACCCGGAACAGTGTGCAATATTATAGCGTTTTCTCGCTTAGAAAACTTTTCTGATGCGGTGGCATAGCTGATTTCTGTAGGTTTGAGGTTAGGTGTTACTTTATTGTTTGTTTGTCGGTTTTCCATCTCTTTTTGACTATTGCTGGTTGTTTTCGTGACATTAGGGTTAATTGTGGACATAATGAGGGTAGATGACATCGCTACAGAGCCAATTGCTCTGAACACCTATAATAAGTGTATATTCGCACTATTTCTTATCAATATAACGATCCTCACTCTCGCGATGGGACACGCGCCCTTAAATTGTCCAAATTGCACAAAATAATGTCTATTTTTTCAAGAAAAACCACTAATAAATTAATACAACTGTAAGATTGACCTGAAGTGCGTCTGCTCCACATGGGTCCCAAACAGCTTTCTAATTAAGTGATTATTTCAGATAATAATATAATAGATTTTTTAATAAAACACATGTTTCTATGGAAATTCCATTTAATAAATAAAGTCAAATACCAATACGGTCTTTTAAGTCCAAGGTCACGAGTACAAACCCGGCAGACAGCCCTAGGGTTTTTAAAGGAGTTAAACCTCATAAACATGGCCGTCCATCGGAGGAGACATAAAATGGTGGTCCTGAATCTGTGCGATGTTTGGAACATGATATTCTAATTAAATCTGGATAGACAAAATTTAGGACTCCCACTGCAGTAGAACCGTCTAGATTGTCAGAGTAGCATAAAAAGGGCGTTAAATGAATAAAAAAGAACATGCATTAATATCGGCGATAGTCTTATTAAGCATCACAAACCGTTAATTGAGTTTTCCCAATTATTTTCAATTTACTATATAAGGAAGAATAAAATAAAATTTATGAGATTCATTTATATTATATATTCTTTCTTACTAATTTTGTGGAACCATGCACCGTAATAAAAATCCTGATACTTTCCAAAACCATTTGACACATTTCGTTTTGCATTTTATAGGTATTAAGCACACAAGATCCTTATCAGTTCGGCCAAAATGAAGACAATTTAATTTTCTACTCTCGAGACAACAACATCAATCAAAACAAACTGATCGTTTAAGACGAAAAAAAATAAAGCAAAAGTGTTCTTGTCAGATGCTGGAACGGATAGGCAAGGAGGTGGAAGAAGTTGTCAAACATATTTTGGATCAGAAGAGGTTCGATGAGAGTTTCACCAATTAAACCTTCACGCAAGACTGGCCTTTGGCCGAGGTGTGAGATTGTATCCGATCATTGTCCTCGTCCGGGTTGCAGATTTCAGCTCTCGTTTCTTGAACGAGGAATGAAATTTTAGTGGAGGGGCGAGGAGCTAATGGAGCGAGCATCTCATCGGGGACTTTCCCCAGAGCACGGCCGTCTCCATACCTCATTTAATATAATTATCCTCCATCGCGAAAATGTTGGAGACACAATATCTGCCGAAAACATTAACTATGTAAAGCACCATATTGTGAAACGAATTTAATGAAAGTCCAAGGTGCTAAGTCCATTTTCTGTAATTTTGAGGGAAATATATGGGTCAATCCATTCGAAACCTTCTAGATCTTGCTGCTCAACTATTGTGATTTTAATGATTTTTTACCAGTTGTTCTCTTTTCTTTCATGAATAAAAAAAATCTAGTACTATAACACTCAACTTTCACTTACTTCGACTGTTAAAATAAATTTAAAACTATTAAATGCACTTCAAATTGAAAAATATTCAGAGTTGATTTTAATAAAATGGGTATTCATTTTTGTCGGAGACATATCATTTAGATTAAATAATATAACTATATTAAATAGGGATCACATGTAGCTGGGTGGTTAGCGTAGCAGCCTCCTATGCAAATGGTCACGGATTCAAACCCACATGTGGTCCTAGGATTTTTTAATGGGAGTAAAAAATCCTTAGTTACGCCGTCCTTCGGATGGGACGTTAAAAGGTGGTCCCGAGCCTGTGCGATGTCAGGTACTCGTTAAAGATCCCTATCCTAAAAAACCTGGATAGGCAAAATTTAGGACTCCCACTGTAGCATCGTCCGATTAGCCATAGTTGCATAAAGTGACGTTAAATAAACAAAACAAACTACATTAAATTTTTAATCAGTAATAAATTTATTTTCTATTCGTCACTTTATATTATATTTTACAACTTTGTGTATCAGATAATATTTTTTTCTAAAATCTTTCACTTTCCAAGAGTATATTATACATCTATATTACTGTTCTTAATATCAATAAAATCAATCAAATTAAAAGAATAAAATCTACATGAGATCAAAGTTTATTTGATTTTCATCAACATAGAGAGTTTAATCAAACACGTTTAAGCCGTTTTTGAGAAAATTAGAAAAAAGTGAAAATGCATCGTATAAAGTGGCTCTTCTGATAAGCTGATTTTAATGAAATAGTTCTATAATAAAAACATCTCAGGCGTATAGTTGTCTTAAATATGAAACTTCATTTTCGTACGACTTTTCGTATTTGCGCTATACTTACCACACACAAACACAAACACAGAACTTTTTTTTCGGAACCTGGTTATTTGGACTCAGGGGACCCTAAAACGTGTATTTCCGTCGACAACTGGAATTCGAAAATTGTCACGATCGCAATACTTTCCCTTACTATATATTTCATATATATAAAGGTAAGTGAAAGTAAAGCCGTGGATAATTTTTTTTTTTTGGAAAATTCTTTCATCAACATAGGGAGTTTAATCAAACACGTTTAAGCCGTTTTTTAAAAAATTAGAAAAAAGTGAAAATGCATCGTATAAAGTGGCTCTTCTGATAAGCTGATTTTAATGAAATAGTTCTATAATAAAAACATCTCAGGCGTAAGTTGTCTTAAATATGAAACTTCATTTTCGTACGATTTTTCGTATTTGCGCTATACTTACCACACACAAACACAAACACAGACCTTTTTTTTCGGAACCTGGTTATTTGGACTCAGGGGACCCTAAAACGTGTATTTCCGCCGACAACTGGAATTCGAAAATTGTCACGATCGCAATACTTTCCCTTACTATATATTTCATATATATAAAGGTAAGTGAAAGTAAAGCCGTGGATAATTTTTTTTTTTTGGAAAATTCTTTCATCAACATAGGGAGTTTAATCAAACACGTTTAAGCCGTTTTTGAGAAAATTAGAAAAAAGTGAAAATGCATCGTATAAAGTGGCTCTTCTGATAAGCTGATTTTAATGAAATAGTTCTATAATAAAAACATCTCAGGCGTAAGTTGTCTTAAATATGAAACTTCATTTTCGTACGATTTTTCGTATTTGCGCTATACTTACCACACACAAACACAAACACAGACCTTTTTTTTAGGAACCTGGTTATTTGGACTCAGGGGACCCTAAAACGTGTATTTCCGCCGACAACTGGAATTCGAAAATTGTCACGATCGCAATACTTTCCCTTACTATATATTTCATATATATAAAGGTAAGTGAAAGTAAAGCCGTGGATAATTTTTTTTTTTTGGAAAATTCTTTCATCAACATAGGGAGTTTAATCAAACACGTTTAAGCCGTTTTTGAGAAAATTAGAAAAAAGTGAAAATGCATCGTATAAAGTGGCTCTTCTGATAAGCTGATTTTAATGAAATAGTTCTATAATAAAAACATCTCAGGCGTAAGTTGTCTTAAATATGAAACTTCATTTTCGTACGATTTTTCGTATTTGCGCTATACTTACCACACACAAACACAAACACAGACCTTTTTTTTAGGAACCTGGTTATTTGGACTCAGGGGACCCTAAAACGTGTATTTCCGCCGACAACTGGAATTCGAAAATTGTCACGATCGCAATACTTTCCCTTACTATATATTTCATATATATAAAGGTAAGTGAAAGTAAAGCCGTGGATAATTTTTTTTTTTTGGAAAATTCTTTCATCAACATAGGGAGTTTAATCAAACACGTTTAAGCCGTTTTTGAGAAAATTAGAAAAAAGTGAAAATGCATCGTATAAAGTGGCTCTTCTGATAAGCTGATTTTAATGAAATAGTTCTATAATAAAAACATCTCAGGCGTATAGTTGTCTTAAATATGAAACTTCATTTTCGTACGACTTTTCGTATTTGCGCTATACTTACCACACACAAACACAAACACAGAACTTTTTTTTCGGAACCTGGTTATTTGGACTCAGGGGACCCTAAAACGTGTATTTCCGTCGACAACTGGAATTCGAAAATTGTCACGATCGCAATACTTTCCCTTACTATATATTTCATATATATAAAGGTAAGTGAAAGTAAAGCCGTGGATAATTTTTTTTTTTTGGAAAATTCTTTCATCAACATAGGGAGTTTAATCAAACACGTTTAAGCCGTTTTTTAAAAAATTAGAAAAAAGTGAAAATGCATCGTATAAAGTGGCTCTTCTGATAAGCTGATTTTAATGAAATAGTTCTATAATAAAAACATCTCAGGCGTAAGTTGTCTTAAATATGAAACTTCATTTTCGTACGATTTTTCGTATTTGCGCTATACTTACCACACACAAACACAAACACAGACCTTTTTTTTAGGAACCTGGTTATTTGGACTCAGGGGACCCTAAAACGTGTATTTCCGCCGACAACTGGAATTCGAAAATTGTCACGATCGCAATACTTTCCCTTACTATATATTTCATATATATAAAGGTAAGTGAAAGTAAAGCCGTGGATAATTTTTTTTTTTTGGAAAATTCTTTCATCAACATAGGGAGTTTAATCAAACACGTTTAAGCCGTTTTTGAGAAAATTAGAAAAAAGTGAAAATGCATCGTATAAAGTGGCTCTTCTGATAAGCTGATTTTAATGAAATAGTTCTATAATAAAAACATCTCAGGCGTATAGTTGTCTTAAATATGAAACTTCATTTTCGTACGACTTTTCGTATTTGCGCTATACTTACCACACACAAACACAAACACAGAACTTTTTTTTCGGAACCTGGTTATTTGGACTCAGGGGACCCTAAAACGTGTATTTCCGTCGACAACTGGAATTCGAAAATTGTCACGATCGCAATACTTTCCCTTACTATATATTTCATATAAAATAAAGGTAAGTGAAAGTAAAGCCGTGGATAATTTTTTTTTTTTGGAAAATTCTTTCATCAACATAGGGAGTTTAATCAAACACGTTTAAGCCGTTTTTTAAAAAATTAGAAAAAAGTGAAAATGCATCGTATAAAGTGGCTCTTCTGATAAGCTGATTTTAATGAAATAGTTCTATAATAAAAACATCTCAGGCGTAAGTTGTCTTAAATATGAAACTTCATTTTCGTACGATTTTTCGTATTTGCGCTATACTTACCACACACAAACACAAACACAGACCTTTTTTTTAGGAACCTGGTTATTTGGACTCAGGGGACCCTAAAACGTGTATTTCCGCCGACAACTGGAATTCGAAAATTGTCACGATCGCAATACTTTCCCTTACTATATATTTCATACATATAAAGGTAAGTGAAAGTAAAGCCGTGGATAATTTTTTTTTTTTTTTTTTTTTTTTTTGGAAAATACTTTTAGTGTTACAGCCGTTTAAGCTTCGAGACTTTTGGGAGTGGAATGTGTTGGGAAATTCTCTCTAATTCTGGTAATTTTGCAGATATCGAGTCAAAACAGAAACTAACAAATAAATAAGGAAATTATTTATATTTTTTATCCTTAAAATTCATTACCTTAAAAGTAAAGAAAGTTGTTAAAAAAATTCTCGAATTCCTCTGGTTCCCAAGTTATAAAATTCTCTTCGCTGTTGTTTTTGGTCCTTACATGTTACCTAAGTAGCCAAGAAAATTGTTAAAAAAATTCTCAAAAAATTAAATTAACCGAAACTTATAGCGGGCTATAACAAGGGAGGTCAGAAAGGAGTCTTATGCTTAATATTTTTTTTGTGTAGTCGTATCTTTGCATTAATTACTTGTAGTTGAAATTGATTTACTCATAAGTCATTATAAAACTGTCACCCTAGTTTGATATATTATCAATTTACATGATTAGTTAAGTAGAAAATTTTTTATTTTCAAATAATCCCACTCTTTCCAATATGTTTCTTAATCTGTGGCCCTTACAGACTCCTGACCCCCTCAACTACCTTCAGAACTTTCCTCGCCTGCTCCTCCTTAATTCATTAACAGATGAAGAATGAAGATCGTCCTTCACACGATCAGTGATGGCTACCAATAAAGACCAGGTCTGCGTTTCTCCTTCCGCCAGGGTATTTCTCGATTCCTCGTATTCATTCACCAATAATTCCTACTTATATTAGAGTCATTAATTTTGGGTAGGTTTTTTCATTCCTACGTCATCAAAATTATTTTATTGTCATGATGATTATAGTGCTGCATTTGTTCATTACAATTGGTTGAAAGATCTTTTGACTCCATTTCTAAATAAATCCTGGCTTCAAAATATCATCAGAGACCAGTAGCTCCCATTACTATCTATTATTATGGCTTTAATTTCTTTATTCATATAATAATATTAGAATAATCATTCTCGGTAATAATAGAGTCCTAGTTAATTTTTAAAAATATAAAATTAATAAATGGTATGTGGATAAAGGATTTTTTCGCAAGACCTATCTGTCAAAATGTAAATGTTTGGAAGTACATAACTGCTTACATTACATATTTACAGCTAACAAGTTTGTTAAGTTGGTTTTTAATTGTTGTAAGTTTTCTGAGTTATACATTATATGTTCTAATTTTGATTAATAGACAAACTTATTGATACTACATTGAAGCATAAACTTGTAAGCTGGATATCGTTAATTTATGTTTTCTTTACTTCCAAACAAGAGGTTTATAAATTTTGAAAAAAATACATTTTATTGTCCCTACGGTATTTTATATATTTATACAATGAAAAAAGTAGATAAGTATTATTTTTTTGGACATTTTTTTGTTATTATTGACTATCAGATATATTAAATGTTATACTGATAAACTTGTCGATGGACAGTGTAATTAAATATGAAATTCTATACTTCGATTTAATACGAATACAAACTACTAAATTAAATAATTCACTTATAAAAATGAGTGTAAATTAAACGTTACATAAGTATCTTTATGTAAACAAAAAATAAATTAAAATGATTTACGAACTTCTGTTACTTAAAAATACTCATATAAATTGAAAGTGAGAGAGTATGGAGAGTGAGATGGAGTAGATAAAAAATAGGCAAAAAGGGGGTGGAGGAGGTGGAACGTAGTGTTTCATTTAAGAGTAAATAATTGATTTGTTTAATATTCCGAAGGGGGAAACGTAGGGGAAGAGAGGGGGAGGGAGGGAGGGATCCGGAAACTGTCGTTAAAGGTATTGCTTGACCAGTTTACAGACATTCAGGGACTTTTTAGGATTCCAAGGTAACCAATCAGTATCCACCTGTAAGCAATACAACATATATTATATCTCATTAAAGTATAGTTAAATGGTGCAGCTGTCATGATTTGGAACAACTTTACGCAAGTAAACATTTAAGTCGAAAATTAATATCTTGGATCGGCTGCGTAATCGATTTGTACAAGATCCATAAAGTATTCCATGTTTGTAGTATTGGGTCTGCTATTACTTTTTAATACCCCACAAACGGCCGCTCCCATTTCTATTATATTGTTCGTAACAAATAAATGATATTAATAACAGAAAGTAGTTCGTTCAGTTTTACGACCTTCATATAAGTAAAATAACTGCACATAACATTCTCTAAACACCACATAATATTTAAATTGTAATTTGCGAAATTCGTTCAGCTTTCTCGTTTAATGAATATGAGCCACAAGGGACTTTGCAGTGATCTGTTTTTATTTCAAAGTATGTATCGTGCTTTATTCTAGTAATTATATCCGAAAGTAAATAAATGTTTAAAAATTTGAAGACGTAATATTAGAACATCTATTGAGTTACTTTTAAAAAAAAATATGGTCCATAACACATGATTTTCACTCACCTCCAATATTTATATCAATTCAAGAATTTTTTAACTAATTTATAAACGCGAATAAATTGTTAAAGAATTAATTAAATTGAATTTTTATAGAAACATGTGTTTTATTACATTTCTGTTATATTGTTATCTACGACAATCAGTTAGTTTTATCGGTTTTTCATTACTTCTGTTAACTTTTAAAATTATGTGTATACGATGATATTTTTTCTAAAATCTTAAGCTTTCCAACGGTATATCATACATGTTTATCACTGTTCTTTGTTCAAAAACAAGAAATTGCAATAAACAAATATTTTTTCAGTTTTCTCCTTTAGTTGTTTTTCAAATTCGCTCAACTTACATATTTACCTGTTTTTTAGCAATACTAATCAGATGATACGGTCAGTTTTATAAAATCTACAAAATTGAAGGTACTTTAAGAAAGAAGAAGAAGTGAAGAAATTTTGAAAGATCGGCATCTGAGCCCTGTTAGACTATTTCAATCAGAATGAAATCTATATGACAATAAAGCCCGTTAAATTTTATATCGATATAGCGAATTTAATCAAAATTATGAAAAGGTGAAAAATTCACAGTATAAAGTTGCTCTTCTGGTTAGCCGATTTCGATGAAAAAGTTGCTGTAACATCTCGGGCAAAGCAACTATAGGTGTTAAACTATAGTAGTCTTAAATGTGAAATATCAGATTCATAGGACTTCTCGTTCTCTCCAGGGAGTTACCACACACAGACACACGAACACCTGTGGTCTGTACATTTTTGCGGGACTTGGTCATTTGGACTCAGGGAATCCTAAAAAGTGTATTTCCGTTGCAGACTGGAATTCGAAAATTTTCACGATCGCAATACTTTCCCTTACTATATATTCCACATATAGGTAATTGAAAGTAAAAAGTAAATGAAAATACAGTGCATAAATATTAAAAATCAACTAAATTACACCAATTTGAAAATTGCTTTAAAATAAATTATCCAAAACTAGTGACCGGGTCCTTACTTCGCACGGGTGCAATTTAAAGGTGGTGTCATTTAGGTTTTTTTTATTTTTTTTTTTATAACTTTATTTCTTTATCCACACCTGTTTATACATACATATAACAATCAGTGGATTGTCTGTCAGAATTACAATAAAAAGTGGCATGTCAGGCATGAGGAAGATGACAGTACCCAGTGGTATCTCTTCCGTGGCATGTTTTAATTCAAAAGATTAGAGAAGATCTCTCATCCATGACCTTTTCAGTCTTCTCCTGATGTTGTTAGGCATATTGGTTGTTGCCATTTGTTCTATGAGAGGGTTGTAATGTCCTAGTAATTTGTTGTGAAATCGAGAGTAGTGAGTTCGTATATATTCGCTGACGGTAGGCATGTGTAAGTCTGTATGTAAAGTTGTGTTTGAAACATACCAAGGTGCTTGCGTAATTCGTCTAAGTATTTTTGACTGAAAAGTTTGAAGTCTTTGTATATGAGTCTTTTTTGCAGCTCCGAAAATTTGAGAGGCGTATGACCATATTGGTTTTAGTAAGTATGTGTAGGTGGCAAGTTTCTGTCTTAATTTTAGTTTTGATTGTCGTCTGAGTAATGTGTGCAGCAGTCTACTTCTTTGGTTTAGTGTCTTTCGTTTTTTCTTAATGTGCGGGCCCCAAGTCATTCTCCTGTCAAAAGTTAGTCCAAGGTAGTTGACACTGTCTGTTTGTGGTATTGGTATATTATCGATGTACACTGGTGGGCAGGTTTCACGTCTTAGTGTAAATGTCATATGTTGGCATTTGTCATAGTTCAGTCTTGTTTTCCACAGCTTGCACCAATCCTGTACTTTTTGTAAGTGATGTTGTATAGTCAGTGAGGCTTGAGTGTGATCTTCATGTTTTGATAAGATTGCAGTGTCGTCTGCGTATGTTGCCGTCAGGATGTTTGAACTGTCTGGTATGTCGTGTGAGTATAATATATATAGCAGTGGTGCAAGTATTGAACCTTGGGGCACACCTGCCAGCACTGGTCTTATTGAAGAAGTTTCTGTACCTTGTCGGACGGAGAAAAATCTGTCAGAGAGAAATGATTGAATAATAAGAAAGTATGTGTGTGGTAGTATCTTTTTGAGTTTAAAAAGGAGACCCTGGTGCCAGACTCTGTCAAATGCTTGAGCTACGTCCAGGAATACACCTGTTGTATATAATTTTTGCTCAAGCGCAGTTGAAATGAAATCAGTCACTCTGTGTAGTTGATGTGTGGTGGAGTGGAATTTTCTAAATCCAAATTGATGATCGGGTATTATTTGATTATCACCTAGTATGTCTATTAATCTTTTGTATAATAATTTTTCAAATATTTTGGAGCAAATAGAAAGCAAACTAATTGGGCGGTAGGAAGAGGGGTTGTTTTTGTCCTTGTTTGGTTTATTAATCATGGAAATGTAAGAGTATTTCCATTGAATTGGAAATTTTGTAGTCCTAAGTATTGCATTATAAATAGTCGTGAGAAACACTAGAGCCTTTCTTGGCATTTGCTGGAGTGCTACAGCATTTACAAGGTCGTGGCCAGGAGCTTTCTTTTTTTGTAAGTCTTTAATGTGTTCTGCGACCTGTGATGGAGTGAAGGAAGGAGGAGGCAATGAGAGCTGTAGTGGAATGTCTAAGGTTTTGAGTACAAATTCGTCGTGTTCTTTATTAGTGTCGTCAGTATGTGGTGTGAAAACAGATGAAAGATGGTCAGCAAAGAGTTCAGATTTTTCTTCATCCGACACGGCCCAGGAACCGTCTTCTCTCCTTAAAGGAGCCGGCACCGTGCGATGCTTTAAGACGTTTTTTGTGTGTCTCCATAAGCTTCCATCATCAGTTCCTAAATTTTCAATGTAAGATTCATAAGTAGTTCTGTTGAATTTTTGTATCTTTCGTTTCAGTTCATTGTTAAGTTTGTTAAATGTCCGTTTGTCTGATGGTAATCTGTTTGTTTGCCACACTTTACGAGCTCTTCTCTTTGCTCTGATCAGGTCCCTTATGTATTGTGGGTAGCAAGGTAAGTTCGTTGCATGTTTGTTGCTGGGTTGAGATGAAGACCACGCTGCATTTTGTACAGACTTGGTGAAGATATCAACTGCCGTCTCAAGTTCTTCCTCTGTTTTTAGCGATAAAGGAATTGAAATAAGAGATTCTAAGTACACTCTGTAGAAATCCCAGTCCATATTTTTCTGAGTGAGTGATGGTCTTTTATTTACTTCTGAGGGTTCATCATGAAGAATCAGGTGTACTAAGGAGTGATCAGAGCAAAGATCGAAGCCAGTTTTAACAGTGTGAGGTACAGTTCTAAGTCCTTTAGTTATAAAAAAGTCAAGTAAGTCAGGAGTTTTGTGTAGAGAATTTGGCCAGTATGTAGGGGTATTTGGGGAGATTGTGTCCAATGAAAGATTTTGGAGGACACTTAACAGATTTCCTCCTCGTGTGGTGCAGAGCCGGGAACCCCAGTTGTAGTGTTTGGCGTTAAAATCGCCTCCAGCGATAAAGCATCTCCCTAATAGTTTAAAAAAGTCAGAAAACATTGTTGGTGTCAAAACGTACCTTGGCGGACAGTACACAGCTGCAAGAGTGATAGTGTGGTGCTGAGTGTAAAGTGTGATGCCTGTTGATTGTATTATCGGTGAGATGGGTAGTTCTACAGAGTTATGTTTAAGAACTGCTCTAATCAGTATAGCCGTTCCACCATGTGCTGTCTTGTCAGGGTGGTCTGTTCTGTACATAATGTAACCTGGAATGTAAAATTTTGAACGTGGTGTTAAGTGAGTTTCAGTTATTAGTGCTACGTCTGTCCTATTTTCATGCAAATATAAGTCAAGCTCAGTTCTATGTTGGTTAAGTCCGTTAGCGTTCCAAAGGAGTATTGACAAGGTACCCACTGTTAAGTGACTAGGGTCCATATGATGTGCACCACACTTGTGAAATCTGTGATAAATGTTGGAGAATACTGAAAAGGGGTTGGATAAGATTATTAAGTTCTCTGATTATGTCTACCATTTGGGAAGAACTACTTACAGTTGGAGGTACCTGCTGGGTAATGCCTTTTCCCATACCTGACAGTATTGGTTGCTGTTGAGGTCCAGAGCTAAATCGCGGTTGTGCTGGCAGAGGGTGCTTCTGAGGTCCAGTGCTGGTTTCTGGTTGTGCTGGCACATGATTTTGCGGAGTTGGAGGATACTGAAGAGGTAAAGAGTACTGAGGAGGCTGTGCATACTGAAGGGGCGAAGGTTGCTGCGGCGGTGGAGGGTAGTGGGATGGCTGACTGAGGGTCGGGAAGTCTTCTGAGCGAGGAGGCATCTGCGCTGGTTGAATGTGTGTTGGTCGTTGGAACTGTCTTCTGGCATTTCTAAGGTCCCTTAAAGTTTGACAGCCCTTATAGTTTGCTGGGTGTTCTCCACCACAGTTAGCACACTTAGCTGGGGTGTCTCTCGGCTTGGTGCAGGTAGTGCTAACATGATTAAGACCACATCTTACACACCTCGGTGGATGGTTACAGTATGATCTTGTGTGACCGTACTGCTGGCACCTTAAGCACTGTGGGATGGTTCTCTTTTTTCGAGGTTCTTCAATTTTTATTCGAGAGTAATAAATATACTCGATTTCAAATATTTTTTCGTTAAATGATGACTTTGTGATGTCCACAAAGAACATCGGTAATGGTGTTTTAAATCGAGATATTACATTTGTTACGTTCGTAACTTCGTATCCCAATTCCTTGAATTCGTTTTTTAATATTTCTTTGTCAATGGTGTGATGAAGACCCTTGATCACAACTCTTGGGGTACGATCCTCTAATAGTTGATATGAGTGAAAATCTGCACCATTTTGTCTTAGTGCACTAGTGAGTTTTCGGTATGTTGTCGGGGTGTCTGTGTATACAGTTATACCTTTCAGGGTTGATTTTATTTTAAACTTTTGATGGCCTGCTTCTTTTTCTAAAAATGACACAAAATGTGAGTAGTTTTGAACACCATTGATAAAAATAGGTGGTACCTTTTCATTTTTGTTTGTCGTTTGTTCAGAGAAATTTGTTGGTTCAGTAGTTTGTGAGAGTACTTCAAAGCTGTTGCTGGTAGGAATAACCTGACTTGGTCGTTTTTGATGTGGTGTGTCTTTATCACTATTGAGAGGCCTTTTTCTTCCTATCACTAGCTCCCATGCATTATTTTCTTCACTGTTAGTAAGAGTGTCCATTTCACTAACCGAAAGCGCGGGCGCTGACGGCTCCCCCATCAATAGGGTGGAATTTTTGTTTATTAGCACTTTCTACTAAAACGAAACGAGCCTAATAATTAGTAATTTAGTGATTGGAAACACTGCATTAAACTGTAAACTTAAGAAATTAATTGAGTTCAAAGAATATTAACAAAAATTTGTAACCTGTATCTGTCACATGTGATTTTCCGTAAGCTTGACAAATATAAGTTATTATAAACTACCGGAAAAGTTAACAAACTTTTAGAAAAACGTTTTTGAACACTAAAACGCACTTGAACGCACTTTAAAACATGGTTTTATTCAAAATAAAGCGGCACTAGAAAGAGTAACCTCATTCCTGTTTGGCGTCCAAAATGGCGTCCCGTCATTTAGGTTAAAAAAAAAAAAACTGTTTAACCAATTAAGTGGAAGAAAACATTATGTTTGTTTTATAACGTCTATTCATTATTATATTTAATCATTGGAACAAATTAGAAACATAAATTGGTCAATAGGTCAAAAGTGGTTAAGTTTGTCATGTTAAACGATTCCTATTTTATTCGGCTTATTACCATTTTATTTTTTTAATAAACTATTTAATAAAATACATTTTTTAAGTTTGATTTAGTTTCCAAGGGAGTCCCTATTTAGTTTCATTGGGGGTCCTATATAATTTACAATGGAACGTCTGTTTTAATGAAATGGTCTAAAAGTAGAAATCATTAATAACAATATTAGTTTATGGATATATAACTACCATTTATGTTAGGAACTTAAGTAAGATATCGCACGTAATATTTTTTTCAATAATCATGAGTACAATGTGTAGGAATATAATCTGTACGGTGGTAGCATTGAATCACCATAACCTTCTTCATCACTCATTACAATAATATATGTTCATAAGTTTGTGGGCTTATAATAACTATCCCGTTAACTTGTCAAAATATTTTATTACATATTATTTTTTTTCTAAAATATTGCTTTTTTCAACGATACATTATACGTCTATTTCACAACTCATACTTCAGGAATTATTTTGTTATGACTTGTTTACAGAAAATTTAATTTTCTCTTCTAAATAAAGACTTAATTGCAATTCATATTTCTTATAAACCTTCAGAAAGGAACCCTAAATCGTAGTGAAATCCGTCGCGTGGTTTGGGTGTTAGTGAAAACCAAGAATTAGGACATAATTTTATATTTATAAAGATTCTACTATATTTTACAAAAATTTTTGTAATGAGTTCTATAAAAAAAATTAAGATGTATTATAAATGAACCGATACTAATTTTAATTATGTTAATATTAAGATAATGAACAATTATTTGATTTCAACAACAACAATTTTTATTAAGTAAAATTACAATCTTTCCCAATTTGGACATCAATAGTAGTGGTGAAAGATATCATACATACTTCATTCATACAATATTTACACAGCATAAAATTACAATAAAATATTTACACAATAATGAATCAATACAATAAAGTCAAGAAATCACTTATACCTATATACACATACACACACTCATACATACATCACATTGAGTGGAGAATCTAGCCAGTGCTAGAACTCCAATATATTTACAAAAGGTCGCGGGGCCACTGTCGTTTCAACCTTCTAGGTGAGTTGTATGGATGAGTGGAGCTGGATAGGGATTGAGCTAGAGGATTAGGATGATGAATGAGGTTCTGGTGGAATTTGGATGGAATTAGGTCTGAAATAAATGGAACATTAAGGTCGTGGTGCAAGGTATAGTTGGAGACATAATAAGCATTTACTATTGTACGGAGGACTTTGGATTGAAAGGATTGAATGCGTTTGATGTTAGTACGTTTAGCTGTCCCACACAGTTCAAGTCCGTAGGTCCAGATGGGCTTCAGTATGGTCTTGTAGATTAATAATTGAGACGTTGGTTTCCAAAAGGTACTATATCCATTCTAGGAAATTTTACAGGAAGCGCGAAAATCTCTCATTACTATATTATTAAACCAGCTAATTTGGGTATTTTTGCCTTAAAATTTAGAATTATTTTTTTACTATAATAATAACATCATATTAAAGTTATGAAATGAATTTTTTTAGAATGATTTGGAACGAAAATAAATGCGTAATTAGTACTTTTAGAAAATTACCGCATTTCTAAATCGCGTTTTTTAAGGACTTGAGAATTCATTAGATAGCATCAAATAGAATATTTAGATAAAACTAAATGATGAGAATACAAATATGTAAAAAAATCGATTTCGTAAAAAATGTCCTTTAGTACCTTTTGGAAATCAACGTCTCAATTTGTGGTCAGCTGTAAGTTCAGATTTTCTGTTGAGTAGTCGGTATAACGGTCCAAATCGTCGGTTGAGTTCTTGTGTTTTAAGTCTTGTATGTGGGTTCCAGGTCAATCTTTTTTCTAACAGTAAGCCAAGATACCGGACTGTATCTGAGAGAGGAATTGGTAATGAGTTGAAATAAACTGGCGGACAGGATTTTCGTCTAAGAGTAAAGGTTATGTGTTTACATTTGGCTTCGTTCACCTTTACACGCCAATTATTACACCAGTGTTCGATAAGGAAAAGGTGAACAATTATTAAAAAAAGGAAAATGATGTAAGTATACAACAGTAAACAAGAAACTGCATACCAATATATTAGACATATTTAGGTACTGGACAAGAATAAGTTGGGCATTAAGATTCCAGACAGTGAGACTTAAAGTATACACTGAAAATTCCAATAATCGGCCGAAACTAGTTGGTTATCAAAACACTGAATAACAAATTACAGAAAATTCAGACTGTATCATAATGGGCTGGACATCAAGATGATTTGACTGTAAATTATCTAACAGGTATATATAAAGCATATTATTGGTATATAGGAAATTGCATCTGCAGGTTTATCTTTATTGCTTTCGTTAATCAATAATTTAATTATATTAATACACCAAAGGTATTTTAGTTCATATAAAATTTATTATTGAATTAAATTTTTCCCGAAACTCGGTGATTATCATACTATGTCAATTCTACCGTTTCTAGATCATCCTCTTTTGGACATGGTTGTCAATAAGTTCAGCTCCGATAATACATATGTCATCTACTTAGAATTTAATAAACATTTTTTTAAATATCTTCATGTACCCATCAGTATAACCTAAGGTGGAGCATACATATAAATTCAAGGAACATGAACTAATAAGACGAAACTAACAAATCTGCACCATTCTACCTGCCTAGAATCATAGGGCCTCCATTTGGACATACAGGGAAGAAAAATGGGATTCCATAAAACGAAAACAAAATAAAAACAATAAAATAAAAAAATCTAAGAAAAATAGTCAATAGGTCTTGTTTTGTTTTGAATCATACTATACACAACGGTGTAAACAATCCAACAGTAAAATATCACATTCACAATAAATACAACACATCATATTTTTTCACTCATAAGTGTATAAATCCCTTTGTTTTGTACCTTTATTTCTTCCTCCTACCAGTTATACTACAACAGAGAATGAAAAGGCAACGGCCATGACATCTTCTGATTTAATTTTCGTTCAGCCTCCTTTATTCCGGATCTCGGAAATAATCAAGAATTCTCGATCCTAGAATATAGTATTGATCGCAAGATAGTATTAAAGTGGTTAAAGATAATTCAACATCCATCCCCGACATCACATTTTCTAGATACATAACAATCTTCAAAAAAACAAACAAAAATAATGATTATTAGAGTTTTGTTAGAGACATTTGAACCCATTAGACAGAAGTAGGCAACACTAGCTACACTAGCATAGGCCAAGTTCTCAGGAGTCGATCTTTACACAACCTCTTAATCAAACCTTTCGAAATATGTTATTAGTGTGATCATTATCAGGTCCTTATTTATTAATATTTGAGTTTATAACTTTATCATAACCATTGATATTATTAATTTGATTATACCCATCGAAATATACTTGACATTTACTGGACGGTTCATGATCACAACGATAGATAAAAAACGGGGACGAATTTTTTTTTTTAATACAATATGAGTTATTTATATTTGATATTTTATAACCTATTAATGAAATATTAAGGTTATTGCTTTCACTTACTATATATTGTAAGGAAAGTATTGCGATCGTGAAAATTTGCGAATTCCAGTTTTCAACGGAAATACACATTTTAGGGTCCCCTGAGTCCAAATAACCAAGTACCGCAAAAAGGTCTGTGTGTGTGGTAACTCCCGGACGGAAACGGTAAGTCCTATGAAACTGAAATGTCATATTTAAGACAAGTATACGCCCGAGACGTTACAAAATCTTTTTCATCAAAATGAGCTTACCAGAAGAGCCACTTTATACCATGCATTTTCCACCATTTTTCGATTTTCTCGGAAACGATTTTGATCAAACCCGCTATATCGATGTCAAATTTAATAGGCTTTAATATCATTTAGGTGTCATTCGGATTAAAATGGTTTGACAGGGCTTAAATGCCGATATTTTAAAATTTCTTTCTCTAAAGTACCTTTAATTTTGTTGATTCTATAAATATAACTATATTATCTTGTTACCACTGATGAAAAACAGGTAAATATATAAATTGAATGAATTCGATACCCAACTAAAAGAGAAAACAGAAAAAATATTTTTTAATGCAATTTTTTGTTTTTGAACACATGTTTCTATATAAATTCAATTTAATTAATTCCTTAATAGTTTCACGTATTTTTACCTCTAACTGTTTTTGAAAATTCTTTCATTTATTTTAAAAATGGAGGTAAGTGAAAGTCGTGTGTGATTTTTTTTTTAATAAACATATCGCGCTCATGAATTGAATTAGTATCAAATATGAAATTACTTTATAAATCCTTAGTTCTAATGATTGCCCTATCAAATATATTGATTTTTTTTAATTTTTTCCTCAAATATGCTTAAGCTCTAATTAATTTTATTAAATTAAAAAAATAGAGGAGGTATGGCTGAGTGACGAAATAAGTCAAAGATTGTGAGGTCGAATTGCCGAGGCTAAATATCGCGGATAAACACAAGATGGTCTATCGCGCTTATAGAAGGAGGAAAATTTGAAATAATTATATATCACGCACATTAAGTATTAGTAATAAATCTAGAAAAACAGATCAGGGATAGATATGAACATTTACAATAGTACAAAAACAAAAAATAATCTGATGCGGGCAACAAACGAATTTCTCTTACCACGACTGTTAAAATTAATTTTTAAAAAATTATTAACTATGCTTCAATTTAAAAAATGTTTCAAGTTGATTTTAATATAACGTGTATTTATTTTTGTTGGAAACATATGATTTAGATTAAATAATGTAAATATATTAAATTACTAGCTTTATCCCGCAGCTTTGCTCGCGAATAATTTATTTTGTGTTTATTTAAATTTGCATAAATGCGTTTATGAGTGGTAACTATAAAACGTATATGATGGAGCAGTTTTTTAGGGATGTGGTAACAAAGATACTACCAATATAAAACACTTTCTTAATTTTTTTTCTTATTGGTGTGTTTTTTTGATGTCTGCACGCTCAACCAACTTCCTTTCCATACAGCCAAAACGGTCTACAACTACTCCATTATTAAAAGACGTTTAACGTTTCAAGAAATATAAATATTTTACAATTATATTTATGAAAGTTGTTTTCAAGTGAAAATATTCCAATTCGTTGGATCAATGTATGTATATCAGTCATATTCATGTTGCAAACGTGACTATATACCACGATTACGTTACAGCTAAAATATATTGAGTAATTTTGGGTGTGCCTACTTCTACTGGATCGCTATTGTATATTTAACATAGTAAAATGACAACTTATTAGACTAAAGTTAGAATTATAGTTGATGAGAGAAGTGATTTAAAAACAACTTAACCTATTACTATAATTAATCTAATACAACTATGAATATCTTGTTTCTAATATCGAGACACATTGAAGAAATAGAACAAAAAATACACTTCATTATCTTTGTTTGCGGTTTGGTGAATTCAATTTGATAATAAAATAATTTAAGTTAAACTTGCTACAAATTACGAAAGATGTTGATACTGACTATGTTGAATGAGGTTATATCAAAGAAATACAGGCGAATAGCAATGAACTACTCTGTTTATGATAAATAAAATATAATTATTTCATGTCAGATATTAATTTTATTTACTCAATGTTACAATTACATACCAGTACCACGTTGCCACATCCAAATTATTCAACAACATCGTTTTATCTCTTAAACATAACCGTCGTATATCATCACAACTCATAGCTCATTGCAAGTCATTTAAATGAGTAATTATATTTTTTCTGGAAACGTATAGTAATATATGTATTTTATTATAACTGGAAACTATAATGTGAATGCATATTTTATAAATAAGAACGCATAGATACAATCAACACACTTACATTTGAATTAAAAATAACATATATGAAGATATGGGAAGGTTACCATGTTTAACCAGTGTTGCCACAGTTAAACAAATTTTGTTTTACGTTTTAGAAAATATATTTTTCAACCATTTAGAATAGTAATAAAAACTATCCTATCATTTAAGTTGGACCAAATAACAGATACTAACAAAGTTTAATCAAAGTTGGTTCAGTAACTTCAGAGTTTATTGCGAACAAACATTGTGACACGAGATTTATGTATATATATATTAATAAGTTTATTCCCTATTCGTCACTTTATATTACCTTTTACAACTTTTTGTATCAGATAATATTTTTTCTTAAATCTTTCCCTTTCCAACGGTATATTATACGTCTATATTACTGTTCCTGTTATCAAAAAAAACTAAAATTACATTAAAAAATAGTTTTGCTCTTTTATCCTTTCGTTGGTAATCAAGTTCGTCCAAATCGTATATTTAGCCGTCCTTCATCAATTTCATTAAGATGATATGATTAATCCTTTGGAATAAAAAAATTAAAGGTACTTTAGATGAAGACAATTTAAAAAATCGGCATTTAAGTAGTGTCAGACTATTTCAATCAGAATAAAAACATACATCATGTTAAAGCCCATTAAATTTTACATCCATATAGCGAGTTTAATCAAAAACGTTTCAGCCGTTTTTGAGAAAATCGTAAAAAGGTGCAAAATGGATGGTATAAAGTGGCTCTTCTGGTTAGCAAATTTCATTTTCGTACACTTTTTCGTTTTCGTACTGGACTTAACACTAACACACGGACTCACTCACACACTGGAGTTATAATGGTGATCAATCATTCCTGCTATTAGATAATTTCCTAACGTTATTTTAGGAGTGATTTTACTTATGTTGTCAATTTTTTTTTTTTTTTTTTTTTTTTTTTTTTTTAATTTGAGGAGTATACTTTTTATTTGTTTATTTTCAAATTTGTGTGTACATTATAAATGGATTCTACTTAATTAAAACCTATTTCCTTTGTTGCAGCTTGTATTATTTCTAAATATTAAATATTCTTAAAAAAGAAAAAGAAATTTTTCTTATAATAAGGTAAAGAAAAATATACTACATATTTTATGACGATATCACCATTAACACATTCAAGAGCAAATACATTTTAACAGTGATGCTAATAAGTATTTTATTTGTCATAAGATGTCCTCTCATAATTTTTGTTTAGGCAATCATACTTTATTACTAAATTTTAATGGTGATGGCGAACTTATAATTACTGCTTTAAAAATTAAAGAAGTTCTCCATGAGCGAAATTTGTAGATTCCTAGTAGAATAATTAGAGCGACTTTTGAGCATATTATTAATACGAGGCCATAAATAATCCCTAAACGTTGAAATTATAACCATTTCGTGTTGTCATTTGAAAAATTATGGAATATTTTAAATATACGACTCAAATTCTTAAACACCATCATTGTAGGGGAACCAGAAATAAGATTGAACTCAAAAGACGGCTCATTAGAGTCAAATATTTAATTATAGGACTCTCATGTCAAACAACACGGGTTTATTAACGTGTCAACTGCCCAATTATTACGTCACGGAACAAACATATGTTACGGCGGAGAAGACGCACAGTGGCCGGCGTATGATAAATTGTATGCCTGCCTCATCAGTCTCATTGGCTTGATGTGAGTAGGATCTGATTTAGGAAAAAAAAAAAACTAAAAATTAATTAAAATTTTGTTTTATAGTACAGTGTTGCCCGTGAAGTTCGTTAAAATTGTAAAATAATAAGTTGTTCGTTTATTCATTTAATGTAACTTTTATGCTACGTGGCTAATCGGATGATGTTTCAGTGGGAGTAATAAATTAAATAGGGATCTAAACGATTACTTGACGGGAGCCTCGGGACGACCATTTACGCCCACTCTGAAGGACGGGCATAACCCAGGATTTTTACTCCCATTAAAAAAATCCTAATGTCACTTGCGAGGTTTGAACCCGCGAACTTAGACAAAGAAGGCTACTATGTTAGCCATTACGTCACAGGTGACCCCTTATAATAATGTTTTATTTTCATTCATTAAATTTATAATGAATTACTAAGCTTATGTTTGTTCATACATATTTAATGATCAATGTTTTATCTTTTATATATTACTTCTTTTTCTATAGAAGGCTCGGAATGTCTAGTTCAGGAAACCGAACCTGAACAACTATATAGTCTATTTAAACATTGCCACCCTTGCTAAAAACAAAATTACTTCTTAACTCCAAATTAAATAAGTGCTATGTATAGTGAAGATTCCGTCGCTTACAGCACCGTTTTGAAGTTGTATTTGCTAGATATTTCGATCTTCACTCCCACTATCGGCCTGAATTTATTAAGAATAATATAGCTGTATTAATCATCTTCTGTTTAAATATAATAGTGTGAAAATTTAAGAAATTAAACAAGTTTTGAAATCTGAAACACATTAGTATACTTGTTCATACCTTACTAGACCTAACCACTAAAAACATAGAATTCATTTAAAATAAATTAAGAGTTGTGAGTGAAGTTCCGATCTTTACTTTATTAATTTTTGCATTACATTTCTTTGTTAAATATATATTATAAAAAACATATTTCTTTAACTTTTTTAAAATATTTATTAACATGAATAAATTACGTAGATATTTTTCTAAACTAATCTTAAGATTAGTTTCTGCAAGAGGTAAAGTTTTAGACTTAACGATAAACATTAAGTATTTAGGTTCATTTAGTCTCATTAATTCAAAATAAAATTGTATGATTATATACCTCTATTTATTTTATTTTTTTCGGAATTTGAATTTTTTATCGTTTATACTGTAAATATTGTATGAATGTGATCTTACAGCCCTATTATTATTGTCCATTGAGACAAAGTGTAATATATATGAAAAAATGAATAATACAAAAAAAAATAATATGATAAAAAAAATAATAATGAATAATATTGAAAAAAAATAATGAATAATATTGAATGAATGTGATCTTACAGCCCTATTATTATTGTCCATTGAGACAAAGTGTAATATATATGAAAAAAATGAATAATACAAAAAAAAAATAATATGATAAAAAAAATAATAATGAATAATATTGAAAAAAAAAATTATGAATAATATTGAATGAATGTGATCTTACAGCCCTATTATTATTGTCCATTGATACAAAGTGTAATATATATGAAAAAATGAATAATACAAAAAAAAATAATATGATAAAAAAAATAATATTGAAAAAAAAAAAAAGAGTAATATTGAATGAATGTGATCTTACAGCCCTATTATTATTGTCCATTGAGACAAAGTGTAATATATAGATATGAAAAAATGAATAATACAAAAAAAAGTTAGTATAGGTATGATTGTACTACATAATGCTGTTTTAAAAACTATTTACTATCTGATTAAATGTGATTAGTTCAATTTTTCTGATTAGTTTAATTAAAAAACATGACTCCTATTTTTTCTTATTCACACATAATTATAATTACTGGCTAAATTCTTTTCCTTCGGTTATGAAATATCCTGAACATTACTATTACTGTTTTAATTAAAACGAAAAATTAAGTACTTAAACCTAAAGAAATTCATTAAACTGTGAAATAACATTATTTTCACCACCAATCACCGCAAGTTAGTAAAATTATTTAAATCGTAGTCAGATTTGTCTTTCAAAGAATAATAGTAGGTCTAATAGTTTCTGACCTTGTAACATCTCCGAATAGTAAAAAAGAATAACTTTTCAGGTGACTATCCAACGGTTTCCGATTTCTTGCATCACAGAGACGGTATCACTAATCTTCCCTAGAATTTCTATTTTACTGTAAAATGACATTTCTAGAGCTCATTAAATCATGATAAGGAAAGATTTATACTGTTTACTGTGAAGGAGGAATGCTAACATATATATTTCAGAAGAAAACTAGGCAAACAATATATTTTAAAATGTATATTAATCAAAGTTTACTAAAAGATTAATAAATAAAATAGTATTTATTAAATGTTGATACAGATAAATAAAAATAATGATAGATAAAAAGACAAAACTACCTGTTACTAACCGAGACATTAATAGGACTAGCTAAATTTTTGTTTTTTTATATATCATATTGTCGTTACTAATAAAATTTCTAATAAAACATTTTTACTGACAACAATTATTAAAAGAATCATTGAAATCAGTTGAGAAATATCAGAGATATATAGTTTCGAAATATGGAGTGTTCATTAACCATTTTCCTTTGAATTAATTATTGCTTTTCATATTAGTTAATTGCTCTTAAAGAGTTATACCCTAATATTGTTATTTCGAAATAATAAACCATATTGCAATAATTTGCACCGTTTTTAAAAATTTATAATGGGCATAATAGACCATCCAATTTTATTTTATTCTCTATATAAATTTAACTTTAATTTACCAATTATAACTATTTAAAGGCTATTTTTTCCTATTTTAAACAATCTTCATTCTTTTAATTTTTATTTTTTGCACTAACAACCTTGCTTTATCACTATAATCTCTGTTTATAATTTTATGCTATGTTATATGTTATCTTATAATTGTATTCATTGTCGTCCTATTTTATTCTAGTTTGTTATCTACTTAATGTACTGTTATACAGTTTTTAATGTTATTTTATACTGTTTGTATTTTGTTATAGCCCTGATGACTACTTTAGGCGGAAATGTCAGTACAAATTAAAATGTTTCTTCTGTTTTTTTTTCGATTTTCTTCATTGATTAAATTTATATGTTCCAATGAAAATATACATGTGTAAATCTAAAAGAGTTTAGATTATTCTAGACCTACCAATTAGAAATCGTTGAATAATCGGCTAAATTAATTACTGCACGCTGCTCGTCATTTCAGCAGTAGCAAATCTGCCTTCAATCGCCAGTGCATACTAACCCGCACGTCATGAGATAGACCTAATATATTTTAAAAAACCTGTGCTCCTGATCTAATACGATCTACAAATAAATACATTTATTTCAGTATAAAATATAAAAAAATAGGATTCAGAAAAATCACAATACGTATTTTTAGAAAGTTGGATGTGCCTTCAAGATTGGGACCCTGATACGCCCGAAATCTGTTGAAGAAAGTAGACCGGATGTTCTCCAATAGGCTTAATCACACCTGCCAATGCTTCTTTTATTATCTTTTAATCTTTCTTCATGTTTACATTTAGGTAACCAAAAGTACCTAAAACTAATTTTGTTGTTTTATAGATATTTTAATATAAAAATCAATATTTATGAATATCAATATAACCGTATATTTTTATTGACACCTCATAAAAGAGTGGCAAAAGTTTACAATTCGTGAAGTAATAGAGAAAATATACTGTGACAAATTAGGTTGTATGTGCAGTGACGAATATCCACAATATAAGTTTTTTTAATACGGATAACTCAAGTAGAACTTCAGGAAATTTCAACAGAAAAGTAGCAAAAAATATTAAAATTTATGTTATGTAGAGGTTAATTAAAAATAATGTAAAGAAGTGTCATTTAGTAAGCGAAAGTAGTACGATGTGCTCATCAGATATTTTTTAACTAATGGGATAGTTTTTAATTTATTAAAAGTAAGTTTTACTGTCACCCAGACAAGAGACGTTCCTTGCAATACGTAGCAGACGAAGCCCAGATGTCCGCCTATCTGGATGACTGATGGGACTCTGTTTACCTTCGGACGCCTACTCAGACCATTGTCTCTTATCTCTTCTCCATTAGCACACCGTCGTTTCAGTCATTTCCGCGACGGCTTCATCAACTAGTGCACACCTTGTTTGTTTATTGTACCCGCGATATCTTCCTATCTAGGCTTTGTTCGTGGAGTGCGGGGGATATGATGTCAATGGGGATTATCGTGATGGCAAAAGCCACTTTAGATTACTTTACATGGTGTCATGCATCTGCATCAGTTCAGCATATATTATTTTCTGTTTAGTTTTATTTGGTTATCACTAATATGTTCCAAGCTATGTGATTTTGAAAAGTAATACATCTTCGATTAGCCTCAAAAAGGTAACAAATAAATTGATTTTTCTATCATATAACTCTATGAAGTGCGAGAGGCTAATTATCTGTACATTATTATTGATTGTTAACAATAGCCCTCACAAAAATGCTTCTGGGCTGAAAGTAGCAAATTTGTATTCCATTTTGGTTACAAAAACACCGCAAAGTATCACACAATGGTTTATTATATCCAAATAACGATATTAGGGTATAACTGTTAGTATATTTGTTGATAGGCAATGAAGTAATATGAAAATCAATTCAATCAAATAATTCAAAGGATAATATCATATCATATCACAGATTTCAGAACACAATATCTCAGCTAGTTTTTAACCAATTTCAATGATTCTTTGTTCATTTTGTTTAAATTTCTGGTCGCTATCAAATGACACTAAGAGAATGCATAGGATGTAAGGAAAGGTAAAAATAATACATAACACTTCCAACAACATATTGAAGTTAATCAAATTACATTTATTAAAATTGGTTACTTTAATATACATATGGATTTTGTTTTTTGTTTTTTATTGTACTTTACTTATTAACTGTAAACATATTTTTCTCCATCTTCAAAAATAACTGAGTTACGGGCTTATTTATGGGTGAAATTTCAATATATTTTTCTTTTCTTTTTTCTCTTTTATATATGACAGAGTTACTGAATTAAATTACTTTTAATCGGCCACTATTTTAAAACTAACCAGCTGATATCAACGTCTAGGTGTTAGGATCATCGTTGTATGGACTAGTATTTTTGTGGCAAATTAAAAAAGAATTGGTCCAGTAGTTTCGGAGAAATGCCGCGGATGGCGCACAAACGGATTTTCTTTTATTCGTTATTCGGATTCTACGCATCTTGAAACGTAAGCTCTCAAATTTTGAGGGAAGGTAATTTCTTTTTTTTTCAAAAAAAAACGATTACAAAGGGTCATTACTGAAAATAATAAACCAAAAACTAATTCAACCTTTGAAGAGTTAATTTCGTTTTTTTCTCGAAAAAAAAATTAATTAAAATATATTTATACGACTTTTTCTTTCGATGGTAATTGTAATTAAGTAGAACTTGGAGCTGACCACAATTTGGGGTTTGTGAAGGGCAGTGATACTTCTAAACTTTCCAGAACTAGAGAAAATGCCTCGTAAATTCGTTATTCGTGCTGAAAACCGTTTAGCCAAAACAAAAAACTTCTTTTAATGTGACATTCTACAGGCTTAAAACGATTTTATGTAGTCAATGTAAGTAATCAGGCAAAGTCATGGTCTCTCACCATAATTGAAATACATGTGCAGTGAATCTTCATATGGGGTTAGCTGAAAAGAAAAAAATAATACATTTTAGTGTAACCATAATGAGGCCTGAGACAACAAGTCATATTAATGAAAATTATTTCTAAAACATCATCTTCACAACAAGGAACATCTGAAGAAATATAATATCCTCAAATTCCATCAGACCCACAAGATGGAGAGTTTCCGTTGCCTAAGGTTTTCTCAGACTATCAACTGCTCAGACTATCACAGTGCATTCATTCCAAGGAACTGAGCCCTTAACGTCACAGGATTCCGATTTTTATCCGGTAGATGATTTGAATGAGCATCAAATGATTAAAAACGGAGGTGAGCCAAACGAGCTTATGGAATTTTCAAGTGTCCCGAAATACAATACCGCATTCTTAGAACCTAGACTTTAAGCAATGTGATATTTTGTTAACTCCTGTCCATTTTTGCTTTAAATTAGTACGTCAGAGAACAAACACACTAGGGACGAGAAAAACGAGGAGAGTAAATAAATATATACCGATCATGTAAATTTTCTTTTATTAAAAACAAAAATATTTTTTAACAATATTGAATTATGTGTCGCATAAAGCAAAATTACTAAACGTTAGTTATTGTTTTGGAATAGAAATTTTGTCCATATCAACCGAATACATAAATGGAGTAACAGCAGCTAAGGAAAATTTCTGTCTCTTACATATTTTTCTCTCCTATAAAAAATATTGAAAATCAGCTAATTCCTGTCCGGAAGCAACAAAAAAAAAATGTATGTTTCTCATACGGATGGTTGAAAGTAAAGATTTGTGAACCAGTTCAGTTAATTCTTGTTCACCTGAAGTAGTGCCAATACTTATAATTAAATGGAATACTATATAAAATTCCAATAAGTAGAAAATATTGTACAACGCTTATTAGTAAACTAGAAAATACGACCCCTTATATATCGTGCCTGATTTTAACACACTAAACTATATTAGCTAACATAAGATAGTAAAACTATATTATATAATCTAAATATAGATAATAGAAATATATAATCGTAAAAATTGTTATATATTCTATAATTATGGTAATAATAGAAGCGAGATCACAACATAGAGTAAAATTTCTTTTTGAAAACAAGTTTTTGTTATCTCTTAGGCTTAACACCACTAGGAACTATATATTGTAAACCAGCAACCACTGTTGCACTTTTAATGTAAAAAATATGAGCATACTTACGTATGTAAAATAATGCATGACCTTATTATCATCAACTCACCTCCATAAAGTGGTTGGTGCATTTTCATAATTTTATCCATACCTTCTATGGAATTCCTTTTACCAAATTTTATCTCAGATTCACATGTACTTTGATATATTGGATGTACCTTTGAGTGCAGTACAAGACTTTTAAGTGTGTGGCGTAAATCAATTTTAACCAATTTGAAAACAAATATTTATTACAGAGGAAGCATTCAACGTTTAGAAAGAAAAAACGCTGCAAATTATTACACAATGGTTTATTATTTCCAAATAAATATATTAGGATAAACTGTTTATATAGCTGTTAATAGCGGCTAATAGTTTCGATTTCTCTGTATCTTCAGTAATAACCGTGTTTTAGTGGAATTACATCTATTATAATTTGTGGCTTGAAGATATTAATCAACTTTTTTTTTTCTCCTGTTCATCGCGCTTTACTACTCCTAAAACTCAACAATCTTTTCTCTTTAATCTTCAATAATGTTAGAAAATTCAGTCTTTAAAAAAAACAACTGAGATATGGCCGTATTTATAGGTAATTTTTGTTTCCCTTTTTGTATTATTCGCGTTTTTATTTTGGTAAAATACACAAATAATTTGTTTCTCTATCTTTTAATCGGTAGCCATTTTAAAAATAACCAGCTGATATCAACGTCTAAGTGTTAGGATCATCGTTGCATGGCTCTAGTATTTTTGTGGCGAAAAAATAAATAAAATAAATATGTCCAGTAGTTAGTCGAAACATAACCCCTCATTTTTATTTATTTTTTTTTTTTTGCGTATTCCGCGAAAAAAATAACTATGACAAAAATCCTTGAAATAGGAAACACTTGTCAAAATTTAGTGGTCTAGAAATGCACAAAAATGAACCTAGGTGTGTAAGGGTTTCCTACTATTGCGCTTCTTACTAAGGTTAGAGGTGTCATACCGCTCTCCCTTTCCTTTTTTTAAGTACATGTTTCACTACTGAATTATCTTAATCATTTGGTTCCAAGAAGCAAGTCACTTCTAGTTTCTTATTGTTTAATATATTATTGTAGTAGTTATAATGAGTTGCGGTTTAATCTCTTTACAAACAGTCCGAAGTTGGATGATTTTGTGAAGAATATCTTGGATGGAGAAGAGGTAAATATTTTCTTGTCAAAAAGGAAAATTGTCGGATGAAGAAGGATATGATGGTATCAGACCACTCGTGAGGTTTAAAACACCAAAAATAAAATATGTTGGTTGGCGATCACTGCCTTAAAAAGGTAGCAAGTCCAAATTATACCCATGAAGGTTTAAATACATATTGTCATCATTCAGCTTCGGCATTCAAAGTCAGAACCACAAACGTACAACTGAATGTACATTGTGTTTTAATCTTGTAGAGTTGATACACAGTAGACGGTTATTTTACTCCTATTGAGGACTCCCGGACGCAAGATAACCATTACTATATAAAGTCAGCTATGAGGAGAGCGTACAATCCGTCGGAGCAGAACGTGATGGGCCGGACATGCGGTGGCCGCAGCTAATGAACCTCCAGATGGCGAGATAGGTGGGGCTCCTGATTTGTGAAGGTGCAGTGGACAATAGGGCTAGATAAGGCCCACTTTGGAAGCGGTCATTATCGCGTGTGGTTCCTAAGTGCACCGCGCTCTTTAAGGCAACTACATTCCTTCAATGAGTCCTCTTTTAGTCAATGGCTTAATAGGGAATATTCCTTCCGATAAAGCTTAGCATATGCTCATCAACCTCTTGTGTTTTTGAAGAGAAAGAAAATTTTAAAAACGATTTAACTTCGACATATAAATAGATGAAGTAGATTATATAACTTACAAAATTACTCAAAAACCCAACGATAAAAGTACAATTTGCTAAGTAGCAGTGACAGTGATTTTTCTATAAATAAAATTGATTTACTTCTTCTATTTGATCTACTTGAGAAACAATAGATTATAGTGGTCCTGACAGCTTGTGTATGGTCACTCAGACGTATTGTAACCGGTCGCGGTTAGTAGCACCGGTTGGTAAAACATGCACACTGCAACCCGGAGTGTCCTTTTTACCTTCCTTTGTTACCTATCCTACTTCTACCTTTTATGTTGTCCTTGATATTAAATTTTCCTCTATATTATCTTGTGTTTTATTCCTTTAAATATTATTTATTTCCTGGTTTATATATTGTGAATCGAATGTTCTATTTTCTTGCATGATAGAATCTGTACTTTCTTTGATTTTGTATATTGTAAATAAATTATTATAGCAGTTGTAATCGTGGTAGATGCATGTCATGTCTTAAAAAAAAATCAAGCCCTATTAGCATTACTTTATCTTGAAAGCAATATATGTGTTTGTGCGATATATCCATTGATCAATATAAAAGGTTTGTTCCAACACTAATCACGAAACTACTAGATATGTTTTAAAACTGTATGTTTGTTTGTTATAAAATCTTTTAATGTTTGGATCTTATAAAATCATCCACAAAGACCTTAATGTTTCCATATGTTGCTGATTTGGCCCGTACCAGGTGTCACTCTATCTAAGAAAAACCCCACTCCCTCTCTAATCATTCCACTTCCGCTTCAATTCCTGACAATCCACCGAAGCGTCTGAAAAGAAGATGGTCTCGAACCTTGTTTAGTAGTGAATACTAGAGTGCTGAAAATGGACAGTTTCTCTTCATGTATTTTATCATTAAGCAGCATATTTACTTGTTGTATTATTATGTACAGTTGAAAATGTCAATAAAAAAATATTTAAAAAAAAAAAATAAAAAAAAAATAATAAAAAATATATATATATATATATAATATATATTGAAAAACAATATTCGGTCGAAGGATATTCGGTAATTATAAATAGCAATCACTCTTTAAAAAAACTTCTTCATTTAATTAGCTTTAAAATGGTGCAAATGAGTGAATGACTTTTATGAGTGAATCAAGGTTTTATAAATAATAATAAGAATTAAAATTTAATTTTCTGCATGACATTATACGACACTTACTGCAACTTATTATACGATTCTTAACGTTCTGAGAAATTTTTTCTTCTTTCATTTGATACCACTTTCTTTCTTTCATTTTTTTTTATAATTTTTTTTTTTATGCGTACACATCAAGTAGATATGTTTGAGTGTTTTTTATGACTATCACAGACAACAGAAAAAAAAAATCAATATTTGATTTCCCTCCCTAACCCTTGGGAATCGGACTGAGGGTCATATAAACTTGTTTTCCTCTTGAGGTCTAGTGTCTACTATCATAATATGACATTTATGAAACAACCTGTATATGTAAATGAAACTGAACATTTATTTTGTTATAAAGGTTAAATAAATGTTTATTTTTTATTGTAAAACATTTATTTTGAATGACATTATGTCAGAAATCATAGCATACATATTGATCATATACTGTAATGTATTGAGGATACTGAGGGGAGTTCATAATTAAATAATTTTAATATTAAACAATTAATGATAACGAACCTTTGTCGGCAAAACATCAAAAGGTGTTTACCTAGCCCCCTAGATTTCCCATCGGTATGGGCCCCCCAGCGGTACCAGAAACCTCTGGAAGTTTCCCCCCAGCGGCGGCCAACAAGAATATTAAGATTGGTGAAAAGATAAGAATAATAGTACAAAGGCTATACCGCCAGCCGGGGCACTTCCCATCCAAGGTGACAAGAATGAGAGAGAAGAACCGGAGAGGCAGTCAAGTTTTATCCTCAAGAAGAGTGAGTCGGGTTCCATCTAGAAGAAGAGGATGTAGCCGTCGGGGTTATGAGAGCTGCTGGAGGATGATGCCAAGAAAGGGGACCTAAGACTGATTTCACCTTCTCCAGGCGGTTAAGTGTTTCAAAGGTATATTGTTATTTGTAATATTGTATGGCAAAGGTAGTAGAGAAAATGTCCCTCAGTATTCTCAATCAGAGTTTTAGGCAATATGTGAATATAATGATATGTATAAATTAATAATTATAGTAATGTATTAATTGAATCTTGTTTACTTTAATCTTACCCTGCATGCCACCTATTGGATTGGTAAACACGATACCTTTGGAAAGGAGACCCATGGTATCATTAAATATAGTTTATATATTGACTAAATATAGTAAGTAAGCTAGTTTTTGAAACTACCGCTGCCTTAGAAAAGCAGCAGGTCAAAAACATAGCAATACGGATCCAGATCGCGGATGAACCAGTTTAGGAAGTTATCCATGCTGGAGCATTCTATTATACGGGGACCTGTCGCTTCGACAATATGCTCTAATTGCATGACCGGAGGCGCCAGAGCTTTAGTTATGGCTCGCCTTATAGGTCACTCTTTGTTCATGTTATTTACTCAAGGGACTGCCGGAACGGCCTTGATATTTCAATAATTCTCAACTACAAAAGATGTTTAAATACTTAATAACATCGTCGGGGAAAATTAACTGTTTTGAAAGCTAAAACGATAATCTCATTAAGTTAAATTTGAGTTTATAAAAACAACCATACCTTCATATTGATAATTCTGACATTTTTTTTTCAATAGTTTTTGTTCCTTGCATAATTTAATGCATTAAGCAAAGTTTTGAAAATCCTCATAAAAAGTAAATCTGACACATGGGACACAAAGAAGCTATTGTACAATTCGATAGTATTAGGTACGTTGTTATACATCACAAAAGTGTGGGGAATGTCTTATGTTGATAAAATACAGACTGTTCAACTAAAATTTTTGAAAAGATTACTCTCACTTCCAAAACACCCATCTGTCAGGATTTTTTTTTTATATTTAAAATTTAAATAAATGAAAAATTGGTGGTAAAAAATTTTAGAAATGAAAAATACCAGACTTCCAAAAATGTGCTACAATAGATTTAGAAACCTAAAAACCAATAAAAATATTCATTTTAACTGGACTGCGAAGTTCGTAGGTCACTGATTCATATAGGTTCAGAAGACGTTATTATTTTATTTTTTTTCTAAGCCACGTGGGAGTTGGGTGTTGGAAATCGGAAATAGAGGAAGGAATATTGGATCTCTTTTTCTGCATTACATGCATTATAAGAGGGAAGAGAGGATACAAAAATTGTCGGAATATGGGAGCGAATGGGAGTCACGTCTAGTGATGGGGCTCACTAGTCTTTCTGAGTCAGTTAGTCAAGTTATGGTTTCTCAGTCTAGTCTGAGGGTCCGTACATAGTCATGCCAGCGCTGTAGCCGTCCTGTCGGAGTCAGTGTGTTAAACAGTGGGTTCGTACAGTACTGGAGACTATCAAAGAATTTGATATGTCTCCGGGAGATGAACTCTATCACGGTCGGAAGTTCGAAGGTGTCGTGTATTTGGTCTGTCTTAGTCCTCTGTAGAGAAGTATGCCTCACTATTCGTCTCAGTACTCCATTTTGAAACTGCTGGAGCTTGTTGGTGATGCGGTGCCAGATATCGCGGTATCCTCCATTCTCTTCACACCTTTGCTTTTACTCATTTGAAATTAATAAAGTAAAAGAAGGAGTAGAGAGACCTACAAGAGCAACGCTGCCCTTACCCAAGTGGGTGGCTGTCAGGTTTGTTCCACTGGATATGCGTGGACCGCAACAGCTCAAAGGCGCTAATTGTTGTAAGCCACAGGACGCTATCTAACTAAAACTAACACTAGTTGTTGATTGGGAATGTTGCTTAATGCCACACGAAAAAGTTTTAGTTTTTAATCCAATAATACTGTCAATTGCTAGAAGACATTATTATTATATTTTTTTTTTTTATTTGTTCTCAGCTTTCGATGGCATTAGAGCCTACCCGGACCTAAGTCAAGGGTGAGGCTAGTAAACCTTAATCCTTTATGTTCATTACTTTTCGAACAATACTCGCAGTACCGAGTAACACAGCTTTCTACATCTCATCCAGAATGTTGAGAAAAAGATCCAGCTCCTTTATTGAATTAACAGTCATCTCTGGGATCTAGCCATTAGTTGAGATGATCAACGGCAGCATTCTCACTTTGTCGAGCTTGTACAATTGCTTCAATTCTTCCCCCGAATCCTGATATTTTTTGACCTTTTCTGCAACTACCTTGTGCAGGTTATCATCTGATGGCACCCCTATCTCGATGATCATTGCACATTTTTCTGCCTTTAACATCAGTAAAATATCTGGCTTGTTATGCGGAATGATATGGTCAGATATGATGGCCCAATACAGCTTGACGTGCTGTCTATTAATGACTGGTTGTGGGATTTATTTGTAATACGGGCAAGTTTCCTCCAGCATATGATATTTTTTGGCCAATACTTCGTGAACAATTTTAGCCTCATTATTGTGCCTCAGCAAGTATTCCTTTCCAGCGAGCACTTGACAGCCTGACGTGATATGCTGAATTGATTCTGTAACTGTCCTACACATACGGCACAGCTCAGAAATAGCTTCTCCACATATAGGCCTATAGGTATTATTTTAATTTTTTCGCACTTCCTCCAGGACTGAATGAGTCAAGGGCTAGGCTCTAATTATGCTATATTTAAAAATTTTCGAACAGTGGCTGCTGTCCCTAGAACGACTGCTCGCTGAACCTCCGCTAGAATCTTTATAGGTAGCTCTTGTTCCTGGATTGATTCTAGCGTACTCTCTGGAATCAGGCCATTAAAGGATAATATAATTGGGTTTATCCTACAGCTCGCCAATATGTAGAGTTGCTTAAGCTCCTCCGCCAGCTCCTGGTATTTCCTTTTCTTTTCAGAAACAGTTTTTTGAAGATTATCATTCGATGGGACATCTATCTCAATAATCTGTGCCAGTTTTCTATTTTTGTCAATAACTAAAATGTCAGGCCGATTATTTAAAACTGTATGGTCCGTAATGATAGAGTGATCCCAATAAATTTTAGTTTTGTGGCCGATAGTAATTGCTGATGGATTATATCTGTAATAGGTAGAATGGGTGCTTAGGAGATTCATCCTTGATGCGATAGCTTGATGAATAATTTTCGCTGCATTGTTGTGTCTCTGGAGATACTCCCTACAAGCCAGAATTGGACAACCCGAAGTCACATGTTGTATTACGCCCGAATACGCCTTTTTGCATAAACGGCAAAGGTCACTTATGTCCTCTCCGCAAATATGTTTTCTGTATGCTTTTGTGGCTATTGCTTGTTCTTGGATAGCAAACAGAAACCCTTCTGTTTTAGGAAAAAGGTAACCATTTTTTAATCATGTTAGCGATGTCTGCATGTCTATTCCTGGTTCGTTTAATGAATAATAGAATCGCCCATGTAATGGCTTATTTTTCCACGTCTCTGTTAGAGAGGCATAGTGATTTTCACTATTTGGGGTCGCTGCGCTCAGTAGATTCAAAGCTGTGTAGTTCGTATCCAGTGCTGCTACAGTCGAAAGAATTACAGTCACTGTTAACAATATACCATCACAAATTATTTTCCTCTTCTCGGCATAACTTGAGAAGACTGGTCAAACCACGCCCACCAGATTTCCTGGGAAGGTACAACCTTACCTCTGAGGATTTTTGGTGTCTTTTCCTATTAAGTACCATCTGCACTCTTACCATGCGATCCAACCCTTCTAAGTCCGTCTTTGACCACTTCAATACTCCAAATGAATAGGCTAAATCTGGTACCGCCCAAGTGTTTATGGCCTTTATTAAATTCCTTCCATTCAGATGAGATTTAAGTATCAACTTGATCCTGTATCTAAATTCGTCTTCGAAGAGTTTCTTTGAACTTCAGCAGTTGATGCATACCTAGGTATTTGCAAGAGTCAGTGTCTCTGAGTTGATTAATAATTATTTCATTAGATAGCTCCACGTTGTCATCTGCTGTAATTTTTCCTTTCTTCACAGTAAACACTCCACATTTTTCTGTACCTAGTTGCATGTTTATATCATCGCTGAATCCCTTTACTGCATTTAGAAGAATCCTCGTTTCTTCTTCACTTCTTGCGTAAAGTTTAAGGTCGTCCAAATAAAATGAATGCGATAGCTTCGCTCCAAAGTTGAGTCGGTATCGATGCCTGTATCTTCCATCAATCTGCTAAGAGGGTTCTGTACAAGGCAGAACCATAGAGGACTAAGAGAGTCACCTTGAAATATACCACTTTTTATAGGTATATATTTATCAGCATGTCCTGGTGTACATAGTGACTATATTCCAATTCTTCATTAGACGTCCTAATAAGTCAATTATAACCTGATCGACTTTATAAATCCTCAATACTTCTAAAAGCCAATCATGAGGAACAGAATCAAACGCTTTGCGGTAGTCTATTCATGCTACAGTAAGGTTACGAGATTTGTTTGGTACTTGTGCAGCAATGAAAGAATCTATAATCAGAAGTTCTTTGCACCCTCTCGAACCTGCCTTATTCCCTAGTTGTTCTACCGCTATGATACCCTTTCTCTGAATGTAGTCAGTTAGCTTATTGTTAATAACTGTTGTCAGCAGTTTATATACACTGTTGAGACAAGTTATGGGCCTTAAATCTTGCGGTTCCAATTTTTCTTTTTTTATTAAATACGTCTCCCCAGTGCAGAAGTTAAAAGGAACCTCTATTTCTTGACTTAGTAATTTCTGATATCATTTATTATTATTATTAAGTGCTGAAGTAGCCAAAATGTCGAGAATAAATATAGTTAGATGAAAAATATAATGTAAACATAACTAATTATTATAAAATGTGTAAAATATTTATTCAAATATTTAAATTCCTATGTTAAAACATTCTGAATGTAAAATCAATACATGTGCATGCATTTGTAATGTTAAAAACAGATACACATAACAAGTTGTAAATAATTGAATTACCAACCATAAAGTACCTAATTTGCAAAGTTCTCCTCTCGAAATAGTATACACAACCAGGATGTTTTAAGTTGTTTATAACTTCAATATGTTTTTAGAAGTCTTGTGTATTATTTTTACCTTTCTCTTACATCCTATGCATTATTAAAACCAGAATAATCTTCTGAACTCATCGATGCTCTGGAAACATTCATTCTTGTGGGTCGTATGTAGCCAAGATATAATAGATTCTGGTTGAGCAATAGAGCGCGTGCTGCGGGTTGAGCAATATGGTAATACTCCTGTTTATCTCAGCTGGTAGCCCTGCATCCAAACAGCCTCTTCCACCAATTAATTCTACTTACCCTTTCTACGGCGTGGCTTTCATAGGAAACTGATCCACGTATTATTTTGCAACCGCCTTTCACTATTTTATTGATATTACGGATAATAACATCCCGAATATAGGAGAAACACACACCTTATTTTATACCTCTTTATGTTAAGTTGATGGACAATCATCAATGTATAAGAAGTAAAACCATATATATTTTATATGGTTGGTAACGCCTTCTCAGCTCGCACAATCACCCTGGAGAAGGCCTATAATTTAGGCCGAAGCGTCGGCACCAATAAATTAGGTTTACGCTTAATTGTGTGTTATATTGACTGCACCCTGAACCAACTTCTCTCACATATATATTTTTGTTGATAATCTTCTTTTAGTGATACCTTTAAGCTAAGGGTATGATAAAATTCTGGTGCGCGCAAAACACGACTTTCACTTACCTCCGACATTTATATCAATTTAAGAATATTCAAACAAATTTAGAAACAAAAATAAATTGTTAAATAATTATCTACACTAGATTTAATAGAAACATGTGTTTTATTAAATAATCTATTATATTATTATACAGGACAATCAGTTAGTTTTATCGGCTTATCATCACTCTCCGTTAACTTTTACAATGATATATATATATATATATATATATATATATATAAGATAATATTTTTTCTAAAATATTTAGCATTCCAATGGTATATTATACATGTATATTAATTACTCTTCTTAAGTTCAAAGACAAAAAATTGCATTAAATAAACATTTTTGCAGTTTTTCTCCATTAATGGTTAGATATCGAATTCGTTCAACTTATATATTTACCTGTTCTTTAGCAACGCTAATCAGATGATATGGTCAATTTCATAAAAACTACAAAATTAAAGGTACTTCATAGGAAAAATTTTTTAAATATTGGCATTTAAGACCTGCATACTATTTCAATCAACGTGAAACTTACATGATATTAAAGCCCATTAAAGTTTACATCGATATATTGAATTTGATCAAAATCCTTAGAGCCCCTTTCGAAATAATGGTAAAAAGATGCAAAATGCAAAAGTGGCTCTTCTGGTTAGCTGATTTTTATGAAAAAATTTCTGTAACATCTCGGGCGTATAGTTGTTTTAAATTTGAAATGTGAGTTTCATAGGGCTTTTCGTTTTCACCTGAGAGTTACCACACACACAGACCATTTTGCGGGACTTGGTCATTTGGACTCAAAGGACCTCGACCTCAAGGACAGGCAATGATACATCTCTGTAGTCCTGCTTAACCGAGACAGATGCCTTTTTCAATGTGGGACCTTATCATAAAATATTTTCCAAATTTTAATGCATTTGTGGAGTATAGCCAATTAGTAATATAATGACTTATAGATGTTTAAATAACGAGCTGTCAAATTCAGTATTCTGTAAATTTACATACATACTCTTGTAAATAATTCATTTTATTGTTTTTTCGTCTATATTTATTTTTTTATTTTTAAATTCAGTACTTTACAAAAACAGTACAAGACTTATTTTTGTCACCAATACCTCTTTCCCTAATTCCTAAGGCTATTACTCCCTCTGAGGTGAAATATCTTCTTCAGAAACTGACCCTTCGTAAATCTCCTGGAAACGATCTCCTTACCCCCCAGATCCTGCGACAACTTCAACAGAAAGCCATTATATTTCTTACATACATCAACAACTGCATCCTTCGCACCACCTATTTTCCTCTCTTATGGAAACTTTCTACAATCATTCTATTCCTAAAACCAGGTAAACCTTCCAGCAACACTTCATTCTACAGACCTATTAGTCTACTCCCCGTCCTCTCAAAAATCTTCGAAAAGCTCCTTCTAAAATGAATCATGCCTATATTAGAATCTCAAAATCTTCCTTACCATCAGTTTGGTTTCCGTCCTCATCATCCCACTGTTCAACAAGGACTCCGAGTTGTTGACCATATTTCCTTAGCCCTCGAATGCAAAGAGTATTGTTCCGGCGCGTTTCTGGACATAGCGCAAGCTTTTGACCGGGTACGGCACGCCGGATTACTCTTCAAGCTTAAAACGCATTTACCCCAGTCTCTCTACCTCATTCTAAGATTCTATCTCTCAAACCGCTCCTTCCAACTTCCCTGTGGTGTAGAATTTTCCAACTTTTATCCCGTTGGGGCCGGTGTTTCTCAATGCAGCGTCTTGGGACCTGTTCCCTACAACCTTTACACGGATGATATTCCTAATCATCCTGGCACCTTTCTGGCAACATTTGCAGACGATACCAGTTCCGATCCTGAAACAGCATCCTTAATCCTGCCAAGTCTCCTTTCTCCAATGGAAGACTGGTGTAATGCTTGGCGTATAAAAGTGAACAAAGCCAAATGCAAACACGTAACCTTCACTCTTCGACGAAACTCCTGTCCGCCAGTTTACTTCAATTCCATTCCTATCCCTCCTTCAGATACAGTCCGCTATCTTGGCTTACTACTTGACAAAAGACTGACGTGGAACCCACATAAAAGACTTAAAAGAAAAGAACTCAATCGACGATTCGGACAGTTATACAGACTATTAAACAGAAAATCTGAACTTACAGTTGACAACAAATAATTAATTTATAAGACAATACTGAAGCCCATCTGGACCTACGGACTTGAACTGTGGGAGGCAACTAAAGGTTTTAAGATTAAACGCATTCAATCCAAAGTCCTCCGAATAATAGTAAATGCTCCTTATTATGTTCAATTTCAGACCTAATCCCATCCAAATTTTCCAAATTCCTCCAGAACCTCATCCATTATCCTAATCCTCTAGCACGATCCCTATCCAGTTCCACTTATCTATACAACCCCAACCTACCTAGAAGGTTAAAACGGCAATGGCCCAGAGATATTTTGTAAATACGTATGCTGGAGTTTTGACACTGGTCAGATTCTCCTCTCAAGTGCAGTGTGATTGCGGCTATGGCGCCCTCACTAAGCTGCCGCTGACTCTCACCAGTGATGTGGCTGAGAGGGAGGCGCTGGGATCCTTTGGACTCTGCTTGTCCTCCCTCAAGTGGGGGGACAAGCCCCGTCTGGGATTCCCTAGCTGATTGTAAATATTGTACATACGTATGAATGTGACATGTTTTGTTTATTTATTTGTTAACTTCATTTATTTGTATTTATTTTATCTACAAATTTTGTTATTGTATACGTTTATTTAGTTTAATTTCATTTTATGTAATTTGACTTTCCTTTTGTTTATACTGTAGATATTGTATGAATGTGATCCTTTAGCGATACTATTATTGTCCATTGTGACAAATTGTAATAGATACGAATAAATAATATATATATATATATATATATATATATATATATTTTTTTTTTTTTAATTATTACTATTATTTCTATTTTATAGATTTTAAATATCCATTAGTTTCTTTACATACTTTTAATTTTGCCAAGTTAAGAAAATGGGAGCGGCGTGGTCTAGTGGATAGAGCACTAATCTACTGTTCTCCGGGTCCTGGGTTCGAATCCCGGCTGTGGCAAAATATTATTTATTCTGCTAATTTAGCCAGGGGGCGACCCTAGGGTATTGAGACCCTCCTGGGGCAGACCCAGCCTTTTAAAAGTGGGTACCCAAAATTGGGGAATAACTTGGCGGCTGTGTGTGATCTCAGTCTTGTCACCTCATTGCATGGCCGTTGCCATGGAAACAGTATGAATCTCTATACCCAAGAACCTTCAAGGGTTGTAGAGGTACAGGTATTTTTACTTTCACTTACTATATATAGTAAGGGGAAGTATTGCGATCGTGAAAATTTTCGAATTCCAGTTTTCAACGGAAATACACGTTTTAGAGTCCAAATAACCAAGTCCCGCAAAAAGGTCTGTGTGTGTGTGGTAACTCCCGGGCGGAAACGGTAAGTCCTATGAAACTGAAATTTCATATTTAAGACAACTATACGCCCGAGACATGACAAAACTTTTTTCATCAAAATGAGCCTACCAGAAGAGGCACTTTATACCAAGCATTTTGCACCTTTTTTCGATTTTCTCAAAAACGGTTCCGACGATTTTGATTAAACACGCTATATCGATGTAAAATTTAATGGGCTTTAATATCATGGAGGTTTTATTTGGATAAAAATGGTCTGACATGGCTTAAATGCCGATATTTTAAATTTTCTTCCCCTAAAGTATCTTTAATTTTGTAGATTCAATAATAATAACTAGATTATCTTGTTAACGATGATAAAAAAACAGGTAAATATATAAATTGAATAAATTCGATACCCAACTAAAGGAGAAAACGGAAAAAATATTTTTTTAATGTAATTTTTCGTTTTTGAACATAAGAGCAGTAATATACATGTATGATATACCGTTGGAAAGCTAAAGATTTTAGAAAAAATATTATCTCATACACAAGCTTTTAAAAGTTAATGGGGAGTGATGAAATGAACATAAAACTAACTGATTATTTTAGAAAATAATATAATAGATTTTTTAATGAAACACATGTTTCTATATAAATTCAATTTAATTAATTCCTTAATAGTTTCACGTATTTTTATCTCTAACTGTTTTTGAAAATTCTTTCATTGATTTTAAAAATGGAGGTAAGTGAAAGTCGTGTGTTGCCCGCACCAGATTTTTTTTTAATGTAATAACAAGTTTTATCATAAGATGGTAATGATGTACAAATAAATGAACTGTGTTACGCTATTGTGGAGAACCAGAACTTTTCTTTAAACCAAATACGTGATTTTAATTACAAAAAAAAAAAAACTGTACCACTACAGCCCATTAAGGGTCTTGGCTTAGTACATATAGAGATTCATACTTTTTCTAGGCCGACGACCGTGCAATGAGGTGATTTGCCCGACATCACACGCAGCTCCTAGGGTTTCCCCCCATTTTTGGGTACCCACTTTATAGAGGCTGGGTACCCCGGGGGTCTTCATACCCTTGAGTGTCTCTCCCGCTGAATTAAAAGAGAATAAATAATCTTCTGCTTCAGCCGGGATTCGAACCCAGAACCCGGTGAATAGTAGACTAGTGCTCAATCCACTAGAATATACAGGTTCCTAGATATTAATTACAAAAGGAAAAAATAATAGTAGATTAAAATTGCTTTTGTAAAAGTAAATAAATTAAGCAACATAAAAAAAACAAAAAAACAATTTTCATATAAGGCTGCCCCTGATTTAAACATGAGAGATCCGAAAAGAATACCTCTCTCTTCAGGGTGAGATCTGATCTTAATGTATTGTATGCAAATGTATCTATTGGGAATATATGATAGCAAGTTTATAGTTGTTGTTATCCTAGGCTACATAAAGCTATTGTTAGTTAGGGCAGATACGGTAGGTAGCCTCCGAGATACGGATATGTATAACGGGTATTCTAAATTCAATCGTGGAAAATAAATTATGTATGGTCTGTAGATCGAAGAGCCAATGCTGAATGTTCTTTGCCTCATTCATTTATTGAACGATCTATAAATCTCTATACGTTATGTTCCTAATTAAAAAAGTTATAAGGATTAATTAAGTAATTAAAAATAAACAATTTTGTTATTTTTATAATATACTTGACGACCTAGTCATCATCCTTGACCCCATAGTGGATGTGTATCCGATAGAATGCATGTGTATACGTAATTTTCTTTTTTAATATGATTTGCAAAATATTTGTATAATGTTTTAAAGAAAAACTAAAAAAAAAATAAATAAATAAAATTATATTGTATTATATATTATCAAAAATTATTTAAAAAAATATGTTTAAAGAAATGTATGTAGTGCACTATGTAAAAGCAACCTAATGCATTTGGTCCACAAAAATTTATAATTAAGTTTTTTTCTCTTTATTTATTAATATATTTGCAAGTAGGACGCCAAATATTAATAAATTTCATCTGTTTGTTATCTTAATTTTTTTATGTCTTAATTAAATACCAAAATGTTTTACTTTGTACTTCACTACCCTTTATAGAGGCTGGGTACCCCGGGGGTCTTCATACCCTTGAGTGTCTCTCTCGCTGAATTAAAAGAGAATAAATAACCTTCTGCTTCAACCGGGATTCGAACCCAGAACCCGGTGAATAGTAGACTAGTGCTCAATCCACTAGAATACACTGGTTCCTAGATATTAATTACAAAAGAAAAAATAATAGTAGATTAAAATTGCTTTTGTAAAAGTAAATAAATTAAGCAACATAAAAAAAACAATTTTCATATAAGGCTGCCCCTGATTTAAATTCTACTACGAAATTCAAAACGCCATAATATTTTATCTAATACTTGTACAAATTCGATGAATGTTTATAACTATCATTACCATTTATTTATTTTTTTATCTAATTTAAACGTGCATATATCGATTAGTCATAACACAAAATAAGACCAATTTCCATAACTTAAAATGGGGATTTAATGTTTAAGCAAAACTTTTATGACGATTTTCTTTATACATACGTCAATTACTAGTATTTGATTATTGAATTATAAATGAGATATATTAAACATTGAGTGTTTTTTTTTTAATTAAACAAGATCCCTAATCGAATATTTCTAGAATACTTTAAAAAATGCACTCACAGGAACGCTTATGAAAATAACATCGTCCAATATTTTTTCAATTCTGTAAACCAACAAGAATTTTACATTTAAATTTTACTTATTTGGTTTAGCTATCGTATTACGGTACATACCTCAATTTTATCGGTTACTTAGTATTCCCATGTTAATGTATACCTAAAATAAAAAAACTAAAAGTACCGGATTATCCAATTCACTGTAACTTGTTTACCCACAAAGGTAATAATAAAAATTTAAAAAAAAACTTGTACCACTACAACCCATGTAGGGTCTTAGGCTCAGTTCATATTCGTACTGTTTCATGGCCAACGACCGTGCAATGAGGTGATTAGGCCTTGATCACACCCAGCCGTCAGGTTTTGTCTCCAATTTGGGTACCCACTTTAAAAAAACTGGGTCTGCCTGAAGGGTCTCCATACACTAGAATCGCCCCTATCCCTCGCCCCCTCGCCGGTTGAATTAACAGAATAAATAATATTATGCCATAGCCGGGATTCGAACCCAGGAGAACAGTAGACTAGCGTTCTATCCACTAGACCACGCCACTCCCGTAAAGGAAAATGAAGAATTATCATTTTGATAAAAATAGAGAAAGCACAATAAATTGAAAGCTAATTTAGATATAACTTTAAAATTTAAATCTGAGTACAAAACCAAGGCACTGTATATAATACATTAATGACTTAATTTGTTTACAAAGTGTTCCGTTTTTTTTTTTCTAATTCTTAATTTATGATATCCCTCTTATTTGTTTATTTACTTTTATTAAATTTTTCTTTTCTTTTTTTTCTATATTTTTACATAGGGCAAGAATGTGATCATATTTAATTTTGAAATATTGAACAAATACTTTTTTAAGTGGTGTGTTTTGTGGTTTTCATCAATTCGGTGATCGTTCATTATGTTTTCAAAATTTTATTATGAAGTAATACCTTTTACTTTAGTTTTCTCTTTATATTTATTGATACAGAGCTCACTAATTTGGTTTTCAAAGATTATGATTGTGCCTAAACCGATAGAAACGTAAGCGACAATTTTTAAAATGTATTACGATAGATTAATTTAGGAAACTATATTGGAAATGAGAAATTTGTTTTTCAAACAATTGAATTGTTTTGCTATTCTACTTTTTTACATTTATAATGTGTTTTCTTGGTTTTCGGTAAGTTCTGAATGATTTTTTTTATCTTTGATTTTCACTCTCGCATGCTCTTTTCGAACTACCAGTAAAGTTGAGAATTATTCCATAAATAAATATTTAGCTTTTACGATTATGATATTTTTAAGAAGCTTTCAAAAACATAATTTACTGTTAATTAACTATCAGTTTTTTTATTATCCTTCCCTAGTTTTATTTACCAATATTTTGAAAGTTTTCTTTGACATAGATATTGCTTATGAAGTAATAAAATCTTTCTGTAATTTTTTTCTTGAAAAATAATATAATCTGACAAACTTCTTTTTTTTTTTCAATTTTTATTCTTAAAGCAATAACACGTGTTGCCATCATAGATCTTCTTTCTCCTCCCATTAATGAATGTTTAGTAATTCTTATTGAGTCCGCGATAAAAGTTAATATGGTGATGATACAATGGCCATCTTTTGTGTTCCAGTATCCTTTTGTGTGTAATTCTTATATTGAACAATAATCGAGAAAACGATGTCCCAAGATGGCATTGATAAAAGATTCCGAATAATAATAGAATGTATTGACGGGAAAAAGAATCATTCTCTTCTTGAGCAAGTTCCCTTTTGTCGGCTATAAGGAGATTTAATAAGGACAGACGAATTAGTGAAATTTGCTATGGTGGCACTTCTTCTATGGCAGACAATCCCTTTGTAGTCATTCATTCTAATTGTTTGTTTCCATCCCTTCACTTCTTTCACAACATTTGGTTTTCTGCACCGCTTTGATAACAATTACCAATGGGGAATTATAACTAGCAAAAGGGGTTGCGGAACACAACAAAGGGAAAGGTCAGAGAATAATCCGGTGTTTCGCTCTCGCAGTCTCCATGCTTATCACCTATAATAGAAGGAAATGTCTTTTTCAATCGTCTGCTAAGGCAGAAAGATCGTTTGATGTATTAGATATAGGTGAAACACCCATCGGGATAGCTGCTCACCGACAAGAAAGAAGGTATGAACCTTACGTCTCCAATAAGTTACCAATGGCTAGGCGTTTAAGTGGTCAAGAGTTTTAAAGCGTTATCACTTTACCTAACTTGCTACCTAATGGCAAACCACTGATTCGAATCTTTACTAACGGATATTGTAACTTATTTTATGACTTTTAAAATTAATAAATTGTCCAAATCTGGTAATCATTCTAATATTCTATAGAGACATTCTGTCGGATAAAATTTCTAATTGCCTTAAATAAATGATATATATATATATATATATATATTAATTATAACACCAACAAAAAAAAATCATATAAAGAATATTAGACCTAAAAGAAATTAAGGATTATTTCCTTAAGGTGCTTTATTTAATTATTTTATTGAGTTATCTCTTTGCTTACTTCCTTGCTAGGCCTTCAGTGGATTTTATTCAGTTGAGAAGCAATGTTACTCTAATTTATAATAGAAAAAGGATTCACTAACCAAAAATGAAAGCTTCTTTTTTAATACGCTCTTGGACGAATAAAATAGGTCTTTTACTTCTTTCTATATCATAATGAAATATTGACGAGCTACCCGTTTCTGTTATTTGAGAGACTTGTGATTTTTTTTTTTTTGTATCATTTGGTGTTTTTTAAGTTTTTTAATCATTGCAGGTCCAGCAAAAACCTGGGACTCCCCTCATTTTCCTTTGGACTTGCTACACTTGCCTTCTAATATTTGGCTTTCCTTTAACAGGTCTACCATCAAGTCGGTCCTCGAGAAGGTGTTTGGGAATGGATTCTCTGGGCATACGTGGAATTTGTCGTTAGATCGGGTTCCCCCTCACGATGCAGACAAAATCCTGTTATATATACAGCTCTCGGTTTGAACATATCTTTTTCTGGACGCCTTCGCAAACCGGGCCATAAATCGAGCTGAGAAATTTTCTTTCCTAAGTAGCTTCCGACACAAAGTATTGGAAATCACCTGTCTCTTGACCAAAAGTAACAAGTAGCCTTACGAGTTGATAAAGGCATCGTACTGCTAGATAGCTCAGTAATTTAAAATCGTTTGCATTGCATATATTTATTATTCCTGACTGTCATCATTGATTTTTTAATATATAATAAAAATTATAAGTAATAAATAAATAATTGTATTCTAAGCATCACATAAGACTATAAATTTTTTTTGTCCACTCCTTCTTCGCCCTTGAAGGTTCTACTGGGGTATCATGGGCCAGAGGGTGAGGAAAGGGGTTGAATACCGAGATAAAAGCCCCCTCAGACGAGACTCGAACTCATAATTATTTTTTCACAGGTTTTTTGGTCATCTGTAGTGGCTAGATTACGAGCGCTAACCAACTCAGCCAACCCGTCCCTAAGACTAAAATAATTTAATATTTCTCTTATATTTCGCCTACTTACTATACTAACCGTGTGAGCTTTGAGGAACTTCTTAATCATCGAACTCCTTTCCTATATACTTGTTACAATTCCAATTCAATCGTAAAGCCCTCGTTAATCTCAAACCTTACGTTTTAAATAATAAAATTATCCGTAACGTTGAGCAATTGGCACGATCCAGAACCCTTGGCAAACTCCACACCCACCAAAATCCACCAGTTTCAACATTAGTTTATCTTGCATTTCTAATAATCTAATGATGCGTCTGAAAAAAAATAAACCTAAGGAACTTCCAAACTGAAAAAGTTATCAGATTACAACCAATGGGAAGCTTCTCTACAACTCTTTATTATTATTAGTTAAGCTCTAAAACTCGCAAGCAAGTTTGGCTTCTTCCACTAGGGGTCACCAAGCATCCCTATCTTGTGCTTCTTACTTACAATTCTTACAGTCCTTAAACCAGCTGCGACACAGTCCGACCACAACAGCCTGGGTCTCCCAACTTTGCGCCGCCCGAACTGCAACTCCGTCAGTCCTAATCAGAATTGAATCAGGCATCTGTGTCCTGTATACATCAACCTCCCTTCTTTGATAATTTTAACAATGTCAGACTTGTTATAGAGGCTATAGATTTATCTATTCCTACGCATTCTTCATTGTCCAACCTCACAGATGGGCTCATAAATTCATCTAAGAATTCCTTTTTAAAAGTAAGGTCTCTTTCACCAACTTTTGTTGTGATCTAGGTCACAGAAATATAAGTCAGGACTAACTGGATGAGGGTTTTGTAGAGAATAATCTTAGTGCGTCGCGAGACAAGTTTGCTTGATAGGTGTGAGTGGAGTCCATAACAGCAACGATTTGCTGATATCATTCTCTCTCTTTCGATCTCCGCTGAGATCCTGTTGCCAGGATCATTCCTACAAGTCTATGATGTAATTTATTACTTTATCTCTTTGTATTTTGTACTCGTAAATTATGCTAAATTGCAGCTTAAAAAAGCACTATATATGAGTTCGATAAATGTACAGTTCGAGGAAATCAGATCTTGCAAAAGTAGTTACTGTCATTCTCAGAGACTTTTATTAGATTACAATAAATATTAATGCAATGAAAGCCAGAAATATATATTTAAGAAAAACACTTCTTGGAGTGGCATTGGTCGTATAAATCCCGAATGTGGATTTTATGTAATGTTATACATAATGGGTTCTTGATAGTCCTCTTAAAGCTGTTAGGAGCAGACCTCTAAGACCCCGGCCAACGTTAGCGACATGAGGATTATTACACAAGCCTGGACAGATACTAGATAAAGGTCAAGAGAAGTCGATTAATCACGGCAATTAGCCAGGAGCAATGGAAAAGGAGGGGGCATTCAAAGGGTTGATGGATAGGAGGGGACAAGGCGGCTGTCAGGGGCTATATTAATGACTCATATTAAAGGATGTAAGCACAACGGGCAGGTGAAACCGGATAGCACTCTCTCGGCATCTTCCTTCTCCATGGATCACTTCCCTCATTTATATAACTCAGTTTTGTTCTTCTAATGTCAATATTCAAAGTAAAAGTGCACGCTATCAAAAAGTACATAACATCGTAAGTGTGCAATCTTGAAACAATTATCTAGTCAACAGATGACAAAGGAGATCAATATTAGTAGGAAATTAAGTTATTTATAATTAAAAATCTGGCAGCACCAACCAAGGGCGAGGAGACAAGAAATATATAAATATATTATAAGACATTCTACAGTGCAAATAGAAGTCACTATCCCACTAAGGCGAGTCCGTTTGTGGGAAAAGAGTTCACCTGCAGCAATTCAAAAAGTACAATAACAAACAGTAACACAGTTCACAGTGATACAATACAATACTTAAATAATATAACACATTAAAAAAACAAAACAATTTAATACTTAAAGAAATACAATTATAAAGAAACATTAACATAGTATACAGTATGAAGCAGTAATTGACTAAGCTAAAAAGCTATAGGAATACATATACATATATACAAGATATAAAATTACGGCATACAAATACAAAATTGAATTATATAATACCTAATTAATACAAAAAAACAATTATAAGAAACAGTAAAACAGTAGACAGTAATTGACTAAACCAAAAGCAATAAAGAATACAAATTCATATATACAAGATATAAAATTAAGGCAAGTAAATGCTAGATTGAATTACGCAATTCAAATAAAATTGAATTTAAAATAGTAAATGACCAAAAAACAAAATTTGAGTCTTATAAATGTCTATTCACATTGTGGGAGGAGATGCTAGACCGAGATAAATAAAAGAATAATTTATCACAATAGTACCAGGCTGTATTCATTTCGCCCTCACCTTCTTTAAAATAACTCCGTTCAAAATTTGAGAGCTTGCGTTTCAAGGTGCGTAGAATCCGAATAACGAATACAAAAACAATACGTTTCTCCTGATAAATAAATAAATTCCAATAATTATTTGGTTGCCTTTTGATAGAGAATTAAATTTCGGACCAAATGAAAAAAGAATCATTGAAAATAGTTAACAACTAGCTTAGATATTGCGTTTTGAAATCAGTGGTCGTATTATGATACGATGCTTTGAGTTAGTTCTTTTTATATTACCTAATTGCATATCAACAGCCATATAAAAAGTTATGTTCTAATATTCTTATTTGGGAATAATAAACCATTGTGTAATAATTTGCAGCGTTTTTATTTATTTATTGAAATGTACAACTGTATTACAATAAGTGCATCTATTAAATTTTAATGGAGCTATAAAACGATTTCATGATAGAAATGCTTGGATGTGTTAGGAGCTTTTATACCGCAGGAGTTTTGGGCGCTAGAGTGGCAGCAGATCCTATATAATTTTAGAAACCCGCTACCGCTTCAGCCCCCAAACCGCGTTAAGCATAAATACACCCTTAGAGATACTTCCAATTGACAGCACTCCAATAAATTCAATATACTTGTTCATTTAAAAAAAAAAAAAAGTAATTTTCATGTAATTTTTAGACATTAATTAGCTGATTTTGCGGTATAGTAAAATAATAAATAAAATAATCATTTTATTTGAATGGAAGAAATTTTACCAATCAATGTGTTACTTTAGTTTTTCATGTTATCTTTTAGAGCTTAATAAATTAATGTCGACCAACAAAATTAAAAAGAAAAAAAATTAGCGTCAGCTACTGCTGCTCAATCGCTGGTATTTCAATAGAAACTAGAGTCATTATAGCTGTTTATTACTGATTTAAAAATAAAGATATAGGGTGCCGATGCTAATATTCTAAAGAGAAAAAAGTAAAGTGATTTATATACTACTTTCTACAGAATGCTCTATGCAAGGTTAGATGTCAGACGTGGTTACGCGGCAGATATTCCAAGCATTTAAACTTAAAACGATATGTATAAATCTATATTGTTTTATTAGAGACATTCTAATCTTAATATTTTTTTTCTTTTTCTCATTTTAAATTATTAATAATGTAGAAGTTCCACTTCACGTAATATTTTTAGTTAATATGTATTTTTTTTTAACGTGAAAAGGCCTAACAGGCCACGCGAATATCATGTTTAGGTTTTCTTCCTTAACTTCCTCCATCTCCATACTTCCCTCCTGCTCTCTCCGTATCTGCGCTTCCTTTCCTCTGACAACTCACACCCCTTCTTAGGCGTTCATTGTTCACGAAGACTAAGGTTATTAAGATATCGTTCAGGGATTTTCTACAGGTTTCTCCATCTTGATACTATACACATATACCTTCAGTCCTGCTGAACCCATGTCGACCTTGATCTACTTAAAAGACCCCGTCGTATTCTTGCGCTGGTGGAATCGCCAGAAGATTTCCTGGTTTAACCTTTCAGGTTTCACCCTCATCATATGTCCATAGAATTTAAGTATTCTTACCCGGGTGTTGGTCTCCAAGCTTTTGTTGTTACTTTATATTTCTTTTTTGGACTTCGGGTCCTTTATTCTTCGGGTGTATCTTTGGGCCCGTAAATTTTCTTAAGGATTTTTCTTTCTACTTGCAGCTTATCCACGCTTTAATGGATAGATTCTTTTTGTTGTAGAAGTTCCTGAGGTTGAAACATAAACTCTCTAGTTGAAACTTTTGAAGCTTTATCGGTCCAATCCGTTATTTCAGATGATTTCTCCTAGGTATCTGAATTTTTGGGTTACCCTGATCTCTCCACATACGGTGTCGACCACCTTCTTGTTTTTTGAACCTAAGTTATGGTAATTACTTGTGTCTTTCAAGAGGCGGTTTTGTAGCCCCGTTTTCTTGGCTATCCTAGAGAGGGCATTTATCTGAGCGACCGTCTTTTCCTCCGTTCCCACAAAGAGGGCGAGATCCTCTGCATAGACAAGAAACTTTACTTTTGCGTTGTCATTCTTCGTTCCTTGGACCTCTCCGGAGTCGCTTTCCGTCCACAGTTCTCTCATTATAATATCCTGTACTACATTCAAGAGTACCGGGGATAGTGTTTGTATTTGACTTTTGACTCGGTTTCAGACAGAGTCAATCCTATAAACGTTCTGGATTTCTAGTCGACCCTGTATTCCTTGGATATTCCGAGCAGGGCCTCCCTTTCTACCAAGTCGTATACCATATTAAAGTCGACGAAGAAGATGAAAAGGTTTTTTTCTGCTCTTGGTTCTCTATTATCTGATCAGGAACTTAGGACTAAGAAAAAATACCCAAAAATATGTTCTTGTTTTTTCAGCTTTATTTAGTTATCAAATGCATTCTTAGCCGCTTTTTTTAAAATCTACAAAATTAAAGGCACTCTAGAGAAAGAAAATTTAAAATATCGGCATGTAAGCCCTGTCAGACTATTTATATAAGAATAAAACCTACATCAAACTGAAGTCCATTGCATTTTACAATTATTTAGCGAATTGAATCAAAATCGTTGAAGCCGTTTTTGAGAAAATCGTAAAAAAGAGCAAGATAGTACAGGCTTTTCTGGTTCGCTGATATTGATGAAAAAATGCCGTAAAATCTGAGGCATATATGATTCTAAAAAATGAAATTTCATTTATTTCCAACTAATCGTTTTTTAGCCAGACTTTACACATAAACGCACGCAGGCCTTTTTGCGGGACACATAGGACTCTAAAACTTGTATTTCCAGTGAAGATTCGAATTCGAAAATTTTCATGACAGCAATATTTTCCTTTACAATATATATTTCATATATAGGCAAGTGAAAGTAAAACTTATTTATAATAAGGAAATTAGCTAATATTTAAAGTTTCCGTTTTGCTTTACTTTAGACTTTACTTTTGCTAAATATAGGATTATGCATAGTTACATTTATTTTTTTAAATGCAAAACTCAACCTAAAAGAAAAGAAAGATCTAAGATTATTGCGCTTGAAATAGTGTTTACTGCTTATTGTTCAGATTTAAGAAGACAACACTCTACAAATAACTCAGATTATCTAATGAAAGTTTAACAGCTTCTAGTTGTTTGGAGATTAATTTACATAAACTACGGGTTTTCATAAGAAAAAAATTGTAAATAAATAAAATAAAAAATAAAACTTCCTACAGTTTTGACATATATCATACGTTTAATTAGGAACAAGATCTATTCTTGAAGGCGTTGATGACTTTAAAGTTTTACGCCTCTAAGCATAAACAAACAAACAGATCTATTCTTGAAGCAAAACAACTACAAAATAATATTAAAATGCTCCTTACTTTGTTACTATTGGGTAGAAAATAAGTTCGTAGGGATTGTTGCGGTTGATTTAAATGAAAACTTGAGATTATTGTAAATATTTTTAATAAATGACCCAAATTGATCTATTACATGTAGATGACAACATCAGGTAATTTTTGGAATTGGTTCATCATCAACATTTGAACGACTCGAGCGCTTTGCGTATTTCAAGTCAAAAACCGAGCAAACTACTTATAGTACAGAGTAAAAATGCGAATTATAAGAAGAATATTTTCAATGTGATTTTCACATTTTAGCCAACTTTTACAATAATACATTATTATAATATACATTAATGGACTTTGAATAAGTATTTTCGTATAATGTGTAATATGAATTTCTGTAATATTTACCTTCATAATGTTAAAATGAGTTCAATTCGTGTATTTAGGACCTAATATATTATATGGACAAGGATATTTCGATAGCTATCAGACCTATACCTCGCATATTGAAGCTTATAAGACGCTTGTTAACGTTTATTGTTTGGTAAAATTGGTAGTTTCTATTATATCGGGCTGAACACTATTAAAAGTCGATCAATTCCTTTGTTTAAGACACATAGTATATGGACAAAGATATCTCTGTACCTATAAGGCCTACAGACGTCTAGCAGGTCTGAAATTAAAGCTTTTTCAATGCCCATTAATTTATATTATCATGAGTATTTTCGTATAATGCTTGATTTCTGTATTATTTACTTATTAGATCAATTTTCGTAGTTAGCACACAATGTATTATATGGACAAAGATATTTCGACACCTATAAGACCTATAGACGTCTATCAGCTCACGAATCGAAGCTTAATTAATGTTCATAAACTTATTGTATAATGAGTATTTTCGTACAATCCTTGGTTTCTGTAATATTTACCTTTATAATGTTAAAATGAGGTCAATTCCTTTTTTTTATTCCGACCAGTTTGAGGTGGCAGTCAAAAAAAAAAAAAAATGTGGTACAAGTTAGCTAAAATGTTAAAATCTTCGCCAAACACACTGCAAATTTTGTTAACCATCTTTGAAGGGAATTTTCCTTTTCGGAAAGAAAAAATCAATTAATGACAACAATGTATTTTCTTCTCTTTCATTTTGAGCAAACAAAATACCACTTAAAGATAATATGAAACTGACATAAAACCTTTAACTAATGCTTTTTATGTAAATATGATTTTATAAACACAGATAGGATTAAATTCAAATATTGCTCTGAACGTATTTTATAACCCAATTATAAACTCATCCATTGAGACCTGAATATCCCACTAGTTGCAGACTTAGTCCGCGATAGGTACACCTACTTGAATCCCTAAAAACCAGCCCACTCAAATCTTCTTGTCCACTACCTCTCAGCTCCATCTATTCCGGATAATCCTCTGTGTCTGAAAATACTATGGCATTGAGACCTGCATAAAACAAACATTGAAGTGCTACCACTGAGTAGCTTCTTCACATGACGCTTTCATGCCTATAATACTATTCAGCCACTTTACTTGTTTATTTATTGTATAAACTGTGGTAAAAACCAATAAACTATAATTTTTAAAAATGATAATGTTATGTTTTTTTATTTTTTTATTTATATTTTATTGAATATTACAATTGTATATTAACATAAATAAAATAATTAAAAGTGTTGTATTATAAAAATGCTTGTAAAGAAACTACCCAGCGGTAGAACTTCGATGTTTATTTAAGTAAGTAGATCGCGAGGTCATCTTCTTTTCAATCGCCTCGGAGGATTGTCAGGAATATGTGAGGTAGATAGGTCGCGGACAAGAGGGTTTATATGGGTTGGGAGTTTGGAATTAAAAGTGGTATATCTGGTACAAGAAGGGTCTGCAACAAATGGGATATTAAGGTCGTTATGGATGATTTTATTTATGACGAAATAAGGAGCATTTCGGATTTTGCTAAGGATTTGGGATAGTAACGATTGGATGCGAGAGGAATTAGATGGTTTAGTAGAGCCCCAAAGCTCTATTCTATATGTCCAGATGGGTCTGATGATAGCAACATAATTAAGCTTTTTGTAATAAATTGGAAGTTTTGAACATTTGTCTAGTAAATGTTGCAGTAATCTGTAACTTCGGGCAGTCTCTTGTCATTTTAGTCTCGTATGAGGATTCCATGTAAGACGTTTGTCAAGATGGAGTCCTAGGTATCGGATTTGTACAGAGCAGCAGGAAATCATCGGTTTGCGACGAAGGGTAAAGGTAATTTAATGGGATTTTTTAGGATTTATTTTAATCCTCCAGTTCTGACACCATTCCTCAATGGCTTAATGTTATGTTAAATATTTTTATTTTCCTCTCTCTATGCTCTAGTTCTCACTCCTTCTTATAGTGTTAGCTGAATTCGAGTCTGAGATCAGATTTTATAAATAAAAGATACTACAAAACTTCCTGTTAAATAACATAAATCAAATTTATCGTTCACCTACATTTTATGGCGATTCGCACGAAAGGTGAAAGAAAATAAAAGAGCCCCTGACAACCTAATTTAATATAAGTCTTTTTCGAAATATTTCTAAAATTTTGATTGACGTCCTACAAGCTCTGCAAAATTGAATATTTAAAGCAAGCCAGATCACATAAACTCCAGGCATTCTATTGGACAGAACTTTAATTATAAAATAAATTACATCAGTGCTTTATATTTAAACAAAATAGCCAAATGAATAATAGTACAAAACGTGAAGTAATAGGAAGAAAAAGTTACATGGGTTTTTATATTTAAGATGCCCAAATGATGATAATCTAAATGATGAGAATACAAATATATCAAAATATCAATTTCATAAAAAATGGCTTTCAGTACCTTTTGGAAATTAACGTCTCAATTGGTAACGGCCCTACACCTCGCGCGGGCATCATTAGCGCGTATGGATGGCGGATGTGGGGATTCCTCTTTCTTCCAGTGGCACGACAGGCCGTGTAGGCCCTGGACCTCGCGGTGAAAACTCTTGTGAGTTTACACTCACGTTTCACGATGCAATTTTTTAGTGTAGGGTCATCACTCCCTACGACTAATTTTGTGAGTGGCCACCCTTTGGCTGAGTGGTCTCACATACCCGGGAGAGAGGTTTTGAGTGAATCCACATTTTTTTTATATCCTTATAAAAGTCACGCCGGAACTGGGATTCGAACTCAGAGCCTGTAACATGAGAGACTAGCGCACTAGCCACTCAGCCACGGGCTCCCCTTGCGGATGTGGGATGGTCGGTGGAATTTTCTCGAAATTTCATCCCGGCTAAGTCTTATGGACTCTCTAACTACGTTGCTAGATGTGACGTAGGTATCATTTAGATATCATTACAGAAGGTTTGCTGGCCAAAGGAGGGTTCATTAACGCAAGGGAAGTAATCTATTTGGTACAGAGGGAGCATTAATTATTGGTTAGGTAACAAGAATCTGATCAGGAATAGATTTATTTCCACATTACGAGACGTACAGTTCTTTAGTAAAAGAATATCGGTTGCTCTATTTCAAGGTCGTGTGTTTAAAATCGCAAACCATTTTGCAAGACTAAGTAATTTTTACTCGGTGACATTCAATATCGAATTTTAAAACTGTCAAGAACACAATGATTGCTCATACTATATATTTATATAAGTGGATGTAATGTAATCCTTTTAAGTCTTGGCCTAACGCTGAAAGAGCTAATTTGTAACAAATTTAATGGTTGTCATATGAATAATAAAAAAATTCAATGTAATAAGACTAATTTTAATGAGAAAGAAAGGTTTACCAATCAGGTCTGTATAGTTTCATGACATTTCTTTTAGATGGATATACTCGTATTTTCGAGACACTGAGCCATATTTACACCATTCTTCAAGTCTTCAGTTATATCTAAATCCATCATCCGATACGACAAAACTTAAAACTCGATTAATTTCAAAGGGTACTAAATGCGAATTTTATTCCGTACCAAGTCATACTGATACTTTACCTTCCGTAAAGTTTGTTATTTATTCATTTAACGTCACTTTTATTCTGGCTAATCGGTCGACGATACGGCGGGAGTACTAAACTTTGCCTATCTAGGTTTAAATTTAACCGGGGACCTTCGGCATTGAAAGCTGTTATGCTAGAAACTAAACCATAGGTGATCTCCCATCTGTAACGCAAAAATAATGTCATTAATATAAAAAACAATCAATTCAAATTTTAAGTATGTTCTAATTATATTCTGTATACAGCGTCTATTATCATCTACCATATAGGTATAATTTCTTATTTTATTTTTTTACACCCGCTTTCCCGACTCCAGCACAGGTTACATTTTTCTCTTAACTTTAAAAATGGCCGATTTTCGTGGAAATTACATCTCTTATAAGTTGTGATTTGTTCTTTTGTGACTGTACTTGTGTAAGTTATGTGAATTATAGTTTTGAATAATTTCAGAATCCAAAGAAATGGCCCGGTATGATGTTTTTGTTTGTTAGTGTGTCCAAAAGTCTTTTATACATTAGATGTTAGACAATTTTCGAGAAAAGAGGAATAAGCTGATTGGTCGGTTTGTGTGGACAAATTAAATAATAAATGAATGAGAGATTTTGGAGCTTCCTGTGAAATTCCCTAGATTGAGATCGTACCTTTTTAGAAATTAACATCTCAATTCCTGAAAATTTCATTAAGATTAGATAAACTGAATATATTTGGCATTCACATCGATTTGAATAGGAATGTACCAATTTTTTGTGCTGTGGAAATACTTTTTTATTTCACGAAGCCTGCATGAATACTAGGTTCCTCTACCTTTGGTTGTCAGAAAGAAGTAGGGAGATTAATAACACCTAAGCGAAGGCTTTTGGCCAATCTACAGTATGCTATAGCTGTAGATCATCAGTATAGGTATACCCTATCAGCTATTTCATGTATCCGCACAGGAATCACCATTATGGCTCTCCACATACCCCAAGTCTTCCTGTTTCGCTCGAGTGAAGTACAAGGGACGAGGAATGAGGCCCGGTAGCAGCCGACGTACCGCTGAGAAGGGAGTCACGACGGGAGCCGGTGGGGCCGCTGAGTGGCAGTTTAATAAAGGCGCGACCTCCCGTGGATCGCGCAGATTACCCAGCGACACAGCAATCTGCGCTACCGCCCTCCGGGATTGTTTATAATCGCGGCCCGGATCAAGGCATTCCTCGGGGTTCGCTACCGGAACGCCGATAGCAATGTCAGCCTCATTTCGACCATTAGGGACGTCCATTATTTGATATTCATCATTTATCCAATATCACCAATAGTAATTAAAATTGGTTGTATAACTTTAAATGAAGACCGTGTAGCCAACAACCGAGGAAGAAAGATTATAGAGAAGAATGACATTAGTAACTCAAATTCATTTAAACGACGGTCTCCAAGATTTCTAAAGAAATTTTGGTCAGTATTGAGACACCATCGAATCCTTGATGCTCCTTATTTCGTCACAGATGAACTCGTCCATAAAGGCCATAACATACACATTGCGATAATAGTGAAAAACACCCAAAAGTCGGCAACAAAACTACATCTTCATTTCAATACACTAATAGAAAACTGAGGGTAGAAAATGTAAAGATAAAATAAAAATGCAAATTTTAAGAATATATTCAGAACCACCCATTACGAATACTGCTTATAGAATGCCCAATATTTAGTCTAATATAGAATTTTAACAAGAATTTTACTCGGATACCTTGCTCAAGACATTTCAATGTTTAAACCCGCAGGTTTACCTCAGGGTATCGTATTAGGCTTTATTCCTTTTATACAGCTTAAATTCCTATTCTTCCTAGCACTTCCCTCTAATGATGCCGATAAAACATGTGTATTATGCGTAATTAGTGACCCAACAGTTGCATCACAAACCCTTCAGTCTCACATCCAATCCATTGAAGAATGGTGTCATAAATAGAGAATTAAAATCAATCCTAATAAATCCCATAAAATTACCTTTATCACAAATCTATGACTACTTGTCCCACTGTATCCTTTAGGAACATTCCGCTAATCCCTGAAGAACAGATCCGTTACCTTGGACTCCAAGCGCCTTACATGGAATCCTCACACTAGACTGAAACGACAAGAAACTGCCCGCAGATAACGCTTACTACAACACTTACTCGACAAATTATTAAAACCCCCTTATGAATACAAAAAACTCATTTACATAACCACTATCCGACCTATTTGGACTTATGGCATTGAGCTATGGGGGTCCACTAAACTATCAAACTCCTCCCTCATCCAATCCTTGCAATCCGAAATCCTACGAAAAATCCTTAATGCTCCTTACTTTGTAACTAATAAACTCATCTATAGAGACCTAAATATCCCACTGGTTGCAGATTTAGCCCAAGATCTTTAATTCCAAACTACCAGGCCACCCAAACCCGCTTGTCCGTAACCTCTCATCTCCATCAATTCCCGATGGAGGCGCCTGAAAAGACGGCGGCCTCAAGACCTGCTTGTAAAATAATTTTTGAAGTGCTACCACTAGGTAGCTTCTTCACATGTCAATTCATGCCTATTACTTTAATTCATCCATTTTACTTATTGCATATGTATATTGAGTTGTAAAAACCAATAAAATATGTTTTAAAAAAAAACCTAAATATTAAATATATCTTTGTCTACACCGTATCACATACAATTAAGGTGAAATACCACTTCTGTCGGAATTTGTATGCCAGAAATTTCCGAGTAGGAAAAATTGAAATTAAGAAAAAAGCAGATTGATCTATACATTTACAAGATAGCTATTTTTCAACTAATCATAAAGAAATCAAACATTGTCCGTTGTACTATGCGTTACATATCTTATTTAAGCTCATTGTTTTTGAAATGGTCGAAAATGACTAATATAAAGGTCGTGGTTGTGGAGTAGGAGTCACTTGTGAGTGATCACTAGCAATTATTTCATTTAGATGTTGAATTCGTCTGTGTAGAGCATGTCTGATTCTTATTGAAAGCCAAGACTTCTAAAATATTTTATTTTATGCCAAGAAAATTTAAAATTATTCCAAAGGCCTTTCGCGAACACCTCGAACAACGTCTACAGACCACTTGTTGAGTACCACTGCTTACATATAAACCTACCAGAGGACCTCAGAGAGCTCCTGCATAAAAATCGAAAAATCAAGCTCCATAAAACAGATTTGTTTATGCGATGAAACTTGAAAAATGATTTTTAGTCCTCTAGAGATTTATCTGTAAGCAAACAAATACGAAGCCTTGTGGATTATTTATAAGATTTTTTTTCAGATCGGTACTAAATCAAATATACATTTTCAAGAGGCCTACTAATGTTTGAAGGAAATGTTCTACGTTATATAATTGGATCCGTCAGAAATGTGGTCGGACGCAGGACAAGAAAGAATACACGGCGAATTGAAAGTAGTTATATCTATGATGTCATTGAAACACTCGAAACTTACTAAGATCAGAAACTAGATGCCGATCGATTAAAGAAACATAATATTTTAAATAGTACAAACAAAAATATATATATATATATATATATATATATATACATATATAAATAAGGAAATCAATACAATATGACCGAAAGTATTAAAACATAATATTAAGCAGAATAAAACTGAAAGAATATTTCATCTAAAGGGATTATTTTAGGCTGGTTTGTTCACGGGAAATAAGGTGCTTCCAACTAACAAAAAACTTTTTTTATCTCTTTTTTTTTTTTTAAATTGAATTTAAAGGGCAATAAATAAGATATGTTGAAGTGGGGAATGTTATAGAAACATCCTTGTCCTTGATTTCATTGATTGCATAATAATTTCATAATTATTTTAAACACGCAAATACTTTTAAATAAAAAGTTAAAAGTGAAAGCGAGGCGTGTTTAGAATAAAGGTTTTTTTTTGGGGGGGGGAGGGGGAGGAGGGAGGGGAAGGGAACTTCCAGGTTGTGAAAATAACATCTACCCAAGGAACCAAGTGTAAACGTTTCTGATTGTTTTTAACAAAGACATTTACAATACAATAATTTTCAAATCTACTCAAAGTCTGAACAAGGTAATACATCTTGTATCGAGTTGCAGGAGGCCTTAGTTATGTTAGAAATTTCTGGAGCAAGAAACGTCTCCTACCATCGTAGATAAAGATGATCTGAGAGAGATCTATCAATAATTCATGATGAAGAGTTAATGGAAGCGCAAGGTGGCAGCCTAGACTCTCTCATCTCACGATGGCCATCGTCCTCAGGGACTTATAATTGGCAACACTTCCAACATAAATCAAACCCATCGCTTTTTATATCTCTTTTCTGATCCCTCATAATTGGACCAATGCCGTTTGTTCTGCACCATTTTAAATTAGCAATCAATGTCCACGACGTATATATAAATTTAACATTTTTCGTTATCATAAATAAAATAGTAAAATTTAATCAAAAATTTGACAAATTCCTCCCGCATCCAATATTCACAATCCAAAATCCTAAATGCTCGTTATTTCGTCACAAATAAAATCGACCTTAATATCCCATTTGTTGCAGACCTTTCTCGTACCAGATATACCACTTTTAATACCAAACTCTCAACCCATATAAACCGTCTTGTCCACAACCTCACATATTCCTGACAATCCTCCGAGGCGTATAGAGAAATATAGATTTAGGACTGAAATTTAAAAAAAATTAATATCATTCCATGATTGAAACAATCCAAAGTAAGCTCATTGGTCGGTATGAGTGAGTACTTTTGTCTTTTTTTTCCCCTAGTAAATCATTCTAATATGTGTTTATTTCCACTGCAGTAGATATTCAGCTGTCTGTAGTATTGCATTGTAATTTGTATTCAGAAACACTATTCAGCTTTTCAATTTTTCAGCAAATATCTCTGTATCCCAATTTTATGGCAAGTTGAAGTGGCTTGAACCTTCCAATCGTCGCAAGTATTTCCTTGCGTCATTCCTTTACCAAGTTATCCAATCCCGCCGTCTATCATACAGTTTTGACCTCCTACAGTTCAAATCCTTTGTCCATCCCCGCTGTACACGCTCCAGGCCTTCAGATTTATAGAGTACGCCTACATTTACACATTTCGACAGATCCTTTCTTATTCGATCCTCAATCCTAGGAAATTCTATCCCTCCTTCCATTCGTCACTCCAATTCTCTTTCTATCTTCAAATCTTACATATTTGATCACTTAATGAATATCCAGGCTCAATAAAATTGTAAATAAGCTTTTTTATTTATTTATTTTTTTATTGTTATTTTTTTCTGTTTTCTTCTCATTCAAATATGTCTATATTATACCAGTGATTATTAACTTGTTTATATTTATTTAATTTAGTCTAATCGAAAGCTCTTTTTGTACGTTCTGTATATTTTATTCTGAAGGGACTTGTCCCAGGAAAATTAAGAATTTATTTATTTATTTAAATATCTCAACGTTACTTTTCCTATAGTGTTACGCATTGAAAAACGTAACTGACCCAGCCTCATGGACTCTTACCAAAACAAAGATAGTTCATACCTTATCCGGTTGGAATAAGATATATATTCTATGGTGTTTCTATCGGTTATACTTTGCAAACTGTAAAAAACTAAAAGGATCAGATCGCTTATTACGTGTTTGTTTTTTTTCAATGGCTAATTGCATTTTTAAAATAAGCAATTTTCTTCTTTTTTTATAAATGGAATGGAATGGAATAAATATTGAATCAAATCCCTATAATGCGAAAAAGAATTAGTATGAAACATTAAAAAAAAAAAGGAACCTTAATTGTATAAATTAGAATATTTTTGTGGAGAACTGGAGATCTCGTCGGCCTCTCGAATTAAATCTCCTATCAACACGGTCCAATTTAAATGTGGGAAAAAAGAAGAGAGAAGAGAAAAGTGGTAGCTAGGGAAGAGCCAAAAATAGAGACGGAGATTTATTAAGAAAGAGAGAGAAGAGATAAATATTCCCTTATTTGGAGAGTGGCTGGGTCCACGCGGTTAATTATGAAAGGAATTAGGGCTGAAATAGGGGTCCTAGAAGGATAAAGAATTCAGTTTTAAGGATACCGTAGAATACGAGAAGCAAATTCAGTCCAAGAGATAAGGGCCCTAAAGAATTAAGGGGACTGACAAATCAGGTTGGTAGCAGGATAATGTGTTCCGGAGCGTGGGCACTTCGTATATCACATCGATCAGGACACTAACCTTCTGCATGGTATGTATCCCATGATGGGTTAGATCTTAAGGAAATGTATAATGGATCTTAAAGGAAATAACATTAATAGTGTTGTAAATTATAAAACGGACATGGGATGAAAATGTAACTATTAAAAATGTACCATAAAAAGAAAAAAAAATCACAGGTAACCTATATAAATAATAAATAATCAGCGTACCAATTCAAAAATCTAAGGTAATAATAAAATATTAGAATATTATGTTTAAAACAACGTAAAAGACTGAAAATAGCTATTTAATTACGTTAAAAACTGACTTGGAGACGGTATTTAATTTTTTTTTTTTTAGACCGACAAGCCCTTGTAGGCCAAGTAGGCCCTTGGCCGCGCGGTGTAATCAGGTCGGTAAATACACTCGCGTTACTCGATGAAAGTTTTGTAGGTTAGATTCATTACTCCTTACACCTATTTTTGTGAGTGGGCGCCATTTGTCAGACGGGTCTCACATACCCGGGGGAGAGGCTGTGAGTGAATCCCCATTTAATTAAATGCTTGAAAAAGTCCCTGTGGGACTGTGATTTCAACTCACAACCTTTGGCGTGGAAGACTAGCGCACTAGCCGCTCAGCCTTTGGCTCTAATTATTTTAACTTACTACTTATTATAATTCATTACTATCTATTGAAAATATTTAAATTAATTTTATCGTTGGAATTAACAATGATTATTTTTTTTTTCTATAGTGAATATGTTAACTATTCTAAAAAATATAACAAATCAACACAGAAGATAGTTAAAACAAGTATTAGATCTGATGTTAAGCTATAAATAGTAAATTGAGGTTAAAATGTGAATTAAAACTGCAATGTTTATGTTAACTGTAATAATTAAATACGAAACGATTTTGTTTTAGTTCGTACCTATTATATTAGCATAAATGTTTTAGGATATAATTTAAAAGCAAAAATTACAATGCGACCTGGAGATGCATTTAAATAAATCAATGATGCCTTACTACTACTTGAATAATATTTAATAATAATATATTGTTAATAATAGTGATTAATTACGATGTTTTTTTATTCAAGTATGATGTTTAACTAACTTTACATAATGCATATATGTTACATTATATGCATAAAAGTTTAAGCCTTAAACGTGAAAATAAAAATAAAGTAGTTAAAGTTTGATATTTCACTTATATCTAAAAAGAAAATATAATATCTCAGGACTTTGTTTTTTGTTCTCTCAACTAAATAAGTACTTCAAATAATAATATTTCATAACTTTTTGACGAATGTGATTCATTTCATATAATCAAAAATGGTACAAGTATAATATTAAGCTATCATAAAAAAACATCCTGTTTATTGGCGAGTTTAAAGACTTCTTAGAATTTTTTTTTTTTAATTAAAAGTATTCAATGACTTATCACTAAGCTTCTTCATACCTGAAATACCATATAAGATCTAATACACTGGAAGAAAGAGATACACTTTAAAAAATCGTGAAATTCTAATAAATCCACATAAAAAAAAAAAAAAAACTTTTATTTTCGACCAGCTTGGTCTCCTCTCCAGCGATTTTACCGCTTGCCACCCTCTTCCTATCTCTCCCTAAATAAAATCTTGTACCCTTGTACTACAATTATAAATAACTTTTCAGATTCTAAAAAATATTTTTCTACTCTCATAACTTAATTAACTTCTTCTTATGTACTTAATTTTAATAGTATATAATGCTGACAACTAATGATTCGTTAAATAATTAAATAAATGCGTGTAAATAAATTAAGATGAAGATCAAGAGTTCAATAGTAAATTACAGGCGGTTTTACTATCTCACCATTTTATTTATAAATGCATTAAGTTTTAGCTAATACGCTATCTTCAGACGACAATGTTTAATAATAATTAAATAATAAAGATAACTGTTATCGCGCTCTTTTATTTTATTCCTTTTCTCATCTGTTTCCGCCACTCTGAGTAACATCGAGACTGATAAGACAAAATCAAAATACTGCATACCGCAAAAGCGCATATTACTTTACGATCTAGAACAATTTGAACCAGTATATCTGTTTATATTTTTTTAAATGCTTCCCTTTTTCTTGCCTGTGGTCCGTTTACGGGATCTAACTGGAATCGAAATAATTTTGAAGACTTTTAGTCCAACACAATCCTAAAATGGCTTGAAAGCGGTTGGTATATAAAAATTTAATGGATCATTCACACAGAGAGTGTATCTTTTACAAAGTGGATTGAGGTATTTAGTGACCTTTCCGATCTCAGCGATGATATACTGCCATCCACCAAACTGGCATTACGTTTCGTCTTCTTATGGCCTTTTTGATGAGACTTTTTATAAATTTGTTTATGGCTCTAGGGCCTTGGGATGAAACATTAACATTTCTCGTGAGGTTAATATCAATCCTCTTCCTCCATTACGTATCAAAGTGGAACTGTGTTTGACCCCGGGACCTTACAGCATTCCGAGACGTATATTAGGAAATTTTTCTTCTACTTTTTTTTTTTTTTTGTTTAATATGAATAAAACGTTTAATATGAATACGTATTTTTCAGATTTTGTCAAACACATATTCATCTTATAAACCATTAATCTCAACAACCCTAGATGTAATACACCTCTCATGTCACTGAACATAACAAAACCGAATCATTTTTTCTATGACACAATATGTAAGTTCGTTAGGCCTTAAGTTATATTAATATTTAAACTATAAGATTTATAATATATATATAATATAAAAATATCGTGTAACGGTGTTTGTGGTCGTACTCCTCCGAAACGGCTCGAACGATTTTTATAAAATTTTAAATGTATATTGGAAGATATGAGAATAGGCACTAAAGTAAATTTCATGCGGCTAGGTTCGGTTGTCTCCATCCAATTTTTTTTTTTTTACACGAAAATATTTTTGTTTTTATTCAAAATATGCCTATATCCCCAAATTTTCACCCTTCTTCCAACACCGTCGCATTTGTTATTCGCGATTTTAGTATTTTTATGAATAATTATTAATATTAATAATAATTATACAAATAATTTAACGGTCGTTTGTATTACACAAATCTGGTACGGACAACATACGTCCTTCACTTACTCCGGCTGTTAAAACCATTTTAAGAACTATGAAAAAAAAAACACCTAAAGTTAATTAAAAAAAAAAATATTTAGTTTCGTTGGAAACTTATCATTTAGATTAAATAATATAATAATATTAAATTGTTAGGTATACTAATCAATAATAAGTTTAAGCCCTATTCATCACTTTAAATTACCATATTTAAGTTACCGCAGATTACCTGTACGATTTTTTTAAATTTACAATATACATATACGTATTTTATTATTGTGAAAAGGTTGGTAAAATACTAAAAGAACAAAAATAATATCTGTATACCGTTTTTCACCAATAAATAAAATTTCATCTATCTGTCTGTGAATACTGTGTGAATCACCACACAATACGTTCGTTATCTTTTGGTTAACAACCAAAATATTTACTAGAAATAATTTATACAACAGAACAATATTTGCCGAGACAGCTAATATATATATATATATATTATATATATATATAATATATATATGTATATATGCTGCAAATGTTTTTCTGCCATATAATAATACGGTATACCGATATTGTGTTTATTATTTAAGTATTTTACTATTTATATATTAAATATAATTTGAGGGGATCACTTGTAGCTGGGTGGCTAGTGTAACAGCCTCCCATGCCAAAGGTCACGGGTTCAAACCCGCAGGTGGTCCTAGGTTTTTTTAATGGGAGTAAAAAATCCTTAGTTACGCCGTCCTTCGAAGGACGTTAAAAGGTGGTCCCGAGCCTGTGCGATGTCAGGTACTCATTAAAGATCCTTATCCTAATAAAACCTGGATAGGCAAAATTTAGGACTCCCACTGTAGCATCGTCCGATTAGCCATAGTTGCATAAAAGTGACATTAAACGAATAAACAAACAAACATAATTTGATCACGATCATAGGTTTCTATTGTAACTACATAACGTAATAAGTTTATTAACTAATAAATTTTTATTTTGCTTAAAGATTTTTTATAAGTTCTTAAAATGATTTTAACAGTCGAGGTAAATGAAAGTCGTGTACAGTCCGCATCAGATTTTTGTAATACTAATGACAGTTAAATTGATTGGATATTGTTTATACAAAAATACTAAAATCGCGTTTAAAAAATGCGAGGTTGGAGGAAGGAGGGTAAAAAAATTTTAATTAGAGGTATTTTGTATAGTAATTAAAAAAAAAAAACATTTTCGTAAAAAAAAAAAAAAAAAAAAAATCTATGCAGACACCTGAATCACCTAGCGGATTTAGCAGCAGCTGGATGGCTAGCATCACACCCTCCTATGCCCAAGTTATCAAACGTCTAACGGTTTCTTTTTCGGGTATGGCATGACTTCATTTATGAATTTCACTACTGTACAAAATAAACTCATATATATCCTTAAACATATATCTTTGAATGTTTTTATTTATTTTTTTATCGATTTCATTAAAGTTAATCAGCATTCCCTAAAATACTTCCTTAAAACAAATAGTAGTTAATGTGAATGTTGTATATATGAATTTTATATGTTAAGTAAACAAATAACATGTAACAAATCGTAGAGAACAAAAGTATAGAATAATAATAACAAAGCAAATAAGCAAAATCCCTTGATGCCAAAACATTAATAAAAGATTAAAATTATATAAGAAGTAAAATAATAAAAGTGCATAATGACCTTGCTGTTGATCGCCCAAGAAAATAAAGTAACCCAGCATAACCTAATGAAATTTACAACTGTATTAATGCAATAACAAATTAATGTCTGCCTTTTAAATTTTCTAAAACATTTGATACAGTTGACCATAATATCCTTTTTGCCAACCTTCGGAACCTCTTTTTATTCAATAGTGCTCAGCTCGTCGGTATAATAATATATCCTTAATTATATAATTGAGGGTGACTCTGTATTAAGGTTGCCCTGAGTTAGGGAGACCCTCACCCAGCATCCATAAAGTGTTTTTATATAAATTTTGTAAAAAAAAAAACTGACTACTAAGCTTTTTTTTGGACTACTAGGCACCTCCTTGCCCAGAAACAGTACTAATCTCTATTTATACAGAATCTTATTTATCAGAAGACCATTCATTGGTCGCAGAGCTACAGGTCTGCATATATCACAGATTGGTTCAGGCTGTCTGAGGATAAGATGTGTAAGTCTGCTATGTCCAATGCGAAGTCTTGGTTTTGAAAAGCAGTTTCCTCGCGGCGATCTTTTCGCAATGATGTCCTCCATAGAGAAGGTGATGGCTTGATATAACATGTATATGAAGAGGAAACATTTTGAACTTTGAAGGAATCATGTGCCACTAAATGTTTACTTGCTCAATGAGTAAAGGAGAACAAAGGCGAGACATCCCAAGGTTATGGTTGTTAATTCATTTTTTCTTTAATTTTTTTATTAGTTGTTATTTACAACAAGTAAATGAGAAAAATGTAATAAATGGTTTGATAAACTCTTGTGAAGAAGCTACCCGGCCAGCAGTAGCACTTCAATGTTTATGTCATTGCCGGTCTCGAGGCCACCGTCTTTTCATGCGCCTCCGAGGATTATCAGGAATAGATGAAGATGAGAGGGTACGGGCAAGCGGGTTTGAGTGGGCTGGTAGTTTGGAATTAAAGGAGGTATATATATTTCTGGCTAAGTCTGCCACTAACGGAATATTCAGGTCTTTATGGATAGTTTTATTAGTGAGGAGGATTTTGGATTGCAAAGATTGGATGCGGGAGGAATTTGATGGTTTGGTGGATCCCCATAGCTCAATACCATATGTCCAAATAGGTCTAATATGACTATATAAATTAGTTGTTAGTTCATTTAAAGTCGATTTATTCTACTATGGCTAATCGGACGATATCCCGAGGTTATATCATCGTAAAATACAAGTATGTTTATATACCATCGCTTTATTGATTGAAAATTACTATATTCTTATGAAGTAGAAAATAGTTTAACAACGGTGAGAGCGATTGCTATGATAATATTATTCCATCCTCCAGCTGCTAGAGCGAACCCTCAGTGACCTCCCTATACTTCCTCCATATAGACAATGCAGCGATACTATCTCCACAACTTAGAGGCCTTTGCGGAGCCTCTCTTCCCCATCTTCCTGAAGGACTCTGGGTGTGTCCCGGATACCACGCCTTCTGATCACGATCAGTCTCTGATCCTTATACATCCCCCTCGTCCATGATCTTTTTATTATAGGTCTAATAAGTCATTCAGAATAATCATTTGAAATATCTTGCGGCCAATATCGGCGACGTTAGTTTTAACTATTTTAATTTATTTTCCAAGTTGCTTAAGGACGCCTACATGATGAACGAGCATATTGCAAACTAATAATCAATGTCGAATAAACCAATAAATATTTTAAATGAACATATAATTTGCAAATAATTCATGCACTGATAAATATTCATGGAAAGAGAAAATATTTTTACTCCAATTAATTTGCTATTTTAATGAAATTTACATTCTTTTCTATCTTCATATCGTAAATATTTTATCTCAGTTAATCATGGCATGAAAGTCATTTTTTTTTCTTTTGAAAAGCTAATGATTTAAGGAATGTTAGAATATGTGAGAAGAATATATGTTCGTTCGAGACATATGTGTATTATCGGAGATGGAACAAGGGTATTAGTAAATGAATTTCAGGCAAAGCTAGTTTAGTATATGTTTTAATTTGATTTGTGGCGTAATAGCCTTCTGTAAAATAATTTTTGTTTCTTCACTTTGTTTAACGTCCCTTTATGCTGCTGTGGCTAAATGGACGATGCTATAGTGGGAGTCCTGAATTTTGCCTATCCAGGTTTAATTAGGATAGGGATTTTTAACGAGTACCTGACATCGCACAAGCTCGGGACCACCTTTTAACGTCCTTCGAAGGATTTTTTACTCCCACTAGGTCTATCTGCGGGTTTGAACCCCGGACCTTGGGCATAGGCTAACTATCATGATACAGGTAACTCCGAAGTTATTTTTTAAAACGTTGTATTCACAAATGTTGTATATCCCGGGAGCTACAATACTCAACATTGTATACTTCCATAAGATTAGAGTATTGTATGTTTGTTTATTCATTTAACTTCAATTTATTATATTGTGGGAGTCTTAATTTTTGCCTATCCAGGTTAAATTAGGGTAATCATCTTTAGAGAGTACCTGACTTCGCACAGACTCAGGTCAGAAGGACGGTATAATTAAGGATTTTTCACTCCTACTTCAAAATCCAAAGACCATCTGCCAGGTTTGCACCCACGACCATAAAATATTTTTATGCTAGCCGCTACACGTCACGTGACCCCTGATAAATCAGGTATATTATAAGAGACGGCGTGGTCTAGCCGATAGAGGCACAAGCCTACAGTTCTCCTTGTCCTGGGTTCGAACCCCGGCTGTAACAGGATATTTTATTTGTTCTATTACTTCGGTCGTGTTGAAAACCTGCGGATGAAAATGAATTTGGCCTAATTACTTTCTTGTGCGGCCGTCGGCCTTAAAACAATATATCTCTCTTGATATAAGGCTTGTTGAGGTACATATAATTATGTAAATTCGAAATCAATGAGCGCATCTAGACCATTTACAGGTGGTTGTTCACGTATGTGCACGTTTATTGATTTCTTTTTAAAAAATAACAGGAAATTTTTTTTGTAAACTTCCTAAAAATTAGAAAAACGGTATATTTAATGTATATGATTATTACTATGGAATATATAGTAAGGTGAAGTATTGAGATCGTGAAATTTTTCGAATTCCATTTTTCAACCGAAATACACGTTTTAGGGTCTCCAGAGTCCAAATGACCAAGTCCCGCAAAAAGGTCTGAGTGTGTGTGTGGTAAACGAAACGTCCTGTGAAACTGAATATTTAAGACCACTATACACTCGAGATGTTACAGTAACTTTTTCATCAAAATCAGCTAACCAGAAGAGCCACTTTATACCATGTATTTAGCACCTTTTTACGATTTTCTTAAAAACGGCTCTAACGAATTTAATTAAACTATGATTGAAATAGTCTGACAGGGCTTAAATGCCGATATTTCCAAATTTCTTTCTCTTTAATTTTGTAGATTCGAAAAAATTAACCCAACCGTCTAATTAGCATTGCTAAACAACAGGTAAATATATAGGTTGAATGAATTCGATATAGAACTAAACGAGAAAACTGCAAAAATATTTTTTTTAATGCAATTTTTTGTTTTTGAACTTAAGAACAGTACTATACATGTATGATATACCGTTGGAATGCTAAAGATTTTAGAAAAAAATATTATCTTATACATGCTATTGTAAAAGTTAACGGAGAGTGATGAAAAGCCGATAAAACAAACTGATTGTCGTATAGATAATATTATAATAGATCATTTAATAAAACACATGTTTCTATTAAAATCCAATTTAAATAATTCTTTAACAATTTATTTTGTTTCTAAATTTATTTAATAATTCTTGAATTGATATAAATAATGGAGGTAAGTGAAAGCCGTGTGTTGCGCGCACCAGATTTTTTTGTCAAATATTTACACTCTGTTCAAATAATCAAACAATACTGACTCTTTTTTTAATCAATGTTACTTCACACTTTTTTTTTAAATATCTAACCGTATATCAGAAATAACCATTAAAAATGTAGCCAAAAAAAAAAGAAAATACTTCTATAATTGAGGGATTCTTTAGTAAGTAAATTTTAGATCAAATGTTAGTTCTATTTGATAATGACATCAAATAGAAACATAAGAAACTAAATGTCCACATATGTATCCAAGAGCGTGAAAAGGTAAATCGTAAAATAAGAAATCCATCATCGTTTCTTTTAGAAAGCCAGTTTTACCTGGTAAATAGTTTGATGGCATGGAATGTATTGGAACAGGACTTTGACGATCTTTGAAAATGGCTATATGAACGATCAACATTCCTACCTTTTTAAAGGTCTCAACCAAATATGACTAGTTTAACAACCAGTCTATTTTTACAAGAGTAGGAAGGTCAAAATTAGTTACATAGGACTGTCACAAGATAACTTTTAACTTCCGTCTAAGCCGGATTTTAACTCGCGCGGTTGGACTGGACTTAAATGAGGCGACGTCTTATAAACAATAATGTACTACAGTAACTTTCAAGTAATAGTGATAGAAGCTGTTTAGATAAATAGTAAAGCATTCCTTCATTATTTTTAACTCAAAGAAAAACGAGAAGAGACCGCGTAAGAAATGAAGGAATTAGAGCGGAGCTGAAAATTCCTGCGCTGAAAACCATCATCGAGAAGTGACAGCTAAAATGGTTCGGCCATGTTTGTCGAATGAATGAGGACCGCGAACCCAGAAAAGTGTTGGAAGCTCGACCCACTGGAAAAAGGCCTAGAATTTTCTATGACGGATATATCCAGAAGATCGGAGGGAAATGATTGCAGGAACTTAAACAACTCTGCAGAAATCGTGAAGCTTGGCAACAAAAGATCGAGGCCCCTCCACGCTAGTAAAGGCACATAGGAGGAAGATAAAGAAGAAGAAGAAGAAAAAAAAAAAAATCTTGTTAAGACGATTTCTTTAAAGTTAGTCAGGATTCAATAACAGGCATGAAGGATTTTCAAACTAAAAATTTTACTTCCACCAACTTTCTATTTGATATTCCTTTCATGCCTTATATATACCTAGAAAATTGAGAAGTATACTCTTTTTTTTTTTTTTCTTTGACACTAACAAAATAGCTACATCTGATCTTGATCCCTTAACCTAATCGTTTCCCCTTCAATCCAAATCTTAATGATTGAAAGCTGCTCTTAAATATTTTGACAGTTATATACTAACATACTCTTACTAATAGCTCTACAATTCTGGCATTTTTCAATGCTTTTGATGTAATAATTCTAGATTCTGAATACATAGATTACTACCCATCGACTTTTTGGTAAATATATGATGGGCGATAAGAACTATGAATCAGGGGTGTTGAGAAATTAACTCAATCGAAATTAGTTATCCGATTCAGATAATATTCAAATGAAGACATTTTTTAAATAATAATGTCTCCTGTCATTGATAAAATAATGTTTTATACGATCAAAAGATATATATGATTATATTGAGAAATATTTCTCGGCTAATTAGGACTGAATTTATGTCTCCATCAGCCTGCAATTATGGAAGCCCCTCTTCACTTGGACCGATTGCAGCTTCTTTAATCAGAAAGCAATTATCGATGGATATTTATGGGTATAACACCGAGGCCACTTGATGAATGTTATTTCAAAAAAATGGTGCTGAGAGAATCTGGTTAGCTCTCAGGTCATTGATATATTGGGCCGCTCCGGAACATTATTCCGGCTTTTAAAAACTTCTATGTTATTTCCATATATTACACACGGTTAGTATTTATTTGTATGCATACCAATTAATGATGTAGTTTGAAATCAGTAATTAAAAAAAGTTCACTCAACTTTCACTTACTTCCGTTATAATTATCAATTTAAGGACATTTAAATAAAGTTTGAGTTCAAAAACTATTAAAGAATTAGATCGAGTTTCGATGGAAACAAGTGTTTCTGATTAAATAATCTAACAACAGAAATTATTATCTACAATAAACAGTTTCATCCTCTTTTTACTCAATTCATTACCTAGAATCTATGATAGTATTTTTTCTGAAATATTTAGCTTTCCAGCGGTATATTATACGTCTATATTATTGTTTTATGTCCCAAAAAAATATATATATTTTTTTCATATTTTTACTTATTAAATTCCAGAACGGAATAGCGAATGCCGTTATAGGTGATTTTTATTTGATTTCTTAAAAATCATATCCTTAAATGAAACAGGACAACATATCTAAGTGTGTGTTTAATATTTAAGAATTTAATCCAATAAAGTGGATCAAAACATTCATATTTAAACGCACATATGTCAGTATACTTTTTTTTTTTTTTAATATATCAATCATTAGCAATACTACTCCACTTTATTTAAACAATAATTTATGTCTATCCCTACTTCGCATTTGCTGGCTATAAGGGGGTTTCTCGAACCAGAGTATTAGAGGGGAGGGATTTATTCCGAGTTAAAACCCCCCGGCACCGATACGCGAACTCGTAATTATTTTATCCCAACTTTCTGGTAATCTAGTGGTTCAGCAACACGCGCTTACCCACTCCATCCCCTTTATTCTCTACCCATTTGACTTAATATCTTATTTCCATTTTTCATTTTGCCCAATTATTGCTGGCCATATCTGTCTACTCGAATAATTATCTAACCAGAGATGAGACTTTGATTTCCAAATAAAAATAAAAAGTTAATGAACGGCTTTCTCTTCGAAATTGATATTTTTTTCTTTTTATTTATTTAATTTTTTTATCTTTTTGTTATACCAAAATATGTGATCCAATTACCTCTGAAAAAAAATATTGTAAAAAAATGCTTATGACAAATGCAATTATTTCCAAAAAGTACATATATGATTTAGTTCCAAATCATACCAAAAAAATAAAATAAAACAATAATAACAATAACAAAAATTTAAAAAATTTATCATAAATATACTTACCCCTACGGTTTAAATATTCATTAGTAAAACAAATTAAAACATAGCAAATAAACAAGTAACATTAACTAAACAAGACAAAAATGCACAGCTATCACTGTTTTGTAACCTCCCTTATTTTAAAAAAAAAATAATTAAAAGATCATATGATTTAATCATAGCGTGGGTATGTTCCAACCCTAGTTTTTATCAGTTGTGACAATACTTCAAAAACTTTTCATCGTGGTTGAAATAGGTTTACTGAAACAGTTAGATATTGAGCGGTCAGCAAGATAATTATACCCGTCCGCTACATAACTAACATATAGAAGTGGTCAACTTCCAAACTCCATAGTTGTTTTAGTCGATACATATTTATATTATTTCAGATAATTTCGAAATCAAAATATTTCTCAACAACTCAACCTTTCATAGGATAGACATCCGAACCCATTATAAAAAAAGTTTATGAGGCAATGCATTTACTTTATAGCTTGGCTATAAACAATTTGAGGTGACATAAAAACTGATTCCCATTAACCTGTAACCGAAGAGCGATCGTTTGAAGGTGTAAAATTAATTCGCCAGGAGATAGGTCCCTGCACGCTTTTACTTTAGCAATTGCAGGTGTCCTGTCATCCACTCCTTCATTAAACTACCTTTAACTTTAAATGCGAAGATTAGCTCTGTAATGTATCATTTTTTTATTCACCCTCACAACATTACATATGCAATTGTAAAGCTCAAGAGTTCAAATGCTTATATTGGGTCCAGATCACAACTATTCCACATTGGCGAGGTTTACGTTCTCAATGAGTATAAAATATTTATAGATGTACACTCACTCAAAACAATTTCCAGCATGTTATTTATATGCTGGGATATTTATTTTTAACTTGACAATTCTCCAATGTACAAATTATTTATACTAATAGCAGATAAAAAATTAGATTTATTTATTTTCATTTCAGCATTGATATTAAACGAGTCAGAATAACTTTTGTTAATGATAGGTAAAAAAAGTGTCCATACACTTTTAATATGAATCCTATTTTTTACTTTCACTTACTAAATATAGTAAGGGGAAGTATTGAGATCGTGAAAATTTTCGAATTCCAGTTTTCAACGGAAATACTGGTTTTGGGGTCCTCTGAGTCCAAATAACCAAGTCCCGCAAAAAGGTCTGTGTGTGTGTGGTAACTCCTGGGCGGAAACGGTAAGTCCTATGAAACTGAAATTTCATATTTAAGACAACTAAACGCCCGAAACGTGACAAAACTTGTTTCATCAAAATGAGCTTACCAGAAGAGGCACTTTATACAATACCATGTATTTTGCACCTTTTTTCAATTTTCTCGAAAACGGTTCCGACGATTTTGATTAAACTCGCTATATCGATGTAAAATTTAATAGGCTTTAATATTATGTAGGTTTTATTCTGATTAAAATGCTCTGACAGAGCTTAAATGCCGATATTTTAAATTTTCTTCCCCTAAAGTACCTTTAATTTTGTAGATTCAATAAAAATAACTATATTATCTTGTTAACGCTGATGAAAAACAGGTAAATATATAAATTGAATAAATTCGATACCCAACTAAAGGAGAAAACAGAAAAAATATTTTTTTAATGCAATTTTTCGTTTTTGAACCTAATAGCAGTAATATACATGTATGATATACCGTTGGAAAGCTAAAGATTTTAGAAAAAAATATTATCTCATACATAAGCTTTTAAAAGTTAATAGAGAGTGATCAAAAGCCGATAAAACTAACTGATTGTTTTAGATAGTAATATAATAGATTTTTTAATGAAACACATGTTTCTATAGAAATTTGATTTAATTAATTCTTTAATAGTTTCACGTATTTTTATCTCTAACTGTATTTGAAAAATCTTTCATTGATTTTAAAAATGGAGGTAAGTGAAAGTCGTGTGTTGCCTGCACCAGATTTTTCGAGTTTTATCCATATAAATCTTATGTCCATGATCAACTCTTAGTACAGCATTAGCTTTACTTGTTCCTGGGAAGCGGATTTATTTTCAATATGCCTGTTTCTCTTGAATTGAGAGAGCTTATGATTCTTTACCGAATGCAGAGCTTACCCCAAGAAAAATTGCACGTCTATTTAATAAACCACATACTACTAAACGAAGGTAGAAAAATTTTTCCAGAAGATTAAGAAGTCAGAATCTTAAAATAAGAAAGTAACTGTCGCACATTAAATTAAATCTTGCAGAAAATTAAATATTTATATTTCTAAGAAAATGAAAACCATGGATAACAGCAAAAATGTAGATTTGTTTTGTATCACTTTAAAAGTAATTAAATACATTTTTTCTGAGATCCCCAAAATTTAAAACCTAAAACGATAGAAAAGTAAAGCTCCTTGAAATGTTCGACACTTATTTTCTTGTTTTTAGGATTTGACTTCTAAACCACCTGAAAAATGTTTTCTTCTTTCAATGGTATCACTTGTTTTCCTTAAGAAAACCATGAATAATAGCAAAAACTCAAATTTTGATTTTCTTAATTAAACCGTTATGAATCAAGCTACGGATCACATAAACTTCTTTGTTCCAATTAAGGTTTAGTGCCTCCCCTCAAAATATGACGAGACTTCTATGAGACATTATTTTTCTACCCGCTAACCGTCCGGCTCATTTTTGAACGAATGGACTAAAATTTAATAGTTCGCCTTATAGAGGCATAAAATTATTATTACTATTAGGGGATAATTATACTTTAAATATTTTCAATCTTCACAGATCTCCTTCGTAGCTGAAACTGCAGGAAGAGGGAAGAATGAATTTTCACACACATTCATTTCATTTTTCACTTTAAGTGACGATTCGATTAAAAGCTTATGTAATTAATTAATGCCTAACTCCATAACTTTTGCAGCCAGCTTATTGTTTAGTGAAGATCATGCATTGATCACAAAACCACTCTACTTGTACACTAATTTATTCCATTAACCGAATAAGGTGTTGCAACACTGAATAGCTGGGATGGTAGATCCAGAGGATGGGACAGATTGGCATGAAAGCGCTTGGTGAGGTACACTGATTGCGGCACGGGGGTTTCATCAGAGCCGCAACTGGGGCACGGACGGAATATTCATAGCAAGCCTTAATGGATATTAATGTCTCCGTCACAGATGCGGACGCTAAATAATTAATGAAGATACTTTTACAGTCCATTTTCGGAATCGATGAATGAGTAGTTCGGGGTCTTCATTCAATTCCAATCCATTCGGAAGGTGATAGATGGAACTTGGGCCTTTGATGCTTGCTTGTGAGCAGGCCTAGGAATGTAACAGTCGAGAATGAGACCTGTTTCAATAGCTTTTATAGCTATAATCCTATTGGATAGGAATGTAAAGTTATTTTAAATAAACGAAATAAAAATTGAACTTTTATTATTCTGGAATATTTTAGATCAACATCTTTTTTTTTTTTTTTTTTGATTCAGTAATATAGTAATAAGACAATATATCCTAAAGGGACAATGGTAACAGTCGTTTGAGGCTTCATACGCAAAAATATAACAAAAAAACAATCCTTTGCTCATGAGCGGTGTCTCAAGCTAGGGGATATGATTCGATGACTCGTATGATAAAGTTGTTTATTTAGCTTAGTCTAACGAGAATCACTTAACGGGTTGGCTTCCTAATTCTTTGTTAGTAATATGATGACATGAGGGCTGCAGAGATCTCAAAACCCTTACGGCAGCAGGACAGACTCTGTCTTCAACGTTACTTCGAAGCTAACTTTCTTGGTGATACTAAATGCTAACCATAAGCATTTAATACTAGAAACATAAACTTTAAGTTTAAATGAAGACGAATTTGACTTTTCCTCTGTGATAAATGCAATTACATTTACAGATTGAGTTATCAATGCTTTGTTTAGACTCTGAAAGACTGTGTAAAACGTTAAAAGTTTCAAGTGTTCTATTACACCTGAAACTATTTTAAGATAACTTTTAAAAAAATTATGAAATAAGTCAGAACGGCTAAAGTTGCTTCTTCTCTCTAAAGAAAAAGACTTCGAGCGCAATGAATTAACATCATTAACCCACACGTGCTTAATTATTTACTATGTGCATTTAACCAGAAGACTCTGACTATGCTTTTACACCTGCTTGTAGAGGAACAAGCTGACTCTGTGATATGCCTACACTTTTATCTCAATCCCATTAATGGTGTGAGAGCCGTAGAAAACTTAGTGAGAGCTATAGTCACTAATATTAGCGCATTAGAGATGAGAATCTGACACGTACCTTTACGAAGGGCCTCCGGGTTCAGTACATGTAGAGATTCTTACAGTTTCATGGCCAACAGCTGCCCAAGGAGATGATTAACCCTAGATCACGTTCACCGGCCAGATTTTTCCCCAATTTTGGGTACTCACTTTATAGAGGCTGCGAGTTTCTCACAAGAGGAGAGTCTCCTTGCCCCATGGTAGCTCCGCGGCTGAAATATCAGAATCAATAATTCTTTCCCAGCCACGGTTCGAATCCAAAACCTGGAGAACAATGGACTAGTGTTCTATCTACTAGACCATGCACCTCGGAGATGAGAAGTCAGCCGGACAAAATTCAACATACTTACAGAAGGTCTCGGGACTACTGCTGATTCAACCTTTGAGGAAGATTGTATCCATACAATATCCAAGGTTGGAATCGTTGTGCTACCTAATGAATGAATAAGATTTCAATAGACTCTGGATGGTATAAGGTCTTAAACAAATATAATATTTAGGTCATGGTGTTAAAAGAGTATAGTTGGTCACATCATCTATTGCTCAAATAATTTTGGATTGAAAGCATGGATGCGTGTTAGAGTACATAGGTGTCTCTCTGAGTTTCAAAATTGTCATATATATATATATATATATATATATATATATATATATATATATATATATATATATATATAACTTAAGTTCAGCCGAGAAAATTATAATAAAAAAAAAGGAAATTAGGGAGGAGAAACAACACTTACGCTTGCTAGATAACAACTGATTTATTCTTCATTTTAATTCAGTATTTATACTTTTATCATATGTTTATATTTACAGAAAATAGGATTAGGTCTATATTGATAGTCATCTCATCTTAACTCCCCTCTGCCAGTTTACGAAAACTTCTCGTAAACTCTACAAGGGGAAAACATAAAAAAACAATAAAAAACTACAAAAATAAAACAAAAGCTTATACTTGACATTACTGTGATCTGACAAACTAGAAACCTGAAGATCCTGAAAAACAAAAATAAAAGTACTTGCAGGAAACACATACAAAATGCTTCAATCAAAAATCCCAAAAAACATACGACGTACTCCCCTGGGAGTGGCCAACAGAAACAGAGGATACCTAGGTGCGATCAACTGCCGAAGGTTCTTCTCTCACTGGAAGTTTCAACTGTTCGATATGCACCGTCCGCCTCTTCCGTGGATCCGCTAAGCTCTGAAGCGTGACAACATTATGTTCGCGAATAACCACCACCCGAAACGGACCATCATACCGAGCAATTTCCTTACTCCTGTTCGAACCGATCCTCCGATATACAATGGACCCGATGCGAAGATTCTCCATCCGATCACGAACCCGGCGACTCTTCTCCGCCACCAACTTCCCGCGCACCTTCCCCCAAACCTTGACAAGAGCCGCGAGGTTACTCACAAGCACGTCGGATAAAGGTCCCTCCACCGCTGTGTCCCCGTAATTCCGTAAGTTTCGCAGGCCAAAAAGGATTTCAAATGGCACAAATCCTGTCGCCGCATGTACAGAGTGGTTGTACGCCACCACGGCCCGAGGCATTGCGACATGGGGTTCCAATCTTTGATCCACCTGATATACTCGAAGATGGTCCCCGAGAGTACTGTGCAGCCTCTCGATGCCGCCTCGACTCTTGGGGTGCCCCGGGGTATTAATATGCCACGCGACATCTAGTGCCTTCATTGCCTCCCGAACCTGACTGTTGTCGAACTCCCGACACCCGTCCGAGGATATCCGATCCGGCACTCCATAAAACTGAAACCATTGACGGAGGGCCCCTAAAATGGCGTCTGACGAACGGTCCGGTACGAGAGAAGCCATGGCCACCTTGCTAAAGAGGTCTAACACCGTCACCCATTTGTAACCCCGCCACGCAAATGTATCTACCTGCAAATCACACAATGGCGCATCAGAGGTGGGCGTAACCTCTTGTAACCCCCGCGGCGGATGGCGGTCATATTTCGTGACCCGACAAACCTCGCAGGCCCCGACAACCTCCGCGATGGTACGCCGCATACCCCACCAAAAGTACCGACGCCGCAACGCCTGCAGTGTCTCGGGTTCTCCCCGATGATTGGTCTTCCTCTGGTGGTAAGCCAGTGTGACCTCTCGCTGCCGTTCCGGGTCCGAGACCGTCTCGACCGACAGCGTACATCACACGAACGATCGATCAATCCCGATCCGCTCCCGAGTCCAGAGCCGCTTGATTCTCTCCCAAATCGTCGCGTTCCCGACGTACAGGAAATAAGTCTTTCCCGGCTTAGATGCGTCCTGGAGTGCCCTACAAATTTGGTCATCACGCACGCCAGGGTTCGACCAGATGGTAGTGATGCGAGATTTGCCATACCTCGTATAGTCTAATTTTAAGAGGCCCGAAGTCCGAGTCTTCCACACAATCTGTCGCCGCTTGTCGTTAATGATTTCCTCTCGCTCCTCCATGTCCATCGTACGCTCATCAGACGGGCTCGCCCGCCCGGCAGATACATCCGCACTGCCAGAATCCGGGGTTCCGCGGCCTCCTTCACCCTCGGGCGTCCACTCACGAAGGAACTGTCGGACATCCCCTGACGCCGCGCCCTCCTCTTCCTCGATCGCGTTAACCACCAGCGCCCGCGACAACCAGTTCTCGGCCGGGTTTATACACAACCTCAATGTTGTATTGACTGAGGAACTCCTTCCACCGGGTCACGCGCGCCGAGGATTCTTTAAGGGTACCGACCCATTGCAGGGGCCTATGGTCCGTGTGGACTTTAAACCTGCGCCCAAACACGTAGGGCCGAAAATGTTCAATAGCCCAAACGATCCCCAGGAGTTCCCTCTCCAACGCGCTGTACCTGCTTTCGGCCTCGGTCAGACGCCTACTCGCATATGCTACGGGACGTTCCCCCTCTGGGCCATCCTGGGACAGAACCGCCCCCAGCGCATCCTCACTCGCGTCGGTGGTGACAGAAAACGGCCGGGTAAAATCTGGGAATGCCAAGATAGGTTCCTCCTGCAACCGCGCCATGCACTGACAAATGTTCTCCTCCATGGCCGGAGTCACCACAACGGCCTGACCCTTCTTGAGAAGGTTATTGAGTGGAACCAAATAGCGCGCCATATCCGGAACGAACCGCCTATAGTAGTTGAGAGTCCCCAGCAACCGACGAACCCCCTTGACATCACGCGGTATCGCCATGTTCCTGATGGCCGCCACCTTCTGCACATCCGGTTTCACACCCTCCCGAGATATGGTGTGTCCTAAAAAATTTATCTTCGTCTGGCCCAACATCGACTTTTCTTCCGAAAGTTTGAGCCCAAATTGCCGAATACGTTCAAAGACGCTGCGGAGATGAGTTATATGATCTTCTTCGGATCTACTGAAGATCAGGAGATCGTCCATGTAGACCTGGCAAACTGCCTCGTCTATCCCCCTAAGAAACTCGTCCATCAGACGCTGAAATGTGATGGGTGCGTCTTTCAAACCGAACGGCATCCGTGTGAACTCGTAATGCCCTCGCTCAAATGAAAATGCCGTCTTATGTTGGTCCCTAGGGTGCATTTGAATTTGATGGTATCCGGCCTTCAAGTCTAAAGTACTAAACACCTTTGCCCCACTGAGACGGTCCAGAATGTCCTCAAACCGGGGTATGGGATATTTCTCATCGACTGTGTTTTCGTTCAGTTTCCTGAAGTCAACAACAACCCTATACTTCTCCGGCCCCCCGTCGCCCGAGCTCTTTTTCTTGACCGCCCAAAGCGGACTGTTATAAGGGGACGTACTATCGACAATTATGCCCTGCCGTTTAAGCTCATCCAATTCCGCACGTATGTGTCGACGCAGTGCTTGCGGATATCGACGTTCTTTCACGTAGGTCACGTGCTCCTGCTTCAATGGGATTTCATGGGTTGTTTTCCCGGTGACGCCCAATAAACCCCCCTCCTGGAAGAAGATATCTCTATATTCGCGGTACAGGGTTTTCCTCCAATCCTCTGCCTGATTTATTGCGCCTATTTGGCCTAACCCATCCCTCTGCGCTCTTTTACCCTTGTAGGACTTTTTCTCTATCATTATGATCCATCGGCCACCCTTATTCCTTATCCTAGTCCCCAATTTCTCCAACAAATCACAGCCAATGATCCCTCCATATTCGCGCGGCATACTCTCCACCACATGAACTACCAATTTCTCCCTCTCTATTCCCCAACGACTGAGCTCGATTTCTATTTCTCCTTCCACCCTACACGGGCCGCCCAGAGTAATGAGTCTACATTGGCAAACCTTCGGTATCCTCTTTTCTTTACATAGGCCCTCAATCATTTTCCCTGACATCACTGTGTGGGAGCTACCTGTGTCCACTAAACACCACGCTCCCCGCGCGACCCTTATTATAGGCAACCTACCGCACAACCCTCTAATATTATTCACCACTGCGCGGTTGCCTCTCTCCCCACACTCACCTCATTCATCATGACGTCTTCTGCTCCCAGCCGCTCCTCGACGTCCTTCGCTCCTCCTCACGCTCCCAGCTACTCCTCGACGCTCTTCACTCCTCCTCACGCTCCTTACGTCTTCCTCCCTGCTGTCTCCTGGTTCGCTCCTGTCCTCATCCGTCTCTGATGAGTCCGAAGAATGCGCTGAATCCGATGTGGTTCTGGTATTCCTCCACACCCTTTGAGCATTGACTTCCATGGGCTCACCTCTGCCCGTGTCTCTGCTCCTACTCATGTACGGACACTGTCGAGCGATGTGTTCCTCTGTTCCTCACTCAAAACATCGAGTACGCGGACACTGAGCTACGAGATGGCCAATCTTTCCGCATCCGTGGCACTTTCGTTCTTCCTTGCGAAAGCTCTTCCTCTCCCTTCCTTGTCTCCTGTCTCTAGGGGTACCTCTCTCTCTCCCGTAAGACTCCGGCATCTTCCTCCTCCAATTTTCCGGCCTATTCCTATGGGGTTCAGTCCTCCTGTAGGGCACCTTTGTCCACTCCATTTCGACTTCTCCGTACCTGGACTCCTCCTCTCTCGCGCTCGCATCCACCATCTCCTGAGCGCATTCGACGAATGTCCTATCCCGGGGGAGGCCTTCTTTCTTTCCCGTCTCTCTGGCCAATTGGACTTTTAAAATAGTCGAGAGAAAGCCCATCCTACCTTCCACCTCTTCTGTGCAGTGCGCTTCTCTTAACTTCTCCGTTATCCGATTATATCGAGCCAGTAATATCCCAGCATACTGACCGCTCGTCTGGTGTGGTCGCTTTGTCTCGCGGAACATCTGGAATATGTCCTCTTCCGGAGCCCACCTGCCTCCTCCAAATGCCTTCTTCAGCCTATCCTTAATGACGACCCACGGGGTGTCCTCATCAGCCGGTATGAGATTTAAAATCTGCCTACGGACTCGGCACACCAGGGCTGCCCGAAGCGATACGGCATCTTGTGAGTCCATCAGCCGTTCCTCTAATTTCGCTTCTATACTAGCCATGATTCTGTCTCCTCCCTTTAGAAAATGGTTAAGATCACCAACCTCGCCGTCGAATCGTTCAAGTTCCGTGATGGCCTTTCTTATGTCTTGTGCTGTTGCCGTCCAAACTTTGACCCACTCCAGCGTGGTTGCGTGGGCCCCTGCCAGGGTTTCCGCCGGTAGAGGGGGCATCTCTGGGGGTACCACCTGCTGTGCCGCCTGAGGTAACACCACGTCTTCTGGTAGTGTAAGAACTGCTGGTCTCAAAAAACCTTCGGCCATGTTTTCCAAATTTTACAAAACGACGGAAAAAAAAATTAAAACAGAGAAACGCCAAAAAAATAAAAAAAAAACTTTTCTTTCAGTACTCAAAATACTGCAAATAAAGTCCCGGGTTTCGGCACCACTTAAGTTCAGCCGAGAAAATTATAATAAAAAAAAAGGAAATTAGGGAGGAGAAACAACACTTACGCTTGCTAGATAACAACTGATTTATTCTTCATTTTAATCCACTATTTATACTTTTATCATATGTTTATATTTACAGAAAATAGGATTAGGTCTATATTGATAGTCATCTCATCTTAACTTATATATATATTATAGTTATAGTGAAGTGAGAATGGTTGACTGGGTGAGTAAGTGAGAGAAGTTAGTTCAGGATGCAGTCAGAAGAACACACAAAGAACCCGGAGATATAAACTTAATAAACTGGTGCCGACGTTTCGGCCTAAATTATAGATAGATATATATTAGTATTTTCTTTTTAACTGAGATCTCAGCTCTTTTATATTTATTGTTCTATATAATTAGTGATATGATACGTTCTAGTCATTTATGTTTAGTATTCGGGTTTTAAGTTATATTTTGTATAAATGGAATAGAATCTACCACAATAAATAACGTGCATGAGATGTACTAACTTTGTAACCGACTAAATTACCTTGTAAATATTGTTATCATTTGGAAATTGAGACGTAAAGGAAATAGAATCCAGAATAGGTAAGGCTTGGAAAAAAGTTTGGAGCCTCAAGCTCATATTCAAAAGCCAACTGGAAATAAAATACAAAGCACTAGCTTTTAACAGCTGTTTCATCCCAGTGTTTACATACCGATGCCAGACTTGGTCACTGACAAAAAATTTAGAGCGGAAAATAAATGTCTGTCGGCGAAGAATGATTATGCTAGGAATTTTCCTGCGGGACAAGATTAACTCAAATAAAATAAGAAAGTTAACAAATGTCTCAGACGCTATTGCTTATGCTAGAAGAATGAAGTGGACATGGGCAGGACATCTCATGCGGAAAACAGAAGATAGTTGGGCAAAGCGTGCTGCAGATTGGATCCCTATAAATAATATAAGACGCAGAGGAGAAAAACGAAAGCGCTGGGCGGACGAATTAAAGAAAAGGGAAGGTACTTTATGGATGAGACACGCACAAGACAGGATGTTGTGAAAAAATAAGTGCCAGCAACTTAAGTTTTAGGTTCGGCTAGTCTCCGCCCAAAAGACTCTAATCTCCCATTCTTTGGGAAGGTCCATATGTAAATACATTTCGTTTAAATATTCATTTAATGTTTTGTTTTATAATGGAGAGTAATTAATTAACTTTGTATTTACATATAAATAAAGACTATTATTATTATTATTATTAAATTACCTTGTGATCTCCAAAATATATTTACTGCGAGCAATTACATATTTTCTTTGCTTAGTTATTGAGGGTATAAAATGCCCATAATAAAATGAAAGGATCATTAACCCGAAGCGAATGAAGACTATAAATAAGATAAAGTCTGTTTGATGAGTTGAAACCCTTTATAGTCAATAAAATAAGGATCATATGTTTAATTCAATTATTAACATTCATTTCATAATTATGACCTTTATAAAAAAATATACAATAAAAATATAAGCCAGGCTCATTGTGAGTCGTGAAAACTAATGACCCACAAGTGGTCGTATGTACGTATGGGATGTTATGCTTCTACAGTAGTAATCGTTCTATAATTTAAATACCACGCCATTGAGTATTTCCTGAATAATGGAGAAGACAACTAAACGTTTTTATCCCTATTCGTACCGTATTAAGCAGCGGAATAAATTTTAAAGACCACTCCTGTGGTATTTTTACTTGGATCTAATACAGTAATCAATCCTCTCCAATTTATCCAACTCGCAAACATAGCTTTTCCTGGTAGAGCGGATCCCAAGCAGGCTGTCAACCTTGGCTCTAAGAAATTCCCTGCTTGCATATACCACTGCCAGGGATCAAGGCCTCTTTAAAGGTGTCCAGCCTGTTCATTCACGATTCAGCCAGGCCTGGCTCGTGTCGGAAAGGATTGTGCTTCGCAATTAATATCTGTCATCTGAAAAAAATGATTTAGCAGTTTTAAAAATAAAAATGTAACTCAGTCCTGATTAAAGTGTTGATATAGCTAAAGGTATTTTTTTTTGGAAATTGAATTTCATGGTATGCTATTATTATTTATTTTCCATTTTACCCATTACATCCGTTATATTTTTATGAGTAAAAACACTACGGGTAAAGACATTTATTAAGGGGTTTATTGTAACAAGGGTAGGTAGTAAAAGGTTAGATCGCTACGAATTTAATAATGATTAACGCATTTCTTCAACTCAATCTTGCCGGTTTTTCGCGCCACACCACGTCGTCACCGCGTATCACGCCATTTGGTGCAGTGAGTAGATGTCACAAATGATTAAGTGTTGCTTGGTAATATTGTAGGTAAATGCAATTTTTGGTTAGCTTTACTATTATCGAATAATTGGAGCTTTATATTTTGATATCATGTCAAAATGTACCTACGTATTTATGATGCTGAGTCGCAGTTTTTGAGATTACTAATCGTTATAAATATTGATCGTGATAAACATTAAGAAAATAACAATATACAATAACATTAGGATTAGTTGTAACAAAATTTTGGTTTGTTGTAACTTGTTACAACTCGACCCCGTATTTTTGATGGTACTATTATTATTTTTAATGCAAATATCTAATTTGTTTTACATTAGAATAAGAGAGTATAAAGAGAAGGTCAGAGGCGGGCAACACAAAGCTAGGAGGAATGTAAGTTAGCTGCAGCTAAGATTTTGGAAAACAACTGTACTATTCGGAAGGTGAGGCTATGTCAGGTATCTCTTTACAGATAAATTTAAAACAAAAAATAATAACAATAATAATGATAGGCTAAAAGTTGGAAATGTCAAGTCTAGACAAGTATTCTAAGTGAGCTAAAATATACTTCGGACTGTGGGTCATCTGTCGTATAGTGGCACGAGCTTTATATATAATTCTCGTTTATAATTGTACAATATTCGTCAATTTTCCTTTTTCGTAATTGAAATATCAAATGATTAAAAAAAATTGATGTAATAAATAAAAATAAACCTAATCCGACAGATGGGCCTAGAATTTTTTAATGGAGGAAATATTTCTTAGTTATGCCGTCCTACAAAGGGGACGTTAAAAGGTGGTATCGAGCCTTTATGTACTGAAAAATCACTATTCAAATTAAACCTGGATAAGCAAAATTTAGGACTCCCGATGAAGCATCATCTGATTTGCCATTGTAGCATAAATGTGACGTTAAATAAATAAACAAAAATATGAATAAACCTACGGAATCAAGGAATCTAAGTTACCAATAGCTAACTTGGTGCTAAAAATATTTCTCTTTCTTGAAATCAAAATAAAAGTGCTGGTCCTGACTGGTTCCAAACTTCCACGTGAAGAAATCCAAGCGACGTGAATGTACCGAGCACCACTGTTTTGTTAGACGCCATTCATATAAACGCCTTCTTCAAAAATATGAATTTATCTCTTCTCAAATATCGAATATAGTAGCAGCTGCTCGTGGTCAAAACCAAGTTACCTCAGCCAAGAGAGGGACAATTGTAACGCCTGAGCTGCAGGTAATATTCTTTTTTTCCTTGACTTATATACTCTGAAATTTTATTCACGGTGGACCATCAGGTTGAATCGGAGTTGGCAATCCTTCAGGATGTACTAATGGTTCGAGATCAATGAATGAGCTGTTACATTCTCGCTTTTAATAATGTTTCTACTAGCTACAATTGATGTTACATCACACCCTTAGAACGGGGTAAGTTGTAACACTGCTCGTTTTTTAAATAAACTGTAATCATGAATGAGTTACTTATGGATTTTGATATTTTTTAATTTGACTCAATAGAAGAAGGCTTAGAGTATCACTCATTGTTCAGTTTATGGTAATCTAACTAATACATCTCAAGACATATGTTTTTTTTTTTTTTTTTTAATTGTTTCAACAAGCCCCACTCTCCCCTACTATGGTACATAAAATCAATGATTCATTTTAGTAAGAGTAAACAAAATATGGATGAAGCCAACCTGTAACCGGTCAAAGGTCACTTTGATTATATCCAGTAATGGCTTATAGTGAGTGAGATTCTATAAAGATAATCGTATTCAATAATACGAGGATCAATATTTACACAAATAACTCCTAGATTAAGCATCATATGTAAAGATTTTTTTTGGGGGGGACAAGATATTGGATTTTTTTTGTCAAGGGTAATAATACCAGTTAAATATAATGCCCATCGCCTCCCTCCCGTCACCCACTATCCTCCCCCCGGAACTGAGATGCGAACTCAGGTTGCCAAAAACGCGTGGTATATTTTGGATTCCATTAGACTACCTCGCCCCATCATGTAAAGACTACCATATATGTAAAACTTAATTTTACTTTTGCAGGCTTGATTCCTCAATGGGTTGCCTGATTAAGTCAGAGCGTTCCTCCACTTCTCTCGATCTGACCAATCTTCCTCCTCAAGTCTCCTACCGGCCATGTCCTCCTGTCCGCAATCCTTCCACCGGGTTCGGGGTCTTCCTCTCCTCCTTCTTCCTGCCTGTTCCCACAGCATAAGCCGTTCTGGCATCCGTTGGCAGTGCCCATACCACCGCTGCCTGTTCTTTCCGATCCTCTCCGGAGCTCCTTCAGTCATCCCAAGCCTGCTCCTAATCTCCTCATTCCTGACTTTATCTAGGCGGGTAATCCTAAGTCACCTTCTCCAGAAATACATCTCTGCTGCTTGTATTTCGGAGTTGAGTACTGAGTTTATAGTCCATGTTTCAGCGCATAGCTTATGGAGGGCTCGACAATGCTCCTAAAAATGTACCTTTTGTTCTCCGTTGATATGAACGTGTTCCAGAGGACTGGGTGCAACATTCAAGTCACCCTTGTTGTCAGAGCAATTCTCCTTCTAACCATTCTAAGCCCTTCCTATCTATCGTTAACCCAAGGTATTTAAAGGAGTCTACCATTTTACAAATGCTTCCATCAATCTGAAGATCCGCGGTCTCTTTGCAGTTTCCCGGCAGGTACTCAGTCTTATCCAAATTTATTTGTAGACCCCACAGGCTGTATATTTTTTTCAGGACTTTCAGTGCTTCTTCCAGGCCATCTCTGCTATATGAGACCACTGCTTGGTCGTCTGCAAAGGAAAGGGAGAACAGCATATGTCCGTTGATGTCAATGCCCTTTCTTTTCCATTTCGCGTTCCACTCCTTAAAACATAACAATTAAAAAACAAATAAAAAAAAAATTAAAAAACATAACGTAAATCAATTTTAAAACGATATATGTAAAACGAAAATTATATATAGCGAAGATATGGGCGTTAAAATCTTGTTCACGAGCAAATGGATAATTCCAATAAAAAACAACTAACATATGTGTTATTTTTTATTTCAGCAGTCATCATCTGTGAATAAAGTGCGGCTAAATCATCTATGGCTTGAAAAGTGCATTGTTTTATTTTTCCCTGGATCAGTTATTTAATAAGTATTATTGTCCTAACAGCAATAAGCGAAAAACAATTAAAAGAATTTTGGATGAAGTAAAATCAACAGAGAAAACGTTGAATGAAAGTTAATATTCTCTGCAGTAAAAACAGCTGAAAGTAAATCCTATGGTAGATATAACAAGACAATGGACAGTAGGATTTAAAGCGTTAGGAATATAGTAGGCGTCCTACAAGGCAGAATAGATTTTTTACGATCGACAGGCGTACAGTTTATCTAGGCAGCCGTGGCTCGTTAGTGGACGGGGTTCCGTCATCATAAACAGGTGTCTGCTCTGGCAGGAGCCCTTAGTGTTCGCTTTACGATTCTCCTCTTCGGCTCGGTCTTCGTGTCCGTCCTCTGATGGTCATCTTCAGCTTGGCTACTGCATCAACCAGTAGTATCTTGACCTCTCCAAACACATCAGTCTATGCAAATCGCTTTGAATAGATCAATGGTCTCTATATGGAAAAAAAAATATTTTTTTTAATAATAGCCACATCTAAAGAACTACTTAACTTATTAAACTTTTAACCGGTCGCGGTTGTCGGCACCAGTTGGTAGAACCTGCCCTTGGTAACCTAGAGAAAGACCTTACCTTTGATAGATACCTCATACCTCCTCGACTATCTTTTTTATTTTATTTCCCTTAATGTTAAACTCATTTTTTTTTCTATTGCTATGCCTATGATACCTCTCATTTTTTATATATTGTAAATATTTTAATATTGTACGTACATTGTTTTTGCATGATATTAATTGCTACTTTATTTTGTAGATAATTAATAAATGATATTAAAAGTAGTTGCTTTTGATAGTTGCATACATAGATCAAACTATCCCAGCCCTTCTCGCCTGAGCTTAGCAAGAAAAAGCAAATTAACTTATTTAATGACCATTTTATTTATTTATCTCAAATTTTGGATGAAGCTACCTATATTTTGGCTAACCAGCCTAGCGCCCTTTTAAGTAACCAATAAACCAGTTTGATCATAAACCAATAAAGATAATCAAAGAAAATTATCTAGTATACCGGATGGAAATATTAAATTTAGATTAGCACTTGGTATAATTTTTTTTTTCGGTTGACGCAACAGGTCTTTGAGACCCATTACCGCGCGGTATGGTTTTCGAAGACTCTACGCTCGATACTTTATAGGGTAGAGTATCTACTCGCCTATTTTTGTGAGTAGTTACCAGTCGATGACGGATCTCACCTACCCGGGGTGTGAGTGAATCCAAATTTAATTACATGCTTGATAAAGTTCCTCCCGGGACTAGATTAAAACTCACCTTTGGCATGGTAAAAAAGTGCGCCAGCCGCACAACCATGGGGGTTGTCCTCAATATACTTTTTCAAGTCCATAATTATAGAGCTGCTCATGTACTTCTTAAATTTATTTTATATAAAGTTATAAATATAAATAGAATATTTATTGAGGATTGTAAAACTTTTTAAAAACAAAGATAAGCTGTATTATTTATATTTAGAGGGGAAAACCTTCAGGGTTTTTACACGAACCCCTCTCCACACTACCTATGTTTATGGTTTTCCTCAGTTTATGCTTGGACATGACTCAATAATGGTACGTTTATATATAATTTTTTACTTCTGTATTAAAGTCTAAAGTTTTGTTTTTATGCTTATCATCATCATATTGTTTATAAGATCTTGAAACTTAAAATTTTCGTTTTTAATTATCAAGTTAGGTGCTTGAACAATAACTTTTGAGTGATTTTTGATACTAGCACGTCTTTTTTCCGGGGTTTATATTATTGGGTTTTAAAGAATTTGAGTTCTATTTTATGGTTACAAATAATTCAAAGATTTGTTTCGTTAATCAACAAAAGTTCATTCTGAAGTAACCAAAAACACGAATTTCCCTTTTTCTTAGTATATATGATCTTTTTTTTTTTTTTTTTTTTTTTTTGTTAAAAGCTGATCTTTTTTGAAAAAATATATTATATTTATAGGTGGAATAATTGGGAGTCAGTCATTTTTTAAAATTTATTTTAACTTGTGAGCCATCATCAGGGCTACAAACATCAGAACAAAAGAGATAAACATTAATGTGATAAAGACAATTTTTTGAACGTAGTGACAATGATAACATTTGAAATAAAGCAGGAAATATACCAACATACTTATATATTATAGATACAAATAATGATAATATGATAAACAATATGATGATGATAAGCATAAAAACAAAACTTTAGACTTTAATACAGAAGTAAAAAATTATATATAAACGTACCATTATTGAGTCATGTCCAAGCATAAACTGAGGAAGATCTACTTCCACTATGGGTTTGGCTTTTAATATTGTATTTAAATAACGTCATTAGTATATAGGAAGCGGCATGTCCTAGTTGATAGAACACTAGTATATTGTTCTCTGGGTCCCGGGTTTGAACCAGGAGACCCTCCTGGGGCATGACGAACCTCTATAAAGTGAGTAGCCAAAATCGGGTGAAAAACTGGCGGGTGAACGTGATCAAGGCCTAATCACCTGCTTACACGGACATCTGCCGTGAAACAGTATGAATCTCTTGTGTACTGAGCATTTGTCCATACTGGTTTTGTGCTCAGTACCCTTCTCGGGATGTAGAGGTACAGGTTTTTATTTTATTTTATTCTATTTATTTATTTTATTAATAAAAGATGAATAAGCTTTACATAATATCCTATATATACGCGAAAAAACATTAAATAAGATAATAAAAACTCTTCAAATCTTTAAATGATAATCATTTAAAGGGAAACTATATGAATTAATAATTAATAGGAACTTATTTGATGTTATTTCGTTATAAAACCATTGTGAATACTAAATTTATCCTTGAAAGTATCAACAAATCTTAAAAGAGAGAGATTTTTAACTCAAGCCAAATGTTTCACTTAGCAGAAGATTTATTAAATCCATTTTGTGAAATTTATAATAGCTTTCGCCTAAATTCCGGACGTAGCATAGGCTAGATAAGAAGACCTACTATGACAAACTTGGTTCCGAGACCATTTCGTTCCTGGCGATTCATTGGATTGGTCTTTTGCCAGACGGGGATCAATTAAATATCTATTTCTTATATGTCATTTATTAAATAAAATAATTAATTTAGCTAGAAATAATAGTTTTTCGTATTTTTTGAATCAAGCATGGTTGGAAAGACAATTGATTTCTGTGTCAGTTTAAATCTTCTGAGAAAGCAAGACTTTTTTTATTCAACAAGCTATAAATTGACCCACTCATAATTACTTAGTGAAAATGCTGTCTTTTTAATAATAAATAGTTGACCGTGAAATGAATATCAAGAAGAGAATGTTCGAATAGCGGTCAAAAAAAGAATCGAAAATAGTAAAAATAACTATTTAATATCCAACTTTTCGACCCACATTGCTGGTTCTCAGGGTTAAAAAACAAGATACAGTGTTGGTGTTTCATAATAACAAAAAATAACAAAAGTAAATAGAGAAATGAAAAGTAAACATAGTTAACAAACGCATAAAAAGTAACATGAAGTGAAGTTAATGGCAAATGTTTTTTTGCCCTGAGGAAGATCTGAAAGGTGGGTCAACATGTTTGATATTAAATAGTTTTTTCATTATAATCTGTTCTTTTTTTGACCGCCACCCAAATTTTTCTTTCCTTGAAATACTGTTCAGGTTGATCCTGAACAGATTGTCTCCTTACACAACCTTTGTTTGTGAGCCTTTATTGTTTCGTTAACAATTATTTATCCAAGATTCTTCCGGGATGTAAGGATACAGATGTTTTAGTTGAATTTTATTTATATTTTGTAATATTTATTAAGGTTTTAAAATAACGATTTAATAATATTCTACGTTATTCATTTTTAATTAACTTTTTTAACCTCGTAAACATAACGAAGGCTCAAACTGTCCTGGAGACATTCTCCAAGTAGTGAAGAACTACCTTTGTACAAGATGTTGTTCGTAAGTACTGCTCTAAAAAATGTATAAAACTTGCGAAATTAAAGACCTCTTGGCGGATATTCCAGAAATGTTATTTATTCATTTCGATCAATGATTGACTTTTATAAATAGTCTATATAAAAACATTGATCAAAATAATATGTTAACAAACTTCATATTTCCGTTATAAGAAATAAGCAGTAACTTTTTTTAACTAAAGATAGAATGTTAAAATATTTTGATTTTGATAAGTCATCTTCTACTATAAGAAGATATTAAGGTAATGCTTATTCTTTTAATTTTAATAACAATTCATTATTTATCTCATCTTTTTTAATAAATATCTTATACAAAAACATATTAAATAACAATTCAAAGCAACAAATTACAAAGCATTGAATCATAATCTAATTAACATTTCCTCATCTTCTAAGCAATTTATTTTTAATTAAAAATAAAATTTATTACAACTTCCAATTTGATAAAAACTAAATAAAATTGATATGATTAACTGTCATAAATATTTTGTTCTGGTATACATACGTACATATGTAAACGTTAAAAAATGATTCAACACACTACTTTATGGATTATGTTTAAGGTTTAAACTCATCTTATTTTTCTTAAGTATTTATTTTTATTTGTTATAAGCTCAGCTAGTAACAGAAGACAAGACGGGAAAAATCAATTTAATTTAAGAGTACCTATCTGTGGGAGATCTCCTGATCATGATGTGCAAAGATAAGTTAGAAGCCAAGAATAAGCAAATAATGAGAACATAAATGAATATCAGTTATTTATGTTTTCTATCAGAGATTGCATAGTTCCTTTGCAATACGCTCCCATTGTGGATTCCTGTTGTTTATAGGTTTATACGATGAAATTATGATAAGTATAAATTGTTTTTCACTTAACGCCACTTCATGCAGCTTTGGCTAAACGAACGATGCTACATTGGCAGTCATAATTTTTGCCAATCCAGTTTTAAAAAGGATAGGGATCTTTAGCGAGTACTTGAGATCGCACAGACTCGGAAGGACGACATAACTAAGTATTTGTTACTCCCATAAAAAAATCCTATCGCCACCTGCCTAGTTCGATTTATTTGTATTCATGACCTATCGACTATTTTTAACATTTGATATTTCAATTTTGAAAAAATAAAATTTACGAGCATGATACAATTATGAAGAAGATTGATATGTCATAGATAAAAAAAAATACTTAGCAAAAATTAGATGATTTGTAGTTCAAACTCATATTGTATGAAACTGAAAAAAAACATTAAATGTGTCAGATAAGCTGAGTCTATGACTTTTAGGCATACCAATAATCTATAAATCTGATTTAATCGCCACTGTTTGTGCCGGCAGGGCTCATCCTAATCAGATTCGGTGTGGGTTCATTAGAAGACACGTGAGGACCCCGAAGGATAGGAAGGCATCAGTCTTTATAACAGTCCAGGGAAAACTCAACTAACGATTCGGCCAATTTAAATCCAGTTTCCTGCCTAATTTAGATTTACTGTAATCCTCCGTCGATTTATGTGTTTCGCTTCCACTTGGAGAAGAAAAGGCTATAAATTAGATGGGAGAAACTGAGGCTTTTTACTTGTTTCGTGAAATCGTGGTTCTTAAATAAAATAGGAGAAAAAAACGACAGGACAGTAAGTAACCTGATAAAGGCGTCGTTAGAGATTAATGTATTTAGCACTTCGTTAATTGGGATAACATTTCTTATTTATTTATCTTGAAGATCTATTTCTGAAATAGCCGGGTATCAACTTAATATTCTAGGGAATAGGAGGTGAAACTAATATTTTCTATCTATTTTTTTCATTTCAACTTTGAATAAGACTATTTTTAAGAAACACAAGTATCTGTGATGTTATATAATTCAATCAGCTTTATTGAAATGACTTCCCTAAATGACCCAGTTTATTTGTTTTCATCTAAAATATTTCATAAAGGTGAGAGTGATGTTTATGTCTGATTTATCACTCCTAGAACATGTTTTAAGAGGTTTTGGCGAAATCTCAAACATAAAACATAACAATGTGCTACATTTGGCACCACCAGTTATATTAATTTTGTTTTCGAGGCAAAACAATAAACATGAGGATGAATTTCTGTAACATTCTTTGAGCGTTTCCTTTTCAAAAGGTATTTTTTAATTGATTACAACTTTCTCTTCTATTTAAATTTATTTATTATTACATTAATAAATCAATTCATATCGCTTAACGTTTCGAGGTCCATGAATTCCTCCTCTTCAAAAATATTAATGAATAAACAACAATTTAATATTAGAATTAAATTTTCGGCTTGTTATTAACATTTAAATTCATAATCATATAAATATTTATCTCTATCTTGAAATTGTTTTTAAAATAATTTCTATTTTTATTATATATACGAATGTTCCATATTAAAATTATAAAGGTCATTTTCATCAAATTTCTTTTGATCTATTATTCTTTTGATATTAAACAATCGCCATCATAATAAACATTGTCACTATGTGGTAATATTCACTTCATTGTCACATACTCCGACTAATTCAAATATTTATACATGCTATGACTAACAAGACCTCGCGCGGATCTCATTACCGCGTATGGGGAGCGTCCCACGGGTGGCGGATGTGGGGATGGTCGGTGGAATTTCCTCGGAAGCTCCTCCCGGCTAAGTCCGATGGACTCGCTGACCAACAATGAGAGCGGCCCCCCAGGCTTGCTGGAGGGTGTGACGTAGGTTCGAACGCCCTACTCACATATTTTAGTTCACAAAATATCACCAAAAGTCATGGATTCCTCTGAGGTAAAACGCTCATTATCCGGAGGTAAACTAGTCCCCCGTTCGGGTCTCCGGGTGGGGACTGCTTCAGGGGAATCATGGCGCAAGATGAAAATTAGAGATCTAACAATAGGGACGTGGAACGTTAGAAGTTTAAATACGGCAGGTGGGTTAAAGTCGGTCGCGAATGAAGTTAAGGGGTACCATTTAGATATCGTTGCATTACAAGAGGTTCGCTGGCCAGGGGAGGGTTCGTTAACAGAAGGAAAGTATACTATTTGGTACGGGGGGAGCGTTAATTATTGTCTAGGTACCGGGTTTCTGATTAGGAATAGATTTCTTTCCGCTTTACGGGACGTACAGTTCTTTAGTGAAAGAATATCGGTTGCTATATTTCAAGGGCGTTGGTTTAAAATCGCGTTTATAAACATTCATTCTCCCACCGAAGACAGTGATGATGAAGTAAAATGCGAATTTTATGATAAACTAGAGTCGGTTTACGATAAGTTACCACGAAATTACATTAAGATAATACTAGGCGACGCGAACGCAAAGGTTGGAAGGGAAGAAGTATATCGTCCTACAATCGGTAAAGAAAGTTTGCACGAATATAGTAATCATAATGGGACCCGACTAATAAACTTTGCCATTTCGAAAAACCTAGTAATCAAAAGTACTACATTTAAACATAAGGATATTCATAAGTATACGTGGACATCGCCGGATGAACAAACACGGAATCAAATCGATCATGTTTTAATACAAAACAGATGGGAAAGTAGCATAATTAACGTGAGATCGTATCGGGGTGCAGAATGCGGTTCTGATCATGAATTAGTAATCGCGAAACTTCGACAAAAACTAAATACAAAAAAGAGAACACCGAACTATATTCGTCCCGAGAATTTTGATTTAGTTAAATTGAACAACCTCGAAATTAGAAAACAATTCGCGATAGAAGTAAAAAATCGGTTCGAAGCTTTGGAATCTTCAGACGAGGAACACAAAGATGTAAACAAACTATGGGAAGGGATCAGGGATAATATTAAAGAGGTCGGTAATTTATGTCTTGGAAAAATTGAAAATAAAAAGAACAAACCTTGGTTCGACAGGGATTGTCAAAATATGTGCGAAAAAAGAAAAACCGCTAAACTGAATTCCTTAAATAATCCAAGCGATAATAATGTGGCTTATTTTCGGTTAGTAAAGAATGAAACTTCAAAACTCTTAAAAAATAAGAAAAGAGAGTATCTTAAAGGCAAAATAATAGAAATAGAAAAACACAGAAACGAAAATGACGTAAGAGAGATGTACAAAGGTATAAACAAATCGCGTAAAAGATTTGAACCTCTATTGAATGCGATTAAAGATGCAAATAACAATATAATTGCGGATCCTTCTGAGATATTAAATAAATTTAAACAACACTTTGACGGCATCTTAAATACGGAAAATAATAATCAATCTCCTCTCTCTGAATATCAGAGCGCTGAACCATGGATAGACGCACCGAGTAAAGAGGAAGTCGAAATGGCGATAGGAAAATTAAAACGTTATAAGGCCGCAGGAAATGATAATATCACGAGTGAATTAATCAAGGCGTGTGGAGAAGCGGGCGTTTCCAAAATACATTTTTTAGTTAAAAAGATCTGGGAAACTGAAAAAATGCCCGAGGAATCGAAAGAATCAATACTTATTCCGATTCACAAAAAAGGACCGAGGTCGGATTGTAACAACTATCGTGGGATCTCTCTTCTCCCAGTATGCTATAAAATATTCTCGTCAATTCTAACTAGTCGAATCACGGAATACGCTGAGGAAATTATCGGAGATTACCAATGTGGTTTTAGGCGGAATCGCTCGACTATTGACCAAATATTTTCCCTACGTCAAATATTAGAGAAAAAATTGGAATACAACGGTGTAGTCCATCAACTTTATATCGATTTTAAAAAGGCTTATGATTCAATAGACCGTCAGAAGCTATATAACATCATGATTGAACAGGGAATACCTAGAAAGTTAGTAAACCTAGTAGAGATGTGTTTGTCGGAAACATTCCATAAAGTTAGAATCGGTCATAATTACTCCGAGAGATTTGAGGTGCGATCGGGTTTAAAACAGGGTGACTCCCTTTCACCTGTGTTATTTAATTTAGCTTTAGAATATGTCATAGAAAAGGTGATGTGTACCGAGAAAGGCTTAAATATGGGTGACAAGATTCCGGTTTTGGGGTATGCCGATGATCTGGTACTGCTAGGTGAAGACACGGAAACCAACTAAATACAAGTGTGTTAATAAAAACCGGTAAAGAAATAGGACTCGAATTAAATACCGATAAAACGAAGTATATGATTAGTAGCAGAAACGGTGTCGATCTTGGAGATATTGATGTATCAGGTCATACTTTTGAACACGTAGAGAAATTCAAGTATTTAGGTTCAATTATAACTAGAAAAAATGAAATCCAGGAAGAAATAAAGTCCCGGTTAAAGGTGGGAAAATGCGTGTTATTATTCAGTTGCTAAGTTACTTAGTTCGCGGCTTCTATCTAAAAACTTAAAGATTAGAATTTATAAAACTATTATTCTTCCAACGGTTCTTTACGGATGTGAAACGTGGCCGCTTACTTTAAAGGATGAACAGCGGCTTAAGGTTTTCGAAAATAAAGTATTGCGTAAAATATTTGGTCCAAAGAGAGATGGGGCCACTGGGGAGTTTAGAAGGTTGCATAACGCGGAATTGCGGAACTTGCATCCTGTGAATATAATTGAGCTGATTGCATCGCGGAGACTCAAATGGGCGAGTAAAGTTGTTGGACTCGATGACGAACGGATTCCGAGAAAGTTGGTATTTGCTGATCCGACTGGTAGGCGTCCGAAAGGTAGGCCGAAGCGAAGATGGGAGGATTGCGTTAAGGCTGATCTCGGGAGCTTGGGCTTGAATGGTGAGCATTGGACGAGTCTGTGTAGGCGGAATTTGGTGGTATCGGCATCGAACCTTCGGGTTCGCTAAGCCTATTATTATTATTATGACTAACAAGAATGAAGTGGACTAAAATTGATCTTTAATCATACTCCCTAACTGTACTTGCTAATGTTTCTATATCATAATAAATATTATCAATGGTAATTTTTTTATTTTTAGGTATTTTTTAAACATTCATTTTTCGCCTTCTTCTTTCTTATTGTAAGTTTAAGTATAATAATAATAATAATAATAATAGGCTTACCGAACCCGAATGTTCGATGACGATAACACCAAATTCTTTCTACACAGACTCGTCCAAAGTTCACCGTTCAAGCCCAAGCCCCCGAGATCAGCCTTAACGCAATCCTCCCATCGACGCTTCGGCCTACCTGGCGGACGTCTACCAGCCGGATCAGCGAATACCAACTTTCTCGGAATCCGCTCCTCGCCCATTTGAGTCTCCGCGAATCCATGACTGTTTAGGGTATTTTGTGAACTAAAATATGTGAGTAGGGCGTTCGAACCTACGTCACACCCTCCAGCAAGCCTGGAGGGCCGCTCTCATTGTTGGTCAGCGAGTCCATCGGACTTAGACGGGAGGAGCTTCCGAGGAAATTCCACCGACCATCCCCACATCCGCCACCCGTGGGACGCTCCCCATACGCGGTAATGAGATCCGCGCGAGGTTTAAGTATAAGTAAAAAATATATAAGTGTACATAATGTATATTGTATATAATATACAAGTTTAAGTATAAGTAAAAAATATACTTAATTTTCATAAAATCCCGATACAGGACTACGACAAAATTAAGGAAATACCATAAGCCGACAACAAGCTGGTCACAGCTGGTGAAGCTGTTGAAAATCATAAATGGGATATAAAAAATCATGATAGTAACTTGAAAATTGTCCTAGAGGCCAAAACGTCAGGATTTTCAAATTAGAATTAAAGTATGTTCGTTCGTACTGGCTTTTGATAAACAATAAACCTTACACTTATTATTTTAGTTCCATAGTAGTTTCATTTTAATTAAATATTAATTTCAGGATAATAAGAATTTAACTTTGGAGAAATATATTTTTTTATAAAATTGGAGCCTGATAATTATACTTTACCGCTATTTTATTTTATTATAATTCACTACGTTTCGGCAATAATGCCATCTTCTGGTGCAAGAACAATTATTATCTTAAGGTATGTTGGTACTTAGAGAAGCCTCATGTCTGAATTCAGGTATTTATAATTATACCTAAATACTGGTAACCAAATTTATCTATTATTTAGCAGCTGGAAAGTAATAAACAAAGGTTGGTAGCAAAGAGATGCAAGGACAAAACCTTGATAAAAAAGAGTAAGAACGGTCTTATTAGCACCCCATGCGGAACGCTCGGGTCACTGTTTCGAAAGAGAGCCACGCCACCGGAATCAGAGCGTACAAAGGTTTCTGTTTTTAAAATTTACGTAGGAGCAGTCCGACTTCGTCACCTTTCCTTACAACAGATGTTTACATTTTTTTCTTTATGGGAACCGTTCAGCTAATTATAAGTTGAAATCATTGATGGTTAAATAGCAACAAGCACGATTTGATCAGATAAAATTAGTATTTCAGCACAAAAACTGGTCACAGAATTCACAACGAGGTCTACCCGCCCAACTTAGGGATCATATAGGTTAAGATAACTTGGAAGCCCCATACCTCTCTGAAGTCTTTTTCTGGGGTTAGTTTAAACGGTATCTTCGATTTCATATTAAAGTCTCATCATTAAGTATTCCTCGCAAATCCTTACATTCTCACCTACTATATCCTCTAGTAATATTAGATCGATAGTTCTCCATTAGGACAAGCGTCTTGCTCCAGGAATTCTCCTCCTGGACTTAAAACAACAAGATACCATTCTTAATCAACGAATACAACAATACTTACTTGACAAACGCTCTTAACTTTTAATTTATTACAAAAAAAAACTTTATCAACATTATGAGATCAATGGACGTACAAAACAGCTTTAGAGCTCCACGAAGACTTCTTTTCCCTTTCAAATTCAAGTTTTGCCGTAAGGAATCCTTATTATATCACAAATAAACTTATACATAATAACCCGAATACTTTAATTATTGAAACTATGGGTTGAAATGGGCATAATTCGATCATATGTGAGTTTCCTGCATACCGTGACCCACTTGCCCGTATTCCATAGCATGTTGAACCTACCATGGAATCTAAATAAAAACAACAGATATTACTTACGCAAGCTACCGTTCGTTGAACGTTGAAGTCATCACATAGGCTACATTCATCTGCAGTATTCACTCAATGGTTGTAAATAAAAAAGAAAAGTAAAAAAAAAAAGTATTTTCAGTCCATCTACCAGTACAATTAAGTCATCCAATCAATCTACAAGAAATAATATGGACTTTAGTTTAAATTACTAAAAAATAATTTGAAATTATGTTATTTATTAAAATAAAACATTTGGAAATGTCTTACTAATCAGACCTAAATTATCGTGCTGGTTAAAAACAAATTAACCCATTGCTTTAAAACGTGTATATGTGTGGTGTGTGTGTTTATGTATGTGTATATGTATATGTATATATATATATATATATATATATATATATATATATATATAAATAATAAAAAAAACCTGTACCACTACAACCCATGAAGGGTCTTGGGCTCAGTACATATAGAGATTCGTACTGTTTCTAGGCCAACGGCAGTTCAATGAGGTGATTAAGCCTTAATCACGCTCAGCCGCCAGGTTTTTCCCCAATTAATTTGGGTACCCACTTTATAGAGGCTGGGGTGTGCCCCAGGAGGGTCTCCATACCCTAGGGTCGACCCCGACTGAATTAACAGAATAAATAGTATTCTGCCACAGCCGGGATTCGAACCCAGGACCCGGAGCACAGCAGATTAGTGCTCTATCCACTAGACCACGCCGCTCCCCATATATATATTATTTATATATATATATATATATATATATATATATATATATATATATATATATGTATAAATTTTTTTTCTCCTATATATCTATCAAGCATGTTTCAAATCCTCCTCCAGCAGCTTCCACTAATTGTCTCGGGCCCTTGCCGCAACTATCCAATGCGAAACCTCAGTATATTTGTTGCATTAGCAGCATCATCTGCCTTCCGCATAGTAGGTCTTCATCTTTTCCTAATACCTTGGTGTTTACTAACATTTTCATGATATGAAATTTGTGGATTTTTTAATAAACTGTTTAAACACTTTTTTTTCATATTTTTTTTTATCCTTCATGCTCTATGGCAGTGAGAGGCGGTGGCATCGGAGGAGTTGCGCCATCGGCAGAGCTGCTGAGGAATTTATCGGCAGTAAATGAGAGGGTGGCCCCCCGCGCGGTGGCCGCGGGCAACCACGAGCCCCACTGGACACACGATCCCCCCGGGCCCGCCCGATGAAACCAGCTCAGTGTAAACTGCACGCCTCCACTGACAATCTTTTTATACTCTCTCTCAGTTTACCGCTTGCCTACCACAATTTTTGTTCATCTTATAACCTCCGTCAGGCCTGACTTGTAATGATTTTTTTTTTTCCAATGTTGATGAAATAAGGCTTGCCGGAAAGGGCTTATATTTAATTTATTGGTTTCGTTATAAATTAATTATTATTATCATAAAATGTTCCGAAAGCTAAGACCACATTTTCGTAGGGTTATAGAACCTTAATATTCCATTTATTCTAGAACTGGTACCATTCAAATTTTCCAAATTCCATCAGTGTCTTATACATCATCCTAACCCTCTAACACAATCCCTATCCAGCTCTACCCACCCCTACAATTCTCCACGAAGATTGAAACGGCAGTGGTCACGAGACGTTTTGTAAACATTTATACTCGAGTTCTTACACTGGTCAGATTCTCCTTTCATGTACTAAATGTTTGTGGCTACTACTCAGTCATGGCCCATACCAGTGACGAGAGTGAGACGCGGCTGGGATCTCTTGGATTCTGCTTTTCCCTCCACAAGTGGAGAGAGTCTGAGGATTCTCCAGAAAACTGTAAATATTGTATATAGCTAAAAAAACTGATTGCGTGTATGATCTTTGTATTTATTTTAATCATAGGTTGTTGTTTTTTTACTTTCACTTACTATAGTAAGTAAGTATAGTAAGGGAAAGTATTGCGATCGTGAAAATTTTCGAATTTCAGTTTTCAACGGAAATACAAATTTTAGGGTCCCTAAGAGTCCAAATAACCAAGTCCCGCAAAAAGGTCTGTGTGTGGGTGTGGGTGTGTGTGTGTGTGTGTGTGTATGTGTGTGGTAACTCCCGGGGGAAACGGTAAGTCCTCTAAAACTGAAATTTCATATTTAAGACAAATATACGCCCGAGACGTTACAAAACCTTTTTTATCAAGATGAGCTTACCAGAAGAGCCACTTTATACTATGCATTTTGCACCTTTTTTCGATTTTTTTGAAAACGGTTCCGACGATTTTGATTAAACTCGCTATATCGATGTAAAATTTATTGGACTTTAATATCATTAATCAGAAAGCCAAAAATAAATTAAAAGAGACGTATAAATACATTACTATTAAAGAAGATCTGCCAGCACAAGTGCGGAAAATTCGTTCAGAGTTATATCCATATTTACTAGCCAAGAAAGAACAAGGATGTAAAGTAAGTATCAGATATGATAAACTATTGCTCGAAGGAAAATTTTATTCTTTAGAAGAACTCGTCGAAATAAACCAAGATGGCAATATAAAAAGAAACAGAGAAGAAAATTCCCCTGATTTTAAAAAACCCACAAAAAAAAAAAAAAATAGTAACAAATCTCAGAATTTAAAATTCAGAGAAAGCAGTCTAGATCGGTATTTAAATAAGGGCAGCGAACCAGGTGCATCTATGTTTGATTCTAACCAAATACCAACGACGAAAGAAAGCAATAAAAATAAAAATGAAGACAGTAAAACATAGCAAACAGTTCTGAGGAAAGATGGAATGTCATTAGGCAATAAATTGGCTTCGGATAAGGTTAATAAAACGCAACTACGAATAGGCACATTTAACGTTAGAACTCTTCTAGAAGAAGACAGGGTGGCAGAACTTAAAATGGCTTTGGAGCAAATAAAATGGGATATTATAGGTCTAGCTGAAACTAGACGAAAATACAAATCAATTTTGAAAATGAAAGACGGTATGCTATTTGCTCATACTCACTCAGTCAAAGGATTAGGCGGTGTAGGATTTCTAATAAATAAAAGACTTGTAGATAATATAATAGATTTCCAAGAAATTAATTCAAGAATTGCTGTATCAACTATAGACATCAATAAAAATAAGAAATTATTCCTTGTACAGATCTACGCCCCAATAGCTGCCTCAACAATTCACGACAAAGATAATTTCTACGAGGAGTTAAATAGAATAAAAGTTGGCCCTATGAACACTCTATTAGTTATGGGAGACTGGAACGGTCGAGTGGGGAGGTACAGACCGGGAGAGGAATCCATCATGGGGAAATCATGGTTCGGCCAGCGCAACGACGGAGGTGATCGCATCATCAACATCGCGCATAGCAATAGGCTTAAAATATTAAATACTTTTTACAAAAATAAAATAAAAAACAGATGGACCTGGAAGTCTCCTACAGGAGCGAAATTTGAAATAAATTATATCCTAAGTAACAAAATAGACATAATTAAAAACTGCGAGGTATTATCAAATATAAATTTCAACTCAGACCACAGAATGATCAGGAGTACCCTCAGACTTGATAAAATGAAGAAAAACAGACCATTTTATTTCACACCAGTTGTAAGAAACATAAATACCGAATATCTACATAAGCAGATGGAAAAATAAGAAGATATATTGAAAACAGAAAACACAGTGATATCCAAAAATTGTATATAGACATTAGAAACAGAATGCAGGAAGCATCAACTCAGGCTAAATTAAAATCTTACTAATCCAAGGATTATCGCACAAAACTGTCCGAGGCTACATTGCAATTAATAGAAAAAAGAAAAATATCGATCTTAAACTCACCTAATTCCAATAAGTCCCACCTAAATCAACTAATCAGGCACCATATCAAACAGGACTTAAGATCATTCAAAGAACAAAGAATGGTTGATATGCTTAGTAATAATCGATCAATAAAAATAATTAGGAATGAGCTAAACGAGGGACAATTCTGGCCAACAGACTTACCAAACAATAAAGGAGTTATGGAAAGGCAACAGGCAAGAGATCATAGATTCGGTTTCTGATTTCTTTCAAAAATTGTACTCTTCAGATAAATGCCTAATTAAAACGAAGTACGATGAAACAAATAATATGGTATTACCTATAATGGAAACTGAAATAGAGGCAGCAATGACAAATTTAAAAAATAATAAATGTCCTGGAGAAGACGGAATAACGAACGAAGTTTTAAAATCCGGAGGTGATAATTTAAATATGATTATACGTTTTGTCTTTAACGAAATCCTTAAGAAAAACGAAATACCCCATGAATGGAAAATGTCAAAGATAATTCTCATCCATAAGAAGGGTGACAGAAAAAATATCAATAACTACCGCCCCATTTCAATTTGCTTCAACCTTTGCAAGCTCTTTTCTAAAATAATAAATGCTAGAATACTTAAAACAATAGATGAAAACCTTCTAAAAGATCAAGCAGGATTTAGAAAGAACATGTCCGTAATAGACCATCTGTTTACAATAAACCAGTTGATAGAAAAAGCGAACGAATATAATTTCACAATATATCTGGGATTCATAGATTTCAAAAAAGCATTTGACAGTATATATCACAACAATATAGGAACAGGACTGAAACGTAGAGGAATAGACAAAGGGTATGTCCAACTAATAGAAGAGATGTACACTGATAACAAAGGATATTTAGAAATGGAAAGAAGAGGAAAAATATTTCCGATTAGGAAAGGAGTTAGGCAGGGAGACCCACTATCACCAACTATTTTCGTTTCAGAATTAGAACGAATCTTCGAAACCCTAGATTGGGAAGATATGGGAATCTCTATCAATGGAACGAAGCTCAATTCATTAAAATTCGCAGATGACGTAGTTCTAATAGCAAGTTCGGAAGATGAGCTCGTCATAATGATTAATGAACTAAAGGAAAAGAGTTCTCTCCATGGCCTGATATTGAACCCTGAGAAGACTGTCATCATGACCAACGGGCCTTCGGAAATAATTAAGCACCAACTCCAGGCATGAAGATTTCCAATGAAGCCTATTATCATGGACAAATAATATCATTTGTAAATAGAGATGCAAAGGAAATAGAATCCAGAATAGGTAAGGCGTGAAAGAAATTTTGGAGCCTCAAGATCATATTCAAAAGCCAACTGGACATAAAGTACAAAGCACTTGCTTTCAACAGTTGTATCGTCCCAGTACTTACATATGGATGCCAGACATGGTCGCTGACAAAGAATATAGAACGAAAAAAATAAACGTCTGTCAACGAAGAATGGAGCGGATTATGCTTGGAATCTTCCTGCGGGACAAAATTAACTCTAATAGGATAAGAAAACTAACAAATGTCTCAGACGCTATTGCTCATGCTAGAAAAATAAAGTGGACTTGGGCAAGGCATCTCATGCGGAAAACAGAAGATAGCTGGGCAAAGCGAGCTGCCGGATGGATCCCTATTGATAAGAAAAGACGCAGAGGCCAACAACACAAACGCTGGGCCGACGAATTAAGGAAAAACGATGGTTCTCTATGGATGAGATATGCACAAGATAGGATGTTGTGGAAAACTAAGTGCCAGCAGCAACTCAAGTTTTAGGTTCGGCTAGTCTCCGCCCAAAAGAACTTAATCTCCCATTGGGAAGGTCTATATGTAAATATATCTCATGTAAATATTATGTTTTGATTTTGTATGCATAACGGAGAGAAATTAACTTTATATTTGCATATAAATAAAGACTATATATATTATTATTATATCATTAAGGTTTTATTTGGATTAAAATAGTCTGACAGGCCTTAAATGCCGATATTTTAAAGTACCTTTAATTTTGTTGATTCTATAAAAAGTAACTATATTATCTTGTCACCACTGATGAAAAACCGTTAGATATATAAATTGAATAAATACGATACCCAACTAAAGGAAAAAATTGAAATAATATTTTTTTAATCAATTTTTTGTTTTTGAACAATGCAATTTTTTGTTTTTGAACATATATACATGTATGATATACCGTCGGAAAGCTAAAGATTTTAGAAAAAATATTATCTTATACTCAAGCTTTTAAAAGTTAATAGAGAGTGATGAAAAGAAGATAAAACTAACTGATTATTGTATATAATAATATAATAGATTTTTTTATAAAACACATGTTTCTATATAAATTCAATTTAATTAATTCTTTAATAGTTTGTTTATTTATTTAACGTCACTTTATGCTACTATGGCTAATCGGACGATGCTACAGTGGGAGTCCTAAATTTTGCCTACCCAGGTTTTATTAGGATCTTTAACGAGTACCTGACATCGCACAGGGTGGGGACCACCTTTTCACGTCCCCTCCGAAGGACGGCGTAACTAAGGATTTTTTACTCCCATTAAAAAATCCTAGGACCACCTGTGGGTTTGAACCCGTGACCTGTTAGCATGGGAGGCTGTTACGCTAGCCACCCAGCTACAAGTGAACCCCATTCTTTAATAGTTTCACGTATTTTATCGCTAACTGTTTTTGAAAATTCATTCATTGATTTTAAAAATGGAGGTAAGTGAAAGTCGTGTGTTGCCCGCACCAGATTCCTTTTATTGATTTTTTGTCTTCTGTATGTAAATAAATAAATATGTATATTATATATATATATATTATATGTATTATATGATTTTATTTTATTTTTATGTAATTCTACTTTATCACTGTTTTAAATACCGCATGCATGTGGTCTCATATCACTACTACTATTGTTCATTTTGAAACAAATTATATATATCTCTATAAAAAAAAAAAAGAAGAGTTATGGGATGATTGGACTGTCAATTGTCAAAATGAGCTTACCAGAAGAGGCACTTTATACCATGCATTTTGCATTTTTTTTCGATTTTCTCGAAAACGGTTCCGACGATTTTGATTAAACTCGCTATATCGATGTAAAATTTAATAGGCTTTAATATCATGTAGGTTTTATTAAGATAAAAATGGTCTGACAGGGCTTAAATGCCGATATTTTGAAATTTTCTTTCCCTAAAGTACCTTTAATTTTGGGAGATTCAATAAAAATAACTATATTATCTTGTTAAGGCTGATGAAAAACAGGTAAATTGAATAAATTCGATACCCAACTAAAAGAGAAAACGGAAAAAATATTTTTTTTAATGCAATTTTTCGTTTTTGACATAAGAGCAGTAATATACATGTATGATATACCGTTGGAAAGCTAAAGATTTTAGAAAAAATATTATCTCATACACAAGCTTTTAAAAGTTAATAAAGAGTGATGAAATGAACATAAAACTAACTGATTATTTTAGATAATAATATAATAGATTTTTTAATTAAACACATGTTTCAATTTCATTAATTCCTTAATAGTTCCACGTATTTTTATCTTTAACTGTTTTTGAAAATTCTTTCATTGATATTAAAAATGGAGGTAAGTGAAAGTCGTGTGTTTCCCGCACCACAAATAACAAAATTTGTCACGTCTTGGGCGTATAGTTGTTTTAAATATGAAATTTCAGTTTCATAGGACTTACCGTTTCTTACCGGGAGTTACCACACACAGACACACTCACACACACTCAGACCTTTTAGCGGGACTTGGTTATTTGGACTCAGGGGACCCTAAAACGTGTATTTCCGTTCAAACTAGTATTCGAAAATTTTCACGATCGCAACACTTCCCCTTACTATATATAGTAAGTGAAAGTAAAAAAAAAGAAGAGTTATGGGATGATTGACTGTCAATTGTCAATAATTACTTTCATAACATTTAAATATTTACGATTTCTTTTGTCCTTAAAAATATTAATTTTACCCATAAATATAAAGCTTAACATGAGAATGGCTATCTCCAATAGTCTTGATGGGCTTTCACCCAATGTATATGAATGAATGAAAAATAATTTATATTCTGGGACATTTCGTCCCCTAAGAATAAAATACAGTGAACAGAAGAAGTCCAATTTGTTTGGCTTCATTTGATTAGTAATTATTTAGTCAAGTAAATTATATAAAGTTAATATAAATAAAAGAAAAAAAAAAAAAAAGATAAAAACATAAAACGAATTTAGTTAAGTCTAGATTTATAACATATTGGCGGAAGAATGTTTTTTGAGGAGGTGGTTAGGGATGACACTTTTCGGAGGGAGATTGGTAAAGAGTTGCAAAGTGTGGTAGCACGGATGGATAAAGGATTTTCCAAATAATGGTGTTCTATGAAAGGGTAGGTATAGGGTGTGCAAGGAAGAGAGCGGAGTAAAAAGTTCAAAGATGGGGGAAGGTTTTCTGGTTCGCAAGTATTGGAAGATGCCAAGCAAGTATTTTCTTCGGGATTCGGGATAGAGCCACCTTTGACCAGAATACCAGTGAGAGAACGTTATGAATTTAAATATTACAGAAACGAAGCGTTATTCGAAAATACTCATTATAATATAAATTAATGGACATTGAATAAGCTTTAATTTCAGATTTTATAGACGTTTGTAGGTCTTATAGGTACCGAGATATCTTTGTTTACATAATATTATGTGTCTTACATAGAGAAATTAATCGACTTCTAACAGTGTTCAACCCGATATCATAGATACTACAAATTTTACCAAGCTACTCATAATAATAAAAATTAACAAGCATTGAAAGTTTTATTTTTATAACACGCATTTTTCGGCTTTTTAGGACTATTAGGAAGATGAGTAAGCTTCTAGTAAACGTTCGAGAATTTTAACTTCACAATTAATCAGTAATTTTAACACAAGTTCAACAAACACAACACTTTAAATAAGGGCTAGAAAGCTATTAAAAAGTCTACTATTACCCCATACACATTGAACCCTGTGTTCATTCGACCGAAACTATCTCAGATAAATGTCTTAATTTATTATTGAAACTCCAATCATATATTGGCCTACTATGTGGCAACCATCACTTGGATTAAATACTTTTCAAAGCCTGATTGTAAGCTATCATAGATTGCTGTCCTCCTTACGATATACCCTGACGGCATCCTTACGAAAGAATTCGCAAGGATCGACTGCCTCGGCTACTTCCGTCACGACTTCCAGGTCAGGCCACAGATCAGAGTGTGACGCTTCTATCAGCGAACGGTGCACCTCCGGACCAATAAATAAGAGAGCCTTGGGTGCTGAGAGAATACACTATGGAGCTCTAATACATATTCATGTCTCCATGCGACCCGATCTGGATGAGCAAAGGCCAGCCGCTCCCGCTTTGATCCTGCGCCTATGGAGAGTTCTATCACAGAATATGATAAGTGGTTTATAAAAATCGCTACGTCACTTAGATAGATACTTTTTTTTTTTTGAGAATAGAACAATGCTTTACGAAAATAGAGACGGGAAAATATGTCTCAATACGATCTGTCAGCTTTATTATTCGGAAGAATGGAAAGAGAGAAAATATTACAAAGGAAATCAGAAAGGTTTTATTTAATTTTTTCATTTATTTGATAGTAAAATTATGTTGGAAACCTTCAAAACACCTTTGTTTTAGTTTTTGTATTTTCAGATACAAGTCCTTTTCGAAGCCAATCATGGGAAAAGACAGGTTATCTTTTAGACAACTAACCTACTGAAAACAGTGATTTATTCCATGGGTCCACCACAAAAACAACTTCACCATGCAAGGATTAAAAACGAAAATGTTTTGCTTAAAATGTATAGGCGACCACGCCAAATCTAAAGTGTAAAAACCATGAGGATGAATATTTTTCGAGAATGTTTTTACAATAATCCTCTAAAATTACAATTCATCATTTATCTAATTGTAGTTTTTAAGCATTTTATTCTTCAATTCACATTTTATTGTGTTACCAACTTCTTACAATATATAGTTGACGTTTCGAAATTTTCCGCAATTTTCAAGACTAAAATAAAACAACAATATAAAAAAATAAATTAGGTCAACATACTATTTTAGTCTAAATTAATTTAAAGAAATATATCTCAATAGCAGAGGCATAATTTAAATATATTTACATGTTACTTTTTATTACCTTCACTTACCTATATATGAAATATGTATATAGTAAGGGAAAGTATTTCGAACGTGAAAATTTTTAATTTGAGTTTTCAACAGAAGTACACGTTTTAGGGTAACCTGAGTCCAATTTACCGATTCCCGCAAAAAAAGTCTGTGTGTGGCAACTCCAGCGCAAAAACGAAAAGTCCAATTTGAGACAACTATGCGCAGGAAGTGTTAAAGCAACTTTTTCATTAAGATCAGCTAACCAGAAGAGTCACTATATACCATGCATTTAGCAACTTTTTACGATTTTGTCAAAAACCGCTCTAACGATTTTGATTAAACTTCTTATATCGATGTAAAAGTCAGTGGGCTTTAATACAATTTAGGTTTCATTCTGATTGAAATAGTCTGGCAGGGCTTAAATGCCGATATTTGAAATTTTATGAAAAGTACGTTTAATTTTGTAGAATTTATAAAAATAACTAGTGAAGTGTATTTTCAACGGAAATACGTGTTTTAGGTCTCCTGATTCTAAATGATTATGTCCGGCGAAAAGGTCTCTGTGTGTGTCCGTGTGTGGTATCTCCAGCGCGAAATCGAAAAGTCCTATGAAACTGAAATTTCATATTATACACAACTAAACGTCCGTTATGTTACAGAAACGTTTTCATCAAAATCAGCTAACCAAAAGGGCCACATTATATAATGCATTTAGCATCATTTTACGATTTTCTCGAAAACCGCTCTAACGATTTAATTAAACTTCCTATATCGAAGTAAAAGTTAATTGGCTTTAATATCAATGAAGGTTTCATTATGATTGAATTAGTCTGACAGGGCTTAAATGCCGATATTTTAAATTTTCTTTTCTCTAAAGTATCTTTAATTTTGTAGAGTCTGTGAAAATAGCCATATTATCTTGTTACTATTGATGAAAAACAGTTAAATATAGCATTTCCAAGTCAAATTCAACCTTTTCCAAGTCAAATTCAACTTTTTTCAAGTCAAATTCAACCTTTTCCAAGTCAAATTCAACCTTTTCCAAGTCAAATTCAACCTTTTCCATTCCAAACTCAACCTTTTTCGATTTCAATAAAATAATAAAAATCAAATTAACATGATTTTATGGTTATTTTAATTACACATTATGTTTTTAACCTTTGTGGCTTGTTAAAAATTCCCAGGAGCCGTTTTTTATATAATTAGTCACGATTATAATAATAAGTATAACCGATACTTTAATTTTTAGACATTTCCGATACAAGGTGTGGTAGTCGGATTAGCGGGGGTCCTTTTTATTTTAGTTTTATAATCGCGGGCGAAAATATTATCAATAGAGGTTTATTTTAACTTTTTCGTATTTATTGGATAGTAGGCTAAGTAGTTCCGTTCCCAAAGGTTCGTTACCGATTATACTATTGATTTTAATCGCGCTCACTCAAGCAAAGGTTTATTTTAACTTTTTCGTATGTATTGGATACAAGGCTCAGTAGCTGCGTTCCCAAAGATTCGTTACCGATTACAATTTTAATTTTAATCGCGCTCGCTCAAATATGGGCTTATTATAACTTTTTCGTATTTATTGGATACAAGGCTCAGTAGGCTCCATTCCCAAAGGTTCGTTACCGATTACACTATTAATTTTAATCGCGCTCGCTCAAATATGGGTTTATTATATTTTTTTCGTATTTATTGAATACTAGGCTCAGTAGCTGCGTTCCCAAATGTTCGTTACCGATTACACTATTAATTTTAATCGCGCTCGCTCAAATATGGGTTTATTATAACTTTTTCGTATTTATTGGATACTAAGCTCAGTTGTTGTGTTCCCAAAGGTGCGTTACCGATTATACTGTTAATTTTTATCGCGCTCGCTCAATTTTCTGTATTTGTGTTTTGGGGTGTTTTGTTAGTGAATGTGTTAATGTTTTTTTAGTCAGTTGGTCTAATGTATGTTTATTTCGTGCTTTTTGTAACTTTTCATCTATTGGGTTACCGCTAATCCTTTTTATCAGGATAGTAAGTTATCTTTTTGGTTAATATTTTGGAGTTTGGTAATAACCAGCTAAACAGAAAGATTTTATACGTCCATTTTTATTTGACAAACCTCTACTAGAGTTAGCGCAATTAAAATTAATAGTATAATCTGTAACCAGTCCTTGGTTACGCAGCGACTGAGCCTAGTAGCCAATAAATACGATAAAGTTAAAATAAACTTCTTATTGAGCAAGCGCACTTAAAATAAATTGAATAATCGGGATAGAACCCACCGCAACGCAGCAACTGAGCCTAGTATCCAATAAATACGAAAAAGTTATAATAAACCCACATTTGTGTGAGCGCACGAATAATTGATAGAATGGTCGGGATAGAACCCCCCGTAACGCAGCTACTGAGCCTAGTATCCAATAAATACGAAAAAGTTATAATAAACCTATATTTGAACGAGCGCGATTAAAATTAATAGTGTAATCGGTAACGAACCTTTGGGAACACAGCTACTGAGCCTATTATCCAATAAATACGAAAAAGTTATAATAAACCCATATTTGAGCGAGCGCGATAAAAATTAATATTGTAATTGGTAACGAACCTTTGGGAACGGAGCTACTGAGCCTTGTATCCAATAAATAGGGAAAAGTTAAAATAAACCTTTACTTGAGCGAGCGCGATTAAAATTAATAGTATAATCTGTAACGAACCTTTGGGAACGCATCTACTGAGTCTACTATCCAATAAATACGAAAAAGTTAAAATAAACCTCTATTGATAATATTTTCGTCTGCGATTATAAAACTAAAATAAAACGGACCCCTGCTAATCCGACTACCAGACCTTGTATCGGAAATGTCTAAAAATTAAAGTATCGGTTATACTTATTATTACAATCGTGACTAATTATATGAAAACCAAAGGAGAAAACCGAAATAATATTTGTTTAATCCAATTTTTGTTTTTGAACACAAAAACGTAATATACAGTTGGAAAGCTAAAGATTTTAGAAAAAGTATTACCTTATACACAAGCTTGTAAAAGTCAAAGTGTAAAGAGTAATTATAAGCCGATGAAACTAACTGATTATTTTAGATAATAATATAATAGATTTTTTAATAAAACACATGTTTATATATAAATTCAATTTAATTAATTCTTTAATAGTTTCACTCATTTTTATCTCTAACTGTACTTGAAAATTCTTTAATTGATTTTTAAAACGGAGATAAGGGAAAGTCGTGTGTTGCATGCACCATATTTTTCATTAATGGATTGAATGAATTGATAAATACATTGATATCGATAGGAAAGGAAATGTGATGCAGGAAGTAGTCTTTCTACTCTTTTAACTATCCTTATTCCTTACTCTAACTTTTTATTTGACCTTTCTCTCGATATAGCAATTTGATTTCCCCCTAGACTGCTCATGGCGAGGCCCTGTTTGTTATAGGTCGTAGCCTGTAGTGTTGTCCCCACAAGCTGAACTTCTACTCGACACCCGTTAATAATTATTTATATATGATAAATAAAGAGGTTAGAAAAAAGGAAAAGGGAATTCCTGCATCGCATCCATTAATGCTCCGGTGACTGCCTCGTATTTTCTCTTATGATTCTACTCATCTTTATTGCAACACCTGACCGTGTTCATTCCACCAGCTGCCAAGGTAGAAAGTACCAGTAGAAAGTATAAAAGAGGAAGCATTGAAAATATTTTTGGTATATGCAGAAGATATAAGAGGAAATCCTCAATTTATCTCCATACTATCAAAAACAATTTATATATTAAATAATAATATTTTTTTAATATGTAGGTATTACTTTCTTTATTGCAAATTGATAGCAACGATAGAAATTTGTTTTTCTCTCATGTAATGTCAGTGGGAAGAACAAATATTATCTTTCTTAATGGTAAATTAGATTGGGAAAAAGATTAGTAATAATATCTTCATAAAATTGTAAAACAATTAAGATATAAGAAAAACTTAAAAACTGTATAGAAAATAATGTATATATGACTAAACCAAAAAATAAATTATTAAAACAATCCCTTTTTCCCTTGACACAGGCATTTAATCTCCGTGGGCAGTCATCAAGAGCAGGAAAGAGCTCAACTGTTCGGCCCAGAGATTGTTTGAGGGTGTGTGTACTCTGTGGAATGCCATCCTCTTCAGTTCGGACCAAAGCCGGTAATCTAGTGAGTTGAGATCAGGGTTTCTTGAGCGGCATATCTTGCCAGAATGCTGCAATGTTCTCTTGCAGCTGCAGCTGAGTTGAGAAGAATGAGAGTTCCGCAGCTGAGTTCCTTACGAGCTGGAGCAAAATCCTGCTGGAAAACCCATGATATCTAGTAAAGAGAGTTAAGAGTAGATGCTTGAAAACAGGTTCCAAAATTGTCTCGATTTTTATGAGTTTTAATCGTTTCAGACGAAAATGGAGCACTGTGGTGCCATCAAAGCAAACTCCTTACTAAACCATCAGTGAGAAAGAGAATAATATATTATCACTAATTTTTTCATAGATTGTAAAAATTTTCTCATCGCAAATCGAAATCTTTCGATGAAGACCACGTAACGGCCAAGGAACACTTCGCATCTATCTACTCTAATTTGTTTTAAGGAAGTCGTTAACATTTGTCCTCTCATTCTTCAAAATGCAATCATCCTAAGGTCAATTTTTACTATGCGAGACACAGATTCATTTTTCCCCAGACATGATTTATTTGTGTTCGAATGGGATTTCTTTTCATTCGGGCAGCCATTTCAATCACTGAATTTGCCGTCCACACAGAAGGGTGATGACCCGGTCGAGGTCTGTCACATTCAGATAGTGTCTCATTAAATTGATTTATAGTTTGGTATACGAATAAACGGTTAGTACCCAAAGCTTTCAAAGTGTTGAAAAACTCTAACCTACATTTTTCAACTTTATGTAAGGCGACAACAGATATTCGGTTTTATTTATCATCCCACTGCACGTTAACTGAGTGAAAGAAATAAACAAACTAATTGGGATTATTACCCTGACATGTAAAGAAAATAATCTGATAAACCTCACCTTTATTATCTAAGTAGTAACCAAGGATGCAAACAAAATTCAACTTCTGTTACCGTATTTATGACAGAACTAGATATATAATATCTTTGCATTTGTATCAGTGATTGTGAAAATAATATTTTGAAAATTTAGAAAAAGAAAAATAGTAATTATGGTCTGGATCACATGCAATGCTCAAACCGATTTGACAATTTTGATTTACACCTCATGTTAAAATAAAAAATATATATTTGGTAACGATGTATGTATATCATATTAAATAATATTGTTATTGTTTGAGCCTGAACATTATATTTTTTTGCTGTATATTTTGTTTATAATTTAAAAATCAAATTAAATTAAAAATAGTTTTTTTTTTTTATGAGGAAAATATTTCTTTTGTTGGTTTGCATGTTATATTTACGTCTTTTAGTGTTTATATTCAAGTGTAGTTAGGGATTAGACAGATAACAGTGTCCCTCTTGCCCTCAAGACAGTACCGATCGCACAAGTAAGCAGAGAGCACGCTTCTTTCGTTAGGCCTTCAAACCATCTTCGACCAGGACTGACTTCGTCTCATCTTTTTAAAGATAATCAACCGTCCTTCCAGTGGATCACATTCGCCTACCCGTCGTGTAGAGCCAAACAATTTATGGACAGATAACTATCCTATATATATTTTTTTTTCTTATTATATTTATTCATTTTTTGTACCATTAGTAGTAAGACTAACCTACTAACCCAATTTTAGAACCTTTTTTTTTTACAGTTAGGTTATTAGAAGATTTTTTTGATTTTTTTTTTTTATAAATCAAATGGTTTTTATATTTTTTTTGTAAATTTTCCTCATATTTTTTTATTAAACTTTTATTTATTTTGTTTACTTTCAATTTTATCTTTTTATTTAATATTACCTTTTTTTTTATTTTAACGATTAAGTACTCAAGGCCAGCTCTTTTCGATACGGGATCGAGTCTACGTTAGCCCATTCTTTTATTTCGTTTTAATGTCACTCATCCCAACAGTTATATTATTTTTGTTTATAAGAACTTTTGTTAGTGTCTTATTTTCATTCTTCTTCTATCACTCTTCGAACGAAAAGCTACAAAGAATTCATCAATTTGATGTGTTGTGACACCACCATTGGCCGGTAAGGTGGAATGGTCTGAATGTAGGGTATATATGATAATATTACATTCTTTCCCATCAAGTACAATGGTAATGGTGAGAAGTTACTTCATTCATATTATAATATATTATATATATATATATATATATATATACTAGCTGTAGCCCGCGGCTTTGCTCGCGAATATTTTATTTTGTCTTTATTTAAATTTGCACAAATGCGTTTATGAGTAGTGACTATAGAACGCATAAGATTGAGCAGTTGTTTGGGAATGTGGTAACAAAGGAACTTCTAATAAAACACACTTATTTAATGTTTTTCTTTATGTTGTATTTTCTTGGTGGCTGCACTCTCAACCAACTTCTTTGCTATATAGTCAAACATGTCAACAAGTATTCCATCATTATAAGACGTATAAATTTTCATGAAATATAAATATTATATTTTTAACAATTACATTTATCAAAGTTGTTTTAAAGTAAAAATTTTCCCACTCGTTGGATCAATGTATATCAATCACATTTATGTTGCAAACGCGACTATATACCACGATTACGTTACAGCTAAAATATATTGAGTAATTTTGGCCATGCCTACTTCTGCCGGATCGCTATAGTATATTTAACAGAATAAAATGACAACTTATTAGGCTAAAGGTTAGAATTATGGTTGGTGAGGAAATTGATTGAATAACAACTTAACCTATTACTATAATTAATCTAATATAAGTATAAATATCTTGTTTCTAATATCGAGACACATTGACAAAATCTGGTGCGCGCAACAAACGACTTTCACTTACCTCCATTATTTATTAAAGAATTTTTAAACAAATTTAGAAACGAAAATAAATTGTTAAATAATTATTTACATTTATTTTTTATAATAGACGTGCGTATTATTAAATAATCTATTATTATCTACGACAATCAGTTTGTATTATCGGATTTTCATCACTTTCCGTTAACTTTTACAATATTATGTTAATATTTTTTCTTAAATCTTTTGCATTCCAACGGTATATTATATATGTATATTACTGTTCTTAAGTCCAAAAACATAAAATTGGATTAAAAAAATATTTTTGCAGTTATCGAATTTGATCAACTTATATATTTACCTGTCTTTTAGATTTAAGAATGAGATGATATGGTGGATTTCATAAAAACTACTAAATTAAAGATACTTTAGAAGAAGAAATGTTGAAATATCGGTATTTAAGCCCTGTCAGACTATTTCAATCAGAATGAAACCTACATGATATAAAGCCCGTCCAATTCTACATCGATATAGCGAGACGTATTCGAGAAAATCGTAAATAGGTGCAAAATGCATGGAATAAAGTGACCCTTTTGGTTAGCTGATTTTGGTAAAAACGTTGCTGTAACATCTCAGGCGTATAGATGTCTTAAATATGAAATTTCAGTTTCAAATGATTTTTCGTTTACGCGCTGGACCTACCACAGACAAACATACACAGAGACCTTTTTACGGGACTTGGTCATTTAGATTCAGGGGACCCTAAAACGTGTATTTCCGTTGAAAAATGGAATTCGAAAGTTTTCATCGATCGCAATACTTTCCCTTACTATATATCCAATATCCCACATATAGGTAAGTGAAAGCAAAAATAAAACAAAAACTACACTTCATTATCTTTGTTTGCGGTTTGTCGAATCCAATTTTATACATAAAATAAATTAAATTAAATTAAAATTACTACAAATTACGAAAGATGTTGATAGTGACTATGTTTGATATGAGGTGATATAAAAGAAATACAGAGTGAATAGCAATGAACTACTCTGTTTATGATGTAGTAGCGGTGTCACGTGACGTAATAGAGGTTAAGTAAAGATGGTTTGTCAATGTAATGCAGCATATTAATGTTTATATAAATTTAATTTCTCCAAATTTTCAATTATTGTTTTCAGTTTAATTATTCATTATTTTTCTTACTATTATTTTTCTAATTATAAATTTATTTTAGGAGATTGGCAAACCAACTATTACCTTCCACAGAACGATATATATTTTTAAATGTTATCAATTGATAAAAACATATGGTTGATTTTTATTATCAAAGAAATATATAAAGAGGATATACACATTATAATAAATAAATCTTAGTTTTGTGTGAAACTGTGTACATTGTTAAATTATTAGCAACACGCTAAAATGATAAATAAAAGATTATTATTTCATGTCCGATATCAATTTTATTTACTATATGTTACAATATTTCTTATAAATTGGAATAGTATCTTTGCCAATTAGTTAAAATGATTTTGCCTAGATGGTTAGAAATTTTTTATTGCCATTCAAATGAGTACTTATAATTTTTCTTAAAACGTATAGTAATGTGTATTTTATTATAACAGGAAACTATGGAGTGAATGTATATTTTATCTCATCCTCGTCGCCAACTAATATGTATTTTATTATAACTGGAAACTACAATGTGAATGTATATTTTATAAATAAGAACGCATAGAATAATTATAAATGGAAACTATAATTTATCAAAGTTGTTTTCAAGTGAAAATACTACCACTCGTTGTATCAATGTATATCAACCACATTTATGTTGCAAACGTAACTATATAACACAATTACGTTACACCTAAAATATATCGAGTAATTTTGGGTATGCCTACTTCTATTGGATCGCTATTGTATATTTAATAGAATTAAATGACAACTTATTAGACTAAAGTTAGAATTATAGTTGATGAAAGAAGTGATTTAAAAACAACTTAACCTATTACTATAATTAATCTAATATAACTATGAATATCTTGTTTCTAATATCGAGAATGGAACAGGCCTTCGACCGAGTCTGGCACTCGGGATTGCTTCACAAGCTCCGCCAATTCCTTCCCCCTACATACTTCCTTATTATCCACTCCTCACTGGCAGATCCTTCAAAATCAATCATAATAATTCATTTTCGTCCATTTTTAGTCAGTCTGCTGATGTCCCTCAAGGTAGTATCCTAGGACCCATCCTTTACACAGTTTATACAGCTGATATCCCAACCCATCCTAACACCTTCCCTTCTACCTATGCTGATGACACTTGTGTGTTATCAGTCAATACTGATCCAACTATTGCCTCTCAAACTCTCCAATCCCACCTCAGAGACCTTGAAGTATGGTGTCAGAACTGGAGAATTAAAATAAATTCCAACAAATCCAACCAAATTACATTTACCCTTCGTCGTAAACCTATGACTTCCTGCCCTACTGTCTCCTTCAATAATACTCCTCTTGTCCCGGTTGAACAGATCCGATATCTAGGACTGCACCTTGACAAACGCCTCACTTGGAATCCTCATACAAGACTGAAACGACAAGAAGCTGCACGACGTTTTCGACTACTTCAACACTTACTAGACAAACGTTCTAATCTTCCACTTAACTCATCTAATAAATGACTCATCTACATGACTATCATAAGACCAATATGGACTTACGGAGTTGAGCTCTGGGGCTCTACTAAACCATCAAATTCTTCTCGTATCCAATCCCTTCAGTCCAAAATCCTTCGTAAAATCCTCAATGCTCCTTACTTTGTCACCAACAAACTCATACATAAAGACCTTAATGTCCCATATGTTGCTGATTTGGCCCGTACGAGGTATCAATCCTTTCATGACAAACTCCATTTCCACCCTAAACCTTTCGTTTCAATCCTTTCTTCCTCTTCAATTCCTGACAATCCTCCGAGGCGTCTGAAAAGGAGATGGCCCCGGGACCTTCTAGTTTAGAATATTTTTAGAGTTTTTCCATTGGGAAGCTTCTCTACATGTGTTTCATGCCTTTTTTATGTTTCATTTAAATTTACTTGTTGTATTACTTGTTATACAGTTGTAAATTCCAATAAATAAATATATATAAAAAAAAAAAAATATCGAGAAACATTGAAAAATAGAACAAAAAATACACTTCTTTATCTTTGTTTGCAGTTTAGTGCATTCAATTTGATAAATAAAATAATTTAAATTAAAATGGCTACAAATTACGAAAGATGTTGATAGTGACTATGTTGAATGAGGTTATATAAAAGAAATACAGGCGAGTAGCAATGAACTACTCTGTTTATAATAAATAAAAGATTATTATTTCATGTCAGATATCAATTTTATTTACTCAATGTTACAATTACATACCAGTCCCTAGTAGCCACATCCAAATTGTTCAATAACATCGCTTTATCTTTTAAACATAATCGTTGTTTATCATCATAACTCCTTTGCAACTCATAACCCTATGCAAGTCATTCAAATGAGTACTTATAATTTTGCTAAAAACCTATAGTAATATGTATTTTATAACTGGAACCTATGGAGTAAATTCATATTTTATCCCATCCTCTTCGCCAACTAATATATTTTTTATTATAACTGGAAACTATAATGTGAATGTATATTTTATAAATAAGAACGCATAGAAACAACCAACCACTTATTTATTTATTTATTTATAACATGCATCTACCCAAAGAGGGTCATTAGCATATGACATACTTTATAGGTGAATATAACATTTGTTTTTTTTTTTCTTTAACATTGCTAATAAACTATATATGATTATACACTCCACAATTTTTTAAAAACACAAATAAACACTGCCCTCACTGTCACCAAGAGCGACGTCCAGCCTTTTACTTTGCAGTATTTTGCAGCTCCTTCTTGCTTTGCTAAATGCCTCGCAGTCCATTAGGACGTGCTCAACGGTCAGCGGTGTCTTGCAGGTCCTGCAGGTCGGTGTTCTACTATATATTTCTTTCTTAACATTTTCGCTTCTATTAATGACGAGAACTTCTCCCAATTTGCTTTTTTAAACAGCCATCTAGAAATACCTGTGGAATTTTATTGTAATTGGGAAGTGATCAGTTCCTTACAAGGTATCTTTTATTTGCCAATGAACTTGGAAAAAATCAGTTTAAAATCTTCGTAATGCTTGTAGAAATCGTTACAGTTCCACTGCATAATAACAGAGTTCTTACAATTAATTTTCATAAAATAAAAACTTATAAAATTAGTTCATGATGTTCAAGAGTTTCTTAATCGATTAGTCAGTGCTTTCATCGGTGTTGGTCACACTTTCTATTGTGTCCCACTGTTTTTTTAAGAATTTAGTAATTTTTAATTTTGTACGGCGATCGTGTATTAGAGATTTGGTATCCATCAGCATGGCCCTGAGGCCTTCTGTATCACTAGTAAATTCACGAACTAATTCCCTAACGTTTTTAGTGGTAGACGACAGTTGAATAATTTTGGACATCTCATCAAAAGATATAGGATATTTCTTGCTATTTTTTACTATGATCTTTCGGGCGCCTTCAAGGTTACTAGTAGAATTGATCTCAGTCTTTTTTAATTTCTTTGTTTTTTTATTGACACTTTGGGTAGCTACTGTCGGTGAAAATTCATTAAAATCAGTTGTATTTTCGGAATCTGCTAAGGGATCGAACGTTGGGTTTAATTCAGTTGTGGATGCAGTGGAAGGAGTAGTGGTGGAATGACACCGTTTGACGCCAGAGACCATAAAAGGTATCGATATTAAGTTATTACTATCGATTCCAGCTGTTGTTTCGATAGGTTGTTTCCCTGTAATGATACCTTCAGTTATAACCTGGCTCACGGGGAGCTTCTTCACCATGATAATGTTGTCATGGCGACTGGCTGGCGTTGGCGCTACTGTAATATTGCTATTAGGAATAATATGGTTTGGCGTATCTAATATGAAATTATCTATGTTTTCTTTGTTCCTGACGCCGATTGTTTCATTATTAAAATTGATTAGTTCATTTTCTTGTTGGTTAATTTGAGACTCAGGGATATCACCGTTATTTTCGCACTCAGGGCAATCAGTAGAAATGTGGCCCGGCTGCTTACAAATAAAACAAGTGACAATGTCCTCACTGAAAAATATTCGGTAAGGGACACTGTCATGCTTTATTAGTAATGATGAAGGGAGCTTGCTTAGATCTTCAGGCGGGATATAAACCTGCCTTCTAAAACTAAGTACGTGGGCTAATCTTGGGTCTTGGTATCCGACTCTAAGAAAATGCATAGATGACACTAATTTCAAGCCTAGGCTTTTAAGTTCTTTTTCTATTGTTTCGTGCGGTATGGATGGACATGCATTCGAAATTATTATTCGTTTGGCTGGGTTCACTAAGCGTTTCATAAGAATTTCTTTACCATCTATGACTACCGATTTATGGTTTTTTAAAATAGTATCGACTACTTCTTTGTTGTTGAAATGGATACAAAATCGGGAGTTAGAGCTCCTAGATGTATAGCAAATGAATTGAGGATCAATCAGAGATGCAATTTTAAGAACGTATTCCTTTTGTTTGATGCCTGGATGGGTGTGTAAAATTATAGCATTTTCACGTTTGGGGAATCGTTCGGTAGCGGTGGCTTTGGCGTAACTTGTTTCGGTAGGGTTAAGGTTATGCGTTGCTTTACTATTGTTTGACATACTTTCCACTAATTTTTCGTTTCGGTTGATTGGTCTCAAAACTTTAGGGGATAATGAAGGCATAATCGGTTTTTCTAACATGGCTACAGAGACAAAAGCTCTGAGCACCTATAAAGACGTTTTGTTGCCCAACTTATAAAAATTGTAGCTACTTCCAATTTATTGATGAAACACGCGCCATCAAATAGTCTATATAGCAAGAACTAATGAATATTTCATGAGAAAACACTCTGTAAAATAAAAAAACTTTCAGACTGACCTGAAGAGTGACTGCTTCATACGGGTCCCAAACAGCTGTTTTCAACCAACCACTTATATTTGAATTAATAATCACATATGTGAAGATATGGCAAGGTTACTTACTGGGAACCAGTGTTGCCACAGTTAAACAAATTTTGTTTTACGTTTTAGAAAAATATATTTTTCAACCATTAAGAATAATAATAAAAACTATCCTATCATTTAAGTTGGACTAAATAACAGATACTAACGAAGTTTGATCAAAATCGGTTCAGTAATTTCAGAGTTTATCGCGAATAAACATTGTGACACGAGATTTATATATATATATATATATATATATATATATATATATATATATATATATATATATATATATGTATACACACACACACACACACACATTTCCAAGTCTAACCTTAAATGGTCACCTAATCACCTTCCTCTGTCAAAATCCTGGATTTTACCATTGACTAAACACACTCCTGTAAACCCCATATTGCCCAAAGCTCCCGAAAAACAATAAGTACTTACTCACTTATTTTCCTCCAATTTGCCTACTGCTTAGGGGTATACGGTGGCCTCTCGATTGTGCTCGAGGACAAGCTTTAAGTTAAGTTATGCACGTAAATTGTAATTGTTTGTTTGTTTATTTATTTAACGTCACTTTGTGCTACTATGGCTAATCGGACGATGCTACAGTGGGAGTCCTAAATTTTGCCAATCCAGGTTTTATTAGGATAGGGATCTTTAACGAGTACCTGACATCGCTCAGGCTCGGGACCACCTTTTAACGTCCCCTCCAAAGGACGGCGTAACTAAGGATTTTTTACTCCCATTAAAAAATCCTAGGACCACCTGCGGGTTTGAACCCGTGACCTTTAGCATGGGAGGCTGTTACGCTAGCCACCCACCTACAAGTGATCCCTTAAATTGTAATTAAAATCATTTAATTAAATTTAGGTTATAAGTTATCACTACAGCTGCACTATTAATACTAATTTTATTTTATCATTTACATGAATGAATCGTTTAAATCGATTGCAATTAACAAGATTTAACATTATATCATGTTGGCATAGATAATGTGTGGGTGTGTGCGCGCGCGCGTGTGTGTGTAAAAAATATGTGACGTTTAAAAGAGTAAATATATGAAAATAGAAAGAGACACTCTCAGTACGAGCAAGTAGGTAATATTTGTTTGTACAAATCGTTTAAGTAGTTTTAATAGATCTGATTTTTGGAAGTATCAACCAACACTAAATTTAATTTAGAATGTGCATTCACACGGAGCTTCCCCTTTTGGGTATGATGAAAACTTTTGTTAAATATTCAAAAACCGTGGATAATTGATTGTACTTGGCTTTAAGGTTGATTAAGTATCTGAATGCTCTTTATAAAATGGCCCATCCAGATGGAAAGTAGATGTTTGGTAACTCCTCCAAGGTGTATCGGAATGGCGCCAAAAAATAATGGAGGCTAGAATAAGTTGTAAAGGCTTGTGTTATCGTCGGCGGGTTTAGAAACAGTCTGGTGAGAATAAGTAGGATGAATTTTTCGCTTCAAACATAAATACTGGTTGATAGCACTAAAGTCCTAGCCATTAAAAGCACTCAAACGATTTATACAAAAAAAAAAAAATGTTAAATTAACGGCATAATGTTAAGGTCAAGATTTAAGTTTTATTTAAGCAATAAGGAAAGATAATACTTCTGTAATACCTATATATATATATATATATATATATATATATATATATATATACTAGCTGTAACCCGCGGCTTTGCTCGGGGACAATTTAAATATTGTCTTTATTTAAATTTGTACAAATGCGTTTATGAGTAGTAACTATAAAACGCAGATGATAGAGCAGTTGTTTGGGGATGTGGTAATAAAGAAATTACCAATAAAATTTATTTTATTTTTTCTTACTGGTGTTTTTTCTTGGTGGTTGCACCACACATTATAAGACGTATAAATTTTCAAGAAATATAAATATTATATTTCTAAAAATTATATTTATCAAAGTTGTGTGAAAATATTCCCAATCATTGTATCAAAGTATATCTATCACATTTATGTTGCAATCGTGACTATATACTACTATTACGTTACAGCTTAAATATATTGAGTCATTTTCGGTATGCCCACTTTTACTGGATCGCTATTGTATATTTAACAGAATAAAATGACATATTATCAAACTAAAGTTAGAATTATTGTCAATAAGGAAATTTATTTTAAAATAACTATTACTATAATTAATCTAAAGTAACTATCGATGACTTGTTTCTAATATCGAGACACATTGAAAAAATCTGATGCGGGCAACACACGACTTTCACTTACCTCGGATGTTAAAATTTAAAAACTATTAAACATACTTCAATTTGACAAATATTTGATGTTGATTTTAATAGAACGGGTATTCATTTGCGTTGGAAACATATGATTTAGATTAAATCATATAACTATATTAAATTTTTAATCAGTAAAACGTTTATTTTTTCCTGAAAACTGGAAGGTGGCTATAATTATCCCTATCGAGAAAAATGACAAAGGCATTAGTATCAATAATTATCGACCTATATCTCTCCTTTCATGTGTATCGAAACTACTAGAAAAAATGGTTAACAATAGATTGACATATTATTTAGAAAAACGAAACTTTTTTTCAACTTCGCAATACGGCTTCAGGAAAAACCGCTCAACCATTGACCAAATAATGAAGTTTGAATATGAAATACAGACAGCTTTCTCTAATAAAGAACACTTAGTTGCTGTATCCATTGATATCCAAAAAGCATATGACACTATGTGGAGATACAATGTCCTAAGCACTCTTTCAAAAGAAGGCCTCACGGGGAGATTACTGATATTCATCAATAACTTCCTCAAAGAAAGAAAATTCAAGGTTAAAGTTGGACCTAACCTTTCTCAAACGTTTCTCCAGGAAAACGGTACGCCGCAAGGATCCGCTCTGAGCGTAACATTATTCCTGATAGCAATAAACAGCATAGCACAGACAACACCACCTGAAGTAAGATGTTCTTTGTTTGCTGACGATTTTACAATTTATATAAGAAACAAGTCGTTAGAGTATATTGAATGGAAGTTACAAAAAACATTGAAGAACCTTGAAGCATGGTCTAGGACCACAGGTTTTAGCTTTTCAAGCTCCAAAACAATAGCTGTACACTTTTGCAGGGAAACAAAATGTCAAACACACCCGTCACTGACACTTTTAAATCAACCCATTTCCTACGCCAGCACTATCAAGTTCTTAGGCATCTACTTTGACCAAAAACTAAACTGGTCTCAACACATTCGTCATATAAAATTAAAATGTCAAAAAGGCTTAAATTTACTTAAAGTACTAGCCAACACTCAGTGAGGATCTGACCGGCGAACGTTATTAACGATATACCGGGTCCTTTTCAGACCTATAATTGACTATGGAGCTGTCGGTTGTGGTTCAGCTAGCGCTTCGACTTTGAGGTTACTGGATCCAATTCACAATCAAGCTCTTCGCCTCTGTATCGGAGCATTCAGAACAACACCTGTCGCAAGCCTGTACGTGGAGAGTAGTGAGCCCTCATTAGAAACAAGAAGGAAATACCTGCTACTGGCATACGTGGGCACGTTGATGTCAAGAAAAAAACTTTTTTTCTTCTGAATCCACGGCATATCCAATTGCAAGCGAAGAACCCCACGAATCGTGTAAATGTTTCTACAACAGGTTCAAAAAACTGACAAACGATTTACAACTAGTAATTCCAGAAATCTTTACGATGCCAAATAGCTCAGTACCAAATTGGATGGAAATGGAAAACCAGATCTATTACAGTTTAACTGTATTCCCAAAGCTCACCACACCTCAACATGTATACGACCAGCTGTATAAAGAGCGGGAAGAACAATATTCCGATTACCGCTTTTGGTTCACGGATGCTTCTAAATCGATCTCCGAAGTTGGTTGTGCTGTTCTCATGGGCCCTATTTGTAGCAAAAAAGTTTTACCAGAACCAAATAGTGTATACAGTGGAGAGCTCTACTTGATCTGGAAAGCCTTGAAAATCATAATAAAACACGACCACCAACATCACCTGATTGTAACTGATTCTCTAAGTGATCTAAAGTAAATAGAGAATAGGTACTCAAAAGAAGCCTTGGTTCAAAGAATCCAGATTCTCGAGAAAGAATGCGAAAGTGAAGGAAAAACAATAAAATTTTTGTGGGTCCCATCTCACTTGGGCATAGGAAGCAACGAGGACACTGACCGAGCAGCTAATAATGCAAGGATGGACTCTGGAAGGGAAGTGACACGTGTCAATAAGACAACTGCATCGGACAACTGAATCGGACAACTACATCGAAAATACGTCAAGAAAAGGATTTATACTAAATGGGCTGCTGAGTGGAGTAGAACTAAAGACAAATTAGGAAAAATTAAAGAGACTCCAGGGATATGGGAAACGTCAGAGAGGAAAAACCGGCGCGAAGAAATGGTTCTTGCCAGGATAAGAAGCGGACACACAGCACTGACACATAGTTACCTACTGAAAGGATTGTACCTACCGACCTGCAGGACTTGTGAGGCACCTCTGACGGTGGAGCACATCGTACTGCACTGCGGGGCCTTCAGCGTTGCAAGAACAGAGTGCGGAATTGACACCAGGCTGGAAATAGCACTAGGTAACAGTGAAGTGTGTGTTCAAAAAGTATTTAAGTTTTTAAAAAAATGTAAAGTCTTCAATGTGATTTAAGATATAATGTCCTTCTACCAAATATTCACCATTATTGTCTTGTAAATGAAATTATTTTAAGAGAAAAAAACAAAACAATTATGTATATAGCTAATGACCCTTAATGGGTAGATGCTCTGTATAAATAAATAAATGGTGATAAATGGTTCCGTGATAAATGATTTATATTAAAAACTATATATCTTTCTATTCTTAGTATCATTCCATCTACTATTTTACACAAGAAAACACTTCCAATTTATTGTTTATAATATAATCCATATTTATTGAAGTTAAAATGTTAATTATTTATTTATAGTCAAGTTAGATTTCAATTATGTTTCGAAGCTATTCCAAATTCGTAATTCTTTTCATTCAATAAATATTTTTTACAACTATTAGTTTTTCCAATTATTTTTTAATAATAAATAAAGAGATTTCCATAAAGGAAAACCACTAAGATGGACAAAAAAATAATATTGTTTTTACAAAATAACCGATTTAAGTACGAGTACAAAATCAATCTGTCGCAAAACTGTTTTTGTAAATCATAATATTATACGTCATTGTTATCTATACTTCTATATAAGCCATGTGGTCTGAAACAAAAAAAAAAAAAAATTCTTGTTTTTTTGATGCAGTTATGAATCACAGATAATAATTTATAAAACACCTGATATATCTATTGAAATAATTGGCTTATCTAATCATTTCGAACTTCTTTTAGTATCTCCACTCTTTACTTACTGAACACAATGCTATTTCTCTGTGCAATATTCTTAGTGTCGTTTGAGTTTATTTCTTCCCTAGCAGTTGCCCAAGGCTTTCAAAGGTAATGTAGTAAATATTAATAAAATAATGTTGTTAAAGTAAGATTTTTCAAAATCACCGATTTATTCTTATAACAATGTTGAGATGAGCCGTATCAAAGATTTACTTACATTAAGTATTAACATGCAATTTTTCTCTGAATATTTTTATTTTAATTTTTATTAAAAATCTTCTCATGAACGGTCATCTATTCATTTCCGTTGGCTTGGCCATAAGTTATTCAAAAAAGATATAACACACACACACACACACAACATACATAATATATATATATATATATTATTATATATATATATATATATAATATTCAATAATGAAATCCGGGATAAGAAAATAAAACAACAAGGAAAAGGTGGACAGAAGAGAGGAAGAAAAAAAATTAGAAAAAACGTTTATATATCTGTGGCGGTCGTGAATAAGTGGTTAAGTCAAAATCTTTCATTTTACAGGTGAACTTAAACTTTACGTAATACTCAAATAGAGTTATAACATACAGCTTTCTTTCTACCTAAAATTTCTTACACCAAGAAATTTCTTTATACAATTTAACACGTCATGGGAGACGGTCTGAGGGAGCGATATGTGCCGTTAACTCATTATATATATATATATATATATATATATATTATTATATATTATATATATATATATATATATATATATATATATATTATATATATATATAACTCGAGTTATCCAGTTTTTCACGACCCCCACAGATATATTGAATCGCCCTTGCTACACGCGGGTGCCATTTTAAATGTGGCGTCATGTATAATTAAAAAACGCTGCAAATTATTACACAATGGTTTATTATTTCCAAATAACAATATTAGAGTATAACTGTTTATATGGCTGTTGATATGCAATTAAGTACAATAATATGAAAAACACTAATTCAAAGCATCATATCATAACACTACCACTGATTTCAAAACGCAATATCTAAGCTAGTTGTTATCCAAATTCAATGATTCTTTTTTCATTTGGTCCAAAATTACATTCTCTATTTTTCCACTCAATGTGATGTATGTATGAGTGTGTGTATGTGTATATAAGTATAAGTGAATTCTTGACTATTGTATTGATTCATTATTATGTATATATTTTATTGTAATTTTATGCCGTCGAAATATTGTATGAATGTAGTATGTATGATATCTTTCAGCACTACTATAAATGTCCAAATTGGGACAGATTGTAATTTTACTCAATAAAAATTGTTGAAAAAAAAAAATATTCCCAACTGCCACTTCTGTTGACAAGTGGGCGTGGCCCTACTTATTCTTTGTGCACAGCTATGGTTAAGTTAGGTTTCCCGCCTTTTTACGGAGGGGTATCGTTACCCCCACCACAGTCCCCATTTCTCCTACTTTTTGAATTTCCCTCTAGTAAATCATCACCCACCAGCCAATTTTTTAAATTATCCGCGTCTCCCCAATATGCAACTAATACTTCCTTTCATGTTCTTTCCCTAATTTAACTTCTATAAACTCTTACAAAACCTTGTTTAAAATATAACTAAAATTGTTTGAAATAATCTTACCTTAGTATGTCCGAATTGGGATATCTATTTGACGTAGAGCGCACTGGATATAGTTGGTAGAAAAAAAAATATGACCAGATGGTGATATAATGGACCTCTTTGTAAAGTGGGCGAGAGATAGGTAGCTCCTAATTACCATCTCAGAGCCATCGCCCACAGCATCTTTTAGCAGTATCATCATCAACCGGTCATCCATCCTTTGTACCTTAGCTCCACCTGGTCGATGGTGTCTTCAGAGCGGGGAACAAACCTGTCAATCCATTCTATTTAGTCCATGTGAGAAGAAAGGGAACAGAAGGAATCACAGGATAAATAGCCACAAAATGTATAGCTGTTTGTAATGAAAATGTGGTGCGAGAAACATTCAACCACTTTCACTTACCTCCGTTGTTAAAATCAATTAAGGAGTGTTTAGCTTTCCAACGGTATATTATACATTTATATTACTGTTTTTACCGTACGCATAGGTATCTTATGGCGGAAAGAAAGAGTCGTGGGAGGGATAAGCACCAGGCTGGATGAGCTGGTGAAGCGCTCGTGTTTTTTGTTTATTTTGTGACCAAAAAGTAAAAACGTCTTTGATCATAAGTTTTCGTCTGTATTAGTCAAATTTTATCTGTTTTTAATTAGGTAAGTGTTAATCTTTCAGAGAATTATTGATATCTGTTGTTGTTCTGGGTATAATTCTTATGATTTTTTATAACCTCGCTTTTGTTTTAAAATTCCAGGTTGGGGTTAGTTGAGCTATAGTTGTTTTGTTTATTATATTTTCAGTTAATTAACCAAAGAACATTACTTCAGGTTTTGTTAATCTATCACTAACACTACATAAATTTACTTTCATTTTGTCAATTGCAACAGTGACAATGATCTTTAAGTTCCAAAGCTCTAATTATTTTTTTTTTAGATATAAGCTATATGAGTAATAATATAAACATTTAAGTCTGATTTTATATAGCAAGACTGAATTTAATGTTGAAGTTAATCTTAAGATACGTTAATGTTATGTTGATCCTAGTTTTAGTTAATTATTCAAAGAAAATTTCTTTAAATTTTGTAGTTCTGGCACTGACAAAGAGCTGATTGTTAAACACGTATATTACTTTATTTCTAGTCGAAATTGAACCCATGATTTGGTTAGACAATCTTAGTGCTCAACTTACCCCATACTCTTGCTCAACTTACCCCATCTATGGGGTACATTGAACATACTTGACTTCCTGGATTTAAATAGCTGTAACTCTTAAATTCGATTACTCACAAACAAATTACTTTCAACACTTTTCCTAAGGGATAAATCACGAATCCATCAAGCCGCTTAAAAATTTATTGAGACTTATCATTGAGGAGCTATATCCGTTTAAGTGAAAAAATTCTCAACTAGTTCCACCTTACCCTAACCATTAATTCATTAATTAAATCATCAATAAATTCATGAGAAACCACTATTTGCACATTTTTAGCCTCTTATTGTTTATGGGAGACCTGTTACTATTCTCAGCTGACAATAAGCTTTTTTTTATTTTTCACCATTTGGTACATTTGAGATTAACTTGAGAAAAAGTACATATTCAATGTTGCTATCGGTTTTTATTTGTATCTTTTATTCATGTTAACTTTAAAAATTTACTATATGACTAAATAATTATGTATCGAATGAATCCGGGCAGATTGCACTTCCTCTATTTACCGTATAATATTCTTAGTGGACGGAATGTCCCAGATTAAAAATTATTTTTCATTCATCCATATAAGGAAATGCAAAGTTGTTTGCAGTCTGCAAAATGGTTAATCGCAAAAAAAAAAAAAATTATCAGATAACCTTGGAGCGTCACTTGAGTTATTGTGTTGTGCTGAGAAATAGATAAATATTTACTCAATATAACTTCGAAAAAACGTTTATTAAACAAAATAAATTACGTTCATTGATAAAATGAGATATAATATACAATATTACCGATACGAGACAAAATGTAGAGTATTTCTGCACTTCTGCAGTTAATAAAAAAGGGCTGAGATAACCTTTAGTTTATTTTATTTTTAGATTTTTTAAATCGAAGTTTGTACTTTTTAATTAGAACCTTAAATCGGTGAAAAGTAATTTTAATAGTACAAATAGCGTTTCCATCTCGAATATTTGATTGAGAAATATTACAGTTTGTTACATAATGAACAGTAGTAATAGAGATGTAGTACACATTCATACAATATATACAGAATAATGATGATAAAGTCAAATTACATAAAATCGGAAGTAAATAAATTCAAATACATACAAGAAAATAACAATTAAAAAAAACAACAAACAAATCAAAACAACCTGTAGTAGAGATGAATACAAGTTGGGAAATAAATAAAAATCATACAAGCAAACTTAACTATATACAATATATACAATCTGCTAAAGGGAACCTAGACTCCGCTGCTCCCTCCACAAGTAGGGGGAGAAGCCGAATCCAAGAGATCCCAGCGCCTCTCACCCGGCGCTTCAATGGTGTAAGCCAGTGGAGACCGAGCTAGGGCGGAATAGCCACAAACATACAGTACATGAGTGGAGGATCTGACCAGTGTCAGAACTCCAGAATAAATGTTTACAAAACGTCGCGGGGCCACTGCTGTTTCAATCTTCGAGGAGGATTGTAGGGATGGGTGGAGCTGGAGAGCGATTGAGCAAGAGGGTTTGGGTGATGAAGAAGGTTCTGATGGAATTTGGAGAATTTGGATGGTACCAGGTCTAAAATAAATAGAATATTAAGGTCGTGGTGTAGGGTACAGTTGGTAACGTAATAAGGAGCATTAACTATTGTTCGAAGGACATTAGATTGGAAGGATTGGATACGTTTGATGTTAGAATGTTTAGTTGTCCCCCATAGTTCAAGTCCGTAGGTCCATATAGGTTTCAGTACTGTCTTATATATTAGTAATTTGTTGTCGACTGTAAGATGAGATTTTCTGTCTAGTATTATAGTTTGTATAACCGGCCGAATCTGCGGTTGAGTTCTATCCTTTTAAGTCTTGTATGTGGGTTCCACGTCAGTCTTTTGTCTAGTAAAAAGCCAAGGTACCGGACTGTGTCTGAGGAAGGAAGCGGTATGGAATTGAATTTAACTGTTGGACAGGATTTACGTCGAAGGATGAAAGTAACGTGTGTGCATTTGCTTTCGTTCACCTTAATTCGCCAAGCCTTACACCAGTCTTCGACAAGGGAAAGGTGCCTTTGGAGATTTAGCGATGCTACTTCAGGATCGGAATGGGATGATAAAATGGCTGTGTCATCAGCAAATGTTGCCAGAAAGGTTTTGGGATCGGTAGGGATATCGGCAGTGTAGAGGATGTGGAGAACGGGTCCTAAGACGCTGCCTTGAGGAACACCGGCCTCAACAGAATAATGTTTGGAAAATTCGGAACCACAACGAACTCGGAAGGAGCGGTTTGATAAATAGAATCGGAGGATTAGATATAAAGATTGAGGTAAATGGGTTTTGAGGTTAAAGAGCAGTCCCGGGTGCCATACCCGGTCAAAAGCTTGAGCTATGTCCAGAAAGGCACCCGAACAATACTCCTTGCACTCAAGGGCGGAGGAAATGTGGTCTACAACTCGGAGTACTTGCTGAACCGTGGAATGTTGAGGACGAAATCCAAACTGGTGTGAAGGAAAATTGTGAAATTAGGCTAGGATTCGTTTTAAGGAGTTTTTCTAAGATTTTGGAGAGGATCGGAAGAAGGCTAATAGGTCTGTAGGATGACGTACAGTTGGAGGGTTTGCCTGGTTTTAGGAAAAGGATGATAATCGAGTGTTTAAAGGGAATTAGTACCCTTAAAATATTTTATTCGTTAATCACTGGTATTCACCATATATAGAAAATATATAATAAGGGAAAGTATTATGAAAATTTTCGAAGTTCAGTTTTAATGCTCTTTTCAGAGCCTGCGTTTTAGAGCCCCTTGAGTCCAAATAACTAAGTAACGCGTAAAGGCATGGGTGTATTGAGTCTAGCTCGGAAATTATAAGTTGTATAAACCTTAAATTTCATATTTTATAAACGTATATATCTAAGTTGTTACAGCAACTTTTTTACAGCAATAATCGGCGAACCAGGAGAGCCATTTTATACCATGCGTTGTGCACCTGTTTGCGATTTTCTCAAAAACGGCATTAACAATTTTGATTGAACTCGCAACATCGATTTGAAATAAAACAAAATTTAATATCATGTAGGTTTTATTTTAATTTAAATAGCCTGACAGGGCTGAAATGCTTAACTAAATAAAGGAGAAAAGAGCTAAATTTTTATTTTTTGGTCATTTTTTTTTAAACATAATAATAGTAAAATATAGAAGTACAATATACCGCTGGAAAGCTGAATATTATAATTACAATTTTTTTTTTCTTTATATATTTATTTACACCTGTCAGAAGATGTCTGACAATCAGCAAATGTGTTGGACAAAAGTAAGATCAGACGTGATAGGCATGGGGAAGTAAAGTGCTCAGCAGCACCCCTTCCAAGGCATTAATCTAGCTGAGGAGGTCCCTCATCCAGCTTCGTTTTAGCCTTCTTCTGACCGGCATTTCAGCAACTGACATGTCGTTAATCAGTCTATTGTCGTGTCCGTTAAGTTTAATGTGAAATCGAGAATAGAGTGTTCGTATATGTTGGTCAACTGTTGGTTGCTGTAAGTCCGTATGTAGGGTTCTGTTGTTTACGTAGCAAGGAGCTGTCGTTATGAGTCTTAAAATTTTGGATTGAAATGATGGCAGTTTTTGTATGTGAGTCTTTTTTGCTGAACCGAAAATCTGTGAAGCATAAGTCCATATTGGCTTAAGAAGGTATGTGTATGTATTCAGTTTCTGTCTAATTTTTAATTTTGAAAAAAGAGAGTATTGTATTTTCAGTTGGTGGTTGAGAGTCTGTCTTTTCATCTTGACATGTGGGCCCCAAGTCATCCTTCGATCGAGTGTCAGTCCTAGGTAATGTACAGAGTTTGTCTGAGGAATTTGGTTGCTGTCGATAAAAATTGGTTGGCAAGTGTTTTGTCGTAGTGTAAACGTTAACGTGTTTTGATTTGTCGTGATTTAAACGAATTTTCCAAAGATTGTACCAATTTTGTAGTAGCATTAAGTGATATTGTAGAGTCAGTGAGGCCAGTATGGGATCGCCGTTTGATGTTAGAATTGCAGTATCGTCCTCGTAAGTAGCAATCAATGTGGTGGGGTGAAAAAAAATTCTTATAATCAAAGTTGTGGAAGGTAATATAAAGTGAGAATAAGGTATAAACCTAAGTGATCATTGTTTGTGATTAAGGATTTCATATTGTTGGATTATTTAATAAAAAATCTGGTGCGGGCAACACACGACTTTTACTTACCTCGACTGTTAAAATCAATTTAAAAACAATTAACTATACTTCAATTTGAAAAATATATTGAGTTGATTTTAATAAAACGTATATTCATTTTCGTAGGAAACATTTAATTTAGATTAAATAGTAGAACGATTAAATTGTTAATCAGTTATACATTTAGCCCCCATTCGTCACTTTATGTCACCTTAACTTTGTGTATAATACAATGTTTTTTCTGAAATCTTCCTCTTTCTTACGTCTATACTACTGGTTGGTTGGTTGGTTTTTTAAAATTTTAATGGCAGAAAACATCGCGGTCATCAGTGCCAGATATATTCATTTTATAGAAGATTAATTTAATATAAAAGGTATTAGTTGGAACATTAAATGATATATTCATTAAAATATATTATAATATATGTAAAAAAAGAATAATAAAAATAAGTAAATAAATAATTAAAAAAGTAAATATAATAAATAAATATATTAAGATTAATTTTAAATTTTAGTTATTTTTTAAAATTTATTTTAAATTTATATACTATACTATACTACTGCTCTATACTACTCTATCTATCCTATGTCTATACTACTGCTCTTATTATTAAAAAACAAAAAATTCCATTGAAAAATAGTTTTACTGTTTTATCCTTTAGTTGGTCATCAAATTCGTCCGACCTCTATATTTAGCTGTACGTCACTAATGCCATTAAGATGATAGGGTTAGAATGTACAAAATTAAAGGTAGTTTAGAGAAAAAACATTTAAAATATCGGCATTTAAGCCCTGTCAGATATTAAAGCCTATTAAATTTTACATCGATACCGTATTTGAAAAAAATCATAAAAAGGTGCAAAATGCATGGTATAAAGTGGCTCTGATAGTGAGCCGATTTTGATGAAAAAGTTGCTGTAACACCTCGGGCGTATAGTTGTCTTAAATATGAAATATCAGTTACGTACGACTTTTCGCTTTTGCACTAGACTTACCACACACACGAGACACGGACACACAGACCTTTTTGCGGGACTTGGTCAATTGGACTCAGGGGGCCCTAAAACGTGTATTTCCGTCGATAACTGGAATTCGAAAATTTTCACGATTGCAATATTTTCTCTTACTATATATTTCATATATAGGTAAGTGAAAGTAAAAATTAATACAATGCTTTCAACTCTTTATTTAATTTAAAATAACGTTATTTAATAGTTCTTAAATTGAAATTAACAACAGAGGTAAGTGATAATCGAGTGTTGCCCGTTTAATTTTTGAGTTCTGTATTTTTTTTAAAAATCTATTATTAAAATCTAATAGATCGAAAATAATCTGTGGATTAATGGAGTTAGTACTTAAAAAAATGTTTATCCATCGTTTACTGGTTTTGCTTTAAAGCATGTATCCAACATCCATTACCAGTGAAATATTTAGTTCAAAAATTACTTACAAGCGTAGTATATTATTCAATTATTTATTCTTTTTTCATTAGTTGATGAATAGCTTAAAGTACAATGTCGGTCTGATGCGGTACGTACAGACCGCACCCTTTGGGACGTCCTGAGACGGTCTTGCATACGGCTGGCAAGGCTTGCATGAAAGCTAGACACTCCCCTTGAACTTTCTAGCTCTGTGACATTTGAACTAAAGCCAGATGTTTCCTCTCTTGGCTTAATTACGAAATCATGGAAACGAGAAGAGGTGGGCTTTGTCTAGTCTCAGCTACTTAATTCTCCACTGAGCGCATTCCAATCAGCATTCATCCTTCTTTATTCTTTTAAAGGATTCGTACGATTTCGTGACGAACCGAGGAGTTCTAGGCATCACGATTCACTTACGAGTTGCGTATGGGCACTAAAAAATCCACAATTTTAAATAAATAATTCTAAATATATGGATTAGATTCTTATAACGTATAGAATGAGAAAATAAGCGAAATTCAGAGCCATGTAGTGTAAATTACAATTAAAAGGTTAATTTATTTTTTCTCCTTAAAAATATTTATTAATTTCGACTTCCACAAAAGAACTAAAGCATTGCTTTCCCTGTTGAATTGTCGTGAACGACAGTTCCAGAGAGTATCGGCTATATTTGGACTTACCCTTCAGACATATACGGGACTGCCAAAAAGACACACATACGTAAAATTCAAACTTTTCAATCTAAAACTTTTAGGACTATTACAAAGTTACCATGGTACGTTAGTATGTGAGCGGCGTGGCCTAGTGGGTAGAGCGCTAGTCTACTGTGCTCCGTGTCCTGTGGTGGAATATAATTTATTCTGTTATTTCAGTTAGGGGGTGATCCTGGGGAATGGAGACCCTCCTGGGGCACACCCAGCCTCTATAAAATGGGTACCCAAAAAAGGGGAAAAAACCTGGCGGCTGAGCGTGATCTTGGCCGAACAACATCATTGCACGGCCGTTGGCCTAGAAACAGTACGAATCTCTACATGTACTGAGCCCAAAACTCTTCATGGGTTGTAGTGGTACAGGTTAGCAACGTTACTTTACATACTGACCTCCACATGCCAAAAGTCAAGGAACAGATTCGGATCCTCTACAAACGTTTTTACAACTAACACATTAATACAAAACATGGACACTACCAGCATGCCCACAACACTCGCATAAGGCTGAAAAGAAGTTGGATGAGGGACCTCCTAAGATAAATGCCAATTATGAAACAGGCCAGGAAGAGGTGACGGAGGGCATCCTCTCTCCATTATGCCTATCACACCAAAACATCAAATTTATTTTCATTCATATTAAATGATTTTAAACTGTATGGCAGGTGTGAATAGAAATATATCAAGATTAAAAAAAGGATTCATTAAGAGAAATCCGTACCTTACTTGCGTTTAACAACACTAGAAATAAATAACTAAATAAAAAAATAAATAAAAAATAACCATAGTATAAATAATTTCAGTTTCTATGACTCATAACGACAGCTCCTTGATACGTAAACAACAAAACCCTACATACAGACTTACAACAATCAACAGTTGACCAACATATATGTACACTCTATTCTGGTTTTCACAATAAACTTGACGATAAACTGATTAACTATATGTCAATAGCTGAAATGCTAGTCAAAAGAAGGCTAAAGAGAAGCTGGATGGGAGGCCTCCTCTGCTAAATAAAAGCCTAGGAAGGGGTGCTGCTGGATAGTTACCTTCCCCGTGGCTACCATGTCTGATGTTACATTTGTACATAACATTTGCTAATTGTCAGATAGCTTCTGACAGGTGTGAATAAAGATAAACGAAAAAAAAAAGTGACGTAATTTACGTATATAAATAGAAGTACTTAAAAACTTATCTATCAAATGGCAAATAAGATGTTTTTTAACAAGGTTTTGTTTATTTTATATGAGCCTAATAAACAAATTTAAATTAGTTGTGAGGTAATGTATGACGTATTGTATAGTAATTAAGTTTGTTTTTTTGAGAAGGGAAGAATCCTTAGAAAAATCATCCTAAGCAACTCCACAGCTTACAACATAGCTTTATGTTTTTCAAGATTGAATTAATTCCTGTTGAAATATTCTCATTATCACTTATCAATCGCAATAGCGACTAATTTTTTTTCCCTAAAATTGGATGAAATAGTATTGCCAAAATAATGAGTTCATTCACACACGAATATTTCGCCGGATGAGCATGCGCTGTACAGTTTTTCCTCTTGTATTAGGCATACATAGACAGGGTACTGCACATACTATTTTGGCGAAATAGTCGTGTGGTAATAAACCAATTAATTTTTATATATATTTTTTCGTTAATTGCATATTAAAATTAATCATACTTATAGAAGTCCCTTTAGAATTACACTTCATAGACGTATAGGAACGCAAATACAACTGTTAACTCCTAATTTTTAAATATAATTTTTTTAGGAATATTCCTAAATCATCAATAATGGTACATCAGCAACATGCACACTTCACATGGAGCCTTCACCGATTTGTTACCTTCAACATATGGATAGTCTCCCTCAGTAGACAATTTTATATCGTGAAATATGATATATATATATATATATATATATATATATATATATATATATATATATATATATTATTTGGACTCACGCGTCACAGATATATGGGACAGCCAAAAAGACACACATACGTAAAATTCAAAATATCCAATCCAAAACATTCAGAATTCAGAACTATATATAATTCTCCCTGGTACGTTTGCAACAATACTCTATATTACAAAAAAGACTTTCACATACTAACAGTCAACGAACAGATTCGGGCCCTCTACAAACGTTTTCACAACAACTTACAGGGACCGACCAACACACTAATACAAAACATGGCCACAACTAACATAGCACAACACGCAACGTCGGACAACACTCGCAGAAGGCTGAAAAGAAGTTGGATGAAGGACCTACAGACCTAAATGCGTAACAGGAAACACGCCAGGAATAGGTGCCGCTTTTTTCCATCATGTCTATCACGCCTGACCATCATACCCTTCCTCAAATTCGCTAATTGTTAAAACCGATTAACAGGTGTGAGTAAAAATTTTAAGGAAAAAAATGTATATTATTTATTTTTTTTAAATTATAAATGACCATATTGTTTTTTTCGTGTTTTTCGGTATACCCAAGCTTTATTCGATAAATACTGTCTAAGTTCATTAAATGCAAATGCAGCAAACGACATAATCATCTTGCCGAACGTAATATAGGATTAGTTCTAAAGGTCACATACTGCATGAGAGAATAATATTAATATTTTAAATTCTAAAAAAGCTATGACTGTAACTGAAGTCACATTTACGGATAATAGGGGTAGCAAAAGACGTTTTACCGCTCTCACATTTTATGCTAAGTGTAAATTCGTATGGTGCGAAGCTGACAGCAATGCCTAGCTTTTCCAATAATAATCACCATTATTTTACTCAGCTTAAGTATTGAGATAAAGGGCGGGAAATACAAAATTCTGAACGATATAAGATTACATCATTTCACTTTGATATTTTATTATTTTTTTAAACTGATTTTCCAAATGATAAAAAAGATTAAACATATATCTTCTCGAATTGTATTATTTTAACGTATCGTCTGGGAGGTAAGTAGTAATAAAAAAAAACATTTCCATAATTCCTAAACCCTTGTAAAGATACGACTTTGTCTCGTAGAAATGGCTGTGAAATAGTGTTAATACTAATAATAAGGCGTTGTGGGTATGTTAGGCCCAAAACGCATGTAAGACTGTCGGTATTGCGTTCTGCAGGGGTCGTCCAGTCGCATGCTGTTTTAAAACAAGGAAGTCCTTAAATTATCCAAAAATAATATTTACTCTATATCAACAAATAATTTTTAAAAACATCTATTATATACCTATAATAATAGGTATTCATAATTCATACTGAACTTTTACTATTGAAAAACAATTACACAATAAAATACATTAAGTAAATGTGTTGATTGGTCAAGTGGGGTTGATACAGGCATGTGAACAAACTACCCAGTGATAGCACTTCAGTGCTTATTTAATGTAGTAGGTCGCGAGGCCATCGTCTTTTCAGCCGCCTCGGGGATTATCAGGAATAGATAGTAATGAGAGTTTGCGAACGAGTGGGTTGGAGTGGATGGGTAATTAGGAATAAAAGGAGGTATATCTAGTTTGGGCACTGTTTAAAAATAAAATAATAATAGCATTTTCCTAATCTGAAGAGTAGTGGTTTATAGGTTTGAATAGTAAAGAACAAAGTAATGAAAACCCAGCTAGAAAGAAGTCGGAAGTAAACTAATTCACAGAAAGGAGTCACCATAACTAAATCATTCAATTGATTCTAAGATAACTAGTTTGGGTGAAACCAGTGGACTAATTTTACTCCCAATGCAAAAATTATTCAGAGATTGCACTGAAAAATAACTGATGATGTAATATCAATCAACCAATTCAACAATTGAGACGCTGATTTCATAAAAGAACTATATCCAACTTTTGAAAATTTTACAGGAGACGCAAAAGTCTCTGGTTGTTTTATTTTATTCTTTTTGCATTAAAATCTGTTTTTTCTTTATGGATGGAAATATTTAAGAAATGAAATGGAATCAAATGTGTACTTAATTAATACCTGTTGGGGAAAATTCATACTTTCAAATGCCTTTCTAAAGGATCGTATTGTTTTAGAAGATAAGGGGTACAGTATTTCCATAAAATTAAAAGATTAAATACAATATGACAAAACATAAATTTCTCTGGAACCTTTACACTTTCATTGTAAATTTCATTTACAGTGAAAATACTCATACAATGATCCAAAACCAAAAAAATAAAACAAATATAATCATAAAGACCCTTCAGCCTGTCCCCGATATACTCTAAGTTTTTTGAAACTACTCTAAAAAAGACTTCTTGACACACTTTCGAATAGTAACACTATACCCGACCATCAATTTAGATTCAACTACACAGAGTGATTGACTACATTGCGTTGGCACCAGAACAGAAATTCTATCGAATAGGGGTATTTCTGGATGTCGCTCAAGCATTCGATCGAGTCTGCCATCAGAGGCTTCTCTTCAAACGAAAGACAATATTCTCTCCTACCTGAGTCAATATTCAGTCCTTTTTTTCATGACAGATTTTTCTTTGTCAAGGCTCAGAGATCTCTAGAATTAGACCTGCCTTAGCAGAAATACCTCAAGGGTTGGATCTCGCTCCACTACTTTACATAATATACACACACGATGATCATCTATCTCCGAAACTCTAACAGCAACATATACAGACGATACAACTATATTAACAAAATATTTCAATTCTAAATATGCTTGACAGACATTACAACACCCCTTAACATAACTTCACGATTGGTACAAACTTTGAAAAATTCGACATAACCAAATAAAATCCCAAAACATTACTTTTACTCTCCGACATGAAACCAACCCTATATTATATCCAAAGTTAATAGACAGACACTTCTTTCAAGGCGTTCAGAATGAAAACATAAACAGAACTTACACATACTTACTGAAGCCTATTTGGATTTCTGCGTAACAGATATACGGCACGGCAAAAAAGACACATTTACGTAAAATTCAAATTTCCCGATTAAAACCTTTCAGAACTATAACAAATTCTCCATGGTACGTCAACAATATTACACTGCAAACAGATCTTCATATGTCAGTAGTCAACTAACAGATCAGGATCCTCTACAAACGTTTTCACGACGAACAGCACGGACATACAAACACATTAACATGGCTACTACCAACATGCCACAGAACATCCGTCAAAGGGTATTAGTCAGCGAAGCGATATAACGTTGAGATGACTGTCCTATCATAAATAGAACGACTAGAAACATAAAATTCGCATAGGCATATCTTATCTTCTAGCCATATAATCACCAAATACGAATATATATATATTATATATATATATATATATATATATATATATATATATATATATATATATATATATATATATATATTTTTTTTTTTTTTTTTTTTTTTCTATTAGGTAAATAATCATATTTAAGAATTTTTTTTGTTCTCAATTGTTATTTTCCATCTGCAAAAAAAAAAGAAAAAAAAATTACAATAAGCCAATATGATAACTTCCGAAACTCGGTTAAATCAAGGCATCTCTAGACCACTGCCTCAAAAGTCGTCGGGGTGGTTGTACGGGTTCGTGTAGAATTTAAGTGTTTGGGCCGATAGGTTCATGTTGTAAGTCAGTCTGTCATGAAATCTTTTATAATATTCTGTGGTTGTGACTGAAACGGTGAGTAAGTCCAAGTCCTTGTGAAGTAATTTGTTGGTTACATAAAACGGTGTATCCACGATTTTTCGAAATATTTTCGATTGAAGAGACTGAATTATTTGGATGTTAAAGTTTTTGGCAGATCCCCATAGCTCTCCCATATGTCCATAATGGTTTGATCAGTACTTTGTAAACAGTAATTTTGGGTGTTCTAGGATAATTTTGATCGTTTGTCAAGCAGACGGATAGAAGTCCCATGCGTCTGTTCAGCTGTTGTCTTTGAAGTCTTATGTGGGTCCTTCATGTCAGTCTTTTGTCTAAGACAGTCCCAAATATCGTACTGCTTCTGATGATGCGATAGGTTTATCCTCGAAATAGACTGCTGGACGATTCCTATGATTGAGCGTGAAAACAATAAATAGACTTTGATTGATTAATTTTCACTATCCATCTATTAGCCCAACTGGATATATCACCAATGTGGTTTTGCAACATGAAAGATGCCAGAAATGGGTTTTGATGAGCTGTATGGTCTGCAAAATTGGCTAGTAACGTGTGATCATTCTCTGGTAAGTCGTAGATATTAAATAGTAACGGTCCCAGTACACTTGCCTTGTGGGACTCCTACTTGAACACGTTTTATTCCAGAAAATGCGTCTCCTACTTTCACAGTAAGAATCTAAACTTAACAGTTATGAGTAAGATATGTCAGTAAAAACACAAAGAACCCAGCAAAAGCCAATGAACCAATAGTATCGAGAATTTTATAACAGATTTTTTTTCTTATCTCAAAATGTTGTTATAATAATCGGCATTCATGACTTTCGATACTTTACTTATAAATTACTTTAAATATAAATTACTTTAAATATAAATTACTTTAATTATAAATTATTATATTAATTTATTAGAGGCTATCGTAGGAAACTCCGCCATTAAGTGCAAGCTACAAAGAAATTGTTTGACACTACCTTGAAAGCACATTGGCACTCGAACTTTTGAAAGGTTTCGGACGCCGAATGTAAATAATGTCAATGAGATGCCATCGATTCACAATGACGGAGAATGGCATTTAATGTAATCGAGTGAAAGAGGAGACGTTGGCGTCAGGGAAGACCCCGCATCTTAACGAGGGGATGGGTCAATGTTTAAATTATAATAATACAGGCCATTAAGGCGTCATTATTGGGTCTCTCTTGTATAAGATGGGCGTCGGAAATAATTGGACGAAAAGAAAGGTTGGCTCCGCCAAATGTCCTGGGAGCACGTCTTCTTGCTCAACCTAAGATGAGTCCTCGAGATCTTTCAGGGCGACCTTTGCGAAATTGTCTCACTTATTAAGTACACTGGTAAGAGGTTGATAATTAGAGCAATCGTTGTGAATAAAAAAAAATCGTACTGTTAGGAACTAAGATATGATTAAATTTATTCATTGCTTTAAGAAATGTCTCGCTAGTTAATTTAATTAATTTCCCTGCATCGAAAAATAAAATTTCAGAGAAAATATAATAATAATTGATTAGGGTTTGTCGGTTTTTAAAAACCGTTTTTTGAAGAAAATTATGAAATACGAAAAACGGGTTTTTAATAGAAAATGTCGGTTTTCATTCTATGAATAACACTTACAAAAAAAATTAACAATGACAAATGTAGCCAAATGTACCAGATTGATGAAAACACTGTTGCAAGCGGTATGGTTCTTGGAATCATGTCGGTCGGATATAATTTCAGGAAACGGTGTGTTCTGTCTATTGAATGAATTAATTTAGATTTTATATCAGTTTTTCTTCTTGCTTCTTTATATACAGTTTATAAATTCAGTGTTCTATTGATCGATATTTGATATAGATGATATTTTACAAAATGTAAGTAGGTAACATATCTTAATATTATAGAAATATAAATTTTTGCTGAATAACTCGTTTCACTATTATAAAAATATTTGCATCCTTATAGTGAAAATAGTGCATAAAGCACGAATAATTGTTTCTAAAGTTATTTAATCCTGCTCAGCTATTATTTCTTTGCTCTACTAAATTGCATATTTTTTTTTTCTATCAATAAAATTTAATAGTAAATAATTTCAGTCAAAAACTGCTTTTAATCACTCTAAATTTTCTGTTAAAAGTTTTTGTTCAAATTACAAAATATTTGAGCAAACAAATTCAATGATTCATTTTTCATTTGGTTCAAAATTTAATTCTCTAACACATAGCACTAAAAGCAAAAAAATGTTTGGTATTTATTCATTTATTTATTAGGAGAAACGGATTTATGTGTTTCTCCTAATAAATAAATGAATAAATACCTTCAATTTTTTTTTCAATTAAAAAAATTTCATTTTTTTTTATTTTATTTTTTCACTTTTATAAAATTATTCCCGGTTTTTTGGTTAAAAAAAACTCATACATTTTTTTCTATCTTCAAAAATAACTGAGTTATTGAATAAAATCCTTTTAATCGGCCGCCATTTTAATACTAACCAGCTGATGTCAACGTCTAGGTGTTAGGATGATCGTTGAATGGGCTTGTATTTTTGTGGCGAATTTAAAAAATATTGGTCCAGTAGTTTTGGAGAAATGACGGCGGACATCGGACAAACGGATTATTTTTTATTCGTTATTCGGATTCTACGCATCTTGAAACATAAGCTCTCAAATTTTGAGCAGGGATAATTTTTTTTTTTTTTTTTGGTCGATTACAAAGGTTGATTATTTAAAATAATAAACCAAAAATTACCCTCCAAATGACGAATATAAAAAAAAAAAACAGAATACATTTCTTCAATGTTCAAATAATAAACGTATACGTTAGAGTTATTTAAAAGAGAAATTAATTTTCATGAAAAAAAAAAAAAAAAAATAGGTTCAGAAATAGCAGAGATATAGGGTTTTGAAACTAGCAGTGGTGATAAACCATTTTCCTTTGAGTTATTTTTTGCTTTTCATATTAGTTAATTGCCTTTAAACAGTTATATCCTAATATAGTTATTTGGAAAAAATAAACGATCCTATGGCTCGGGCACGTAGCACATTTGGCTAGGGTATCTATTCCTAAACGCCTTCTGGAGGACCGACCTCATGGTAGATGTGGTAGAGAAAGACCACGCCTTAGGTGGAAGGGTAGAGTTGAGTACATCCTAAATAAGACATCTTGCCCAGGATAAGAGAGAATGGGGGAAAATAATAACAGAGGCATGGTTCTTGTAAGACCTTAGATTCATTAACAAGAAAATGAATAAATAAATGTTAACAAACATATTTCAGATATAAAATTTATGGATACTATACTCAAAGTATAAATTATACCAACTCCATGAAATTGTGGTGTTCTAGGTCAACTGCCAGATCGAGTATATTTATTAATAAAGTATTAAGCGATCAATTAACAGGAATACGATTATTATACATAAATTATTCGAAAATGTAACTTTTTTGGGTGTAAAAAGAGATGTACGGGAGCAAACAAAAACAGCTGCTAGACGCATCCCCATCCATATTAACCAAGTTAAGGATTATCAAAAAACCAGCTGTACCTTAATGATTTTTTTTTTTTTTTTTTTTTTTTGAAGTGGAAACTTCTCTGTCCAATAAAAATTTTCATTTCTGAAACGTTTTCAATACCGGTGTAATATCGGCACAAAAATATCGATATTTATAATATCGTTATTTCAGTATTTAATTGAACTAAAATCAGTTGCAAATGGAATAAGTAAGAACCTCTTAGAGAGATAGCTATTGTTCATCTCCTCCGTTATTTATGTACATGGGATGTCAACAATTCTTTATCGGCAGTCACTATGACTTTATTTTATACTTTAGGGCTTTGATAGCTCTCGTACTATTTGCAACAAATAAAGAAGATAAAATTGCAAATTCAAAATAATAACAGTGCAAACAATCGACCCACCAAACCCACTCCGTTTATCTGTAACAAAAGAAACTGACCTCATCCAGCGAATGCCCCTGGCCAAGTTGATTTCGATGCAACGTTTTGAATTTCTAGACGACTTAAAGGTCGAATTGGGTCGGGCTGTGACATTAAAACAATGGAAGAGTGGGTGTGAGACCACCCCCACTTTACATAGAGAGAACGGCAATAAACCCCGGCAGATACATATCCCAGAGCACGCAGCCCTTATCGACGCCTAGGAGCGATGTCGTCCGCACGCAACAGCTCCTGCTATTTATTCATAAGGTAGCTATCGGTGTATATCCTACGTCTACCGGCACCCAAGGAACGTCACGTCTGCAAAGCGACCCCTCGCTGTTACGCTTACGAGGCCTTATATCATAGTGTTGCTGCATGGGCTATAAGGGAAACATTGAATACCTTCCACTCTGGTATCCGGAATCCTTGGAACCAATGACACGTGCTAACTAGATTTGCCGTCTAACAAACAATAATATTTTTACTTTCACTTAATATATATAGTAAGGGGAAGTATTGCGATCGTGAAAATTTCGAATTCCAGTTTTCACCGACTAAACACTTTTTAGGGTCCCCTGAGTCCAAATAACCAAGTCCCGCAAAAAGGTCTGTGTGTGTGTGTGTGTGTGGTAACTCCCGGGCGGAAACGGTAAGTCCTATGAAACTGAAATTTCATATTTAAGACAATTATACGCCCGAGACGTGACAAAACTTTTTTCATCAAAATGAGCTTACCAGAAGAGGCACTTTATACCATGCATTTTGCACCTCTTTCCGATTTTCTCAAAAACGGTTCCGAAGATTTTGATTATACTCGCTATATCGGTGTATAATTTAATGGGCTTTAATATCATGTAGGTTTTATTCTGATTAAAATGGTCTGATAGGGCTTAAATGCCGATATTTTAAATTTTCTTCCCCTAAAGTACCTTTAATTTTGTAGATTCAATAAAAATAACTATATTATCTTGTTAACGCTGATAAAAAACAAGTAAATATATAAATTGAATCAATTCGATACCCAACTAGAGGAGAAAACAGAAAAAATATTTTTTAATGTAATTTTTCGTTTTTGAACATAAGAGCAGTAATATACATGCATGATATACCGTTGGAAAGCTAAAGATTTTAGAAAAAATATTATCTCATACACAAGCTTTTAAAAGTTAATAGAGAGTGATAAAAAGCCGATAAAACTAACTGATTGTTTTAGATAGTAATATAATAGATTTTTTAATTAAACACATGTTTCTATAGAAATTTAATTTAATTAATTCTTTAATAGTTTCACGTATTTTTATCTCTAAATGTATTTGAAAAATCTTTCATTGATTTTAAAAATGGAGGTAAGTGAAAGTCGTGTGTTGCCCGCACCAGATTTTTCATTATGATGTAGTTGTTGACCACTGAGAGTATTGTTGATTTGTTTATTTATTTAACGCCCCTTTATGCTGTTGTGGCTAATAGGACGATGCTACAGAGGGAGTCCTAAATTTTGCCTATCCAAGTTTAATTAGGATAGGGATCTTTAGCGAGTACCTGACAACGCACACCATCTTTTAACGGCCCCTCCGAAGAACGGTATAACTAAGGATTTTTTACTCCCATTAAAAAATCCTAGCGATCTGCGGCTTTGAACCCGAGACCTTGAGCGTTGGAGGATGTTATGCTAAACACCATGATACAGGTAACCCCATTGAGACTATTTAATGTAGAAGTTAGTTGAGTCAATAAGATAAACTTATTTTTTTTATTGTGGGTCATTGTAAAGGTTAACATTGTGGGCTTTTATAAGGGCTAAGAAAGGCAACCATTACAATTAAATAAAAATATAATAAAATATGTACAAAAATAAGATAAGAGAAATAAAGTATAGATACAAGCATTAATATAAAATGAAAATAAATTGATACGAATATATTTGAAGATTATAATTATAATTGGACAAAGTAACACTTTAAAGGGAGTAATGTAGTGGCTAGCATAACAGTAATTTATTCCCAAGGTCGCAAGTTCAAACCCTGCAAGTGGCCATAGGATATTTTACTAGGAGGAAAAAGGTGATCCCGAGGCTGTGCGATGTCAGGTACACCTTAATTAAACCTGGATATACATAACTTAGGATTCCCACTGTAGTGGTATCGTCTGATAAGCAACAGAGCATAAAGTGGCGGTAAATAAATAAACAAACAAACTTTAAACAATCAACTTTTTTAAATGAGTATTAACATATTTTTACCGTACCATCATCTTTTCAATTAGTCCAACACATGGCAAAAAAAAGAAACCTTCCCAACAGAAATCATACATATGATTAAAAATATATTTTAGAACGCTTGGGAATTTAATTTTGTTTTACTTCCACTTACCTATATATGAAATATATAATAAGCGAATGTATTGCGAATGGGGAGATTTTCGAATGCCAGTTATCGACGGGAAAACACGTTTTAGGGCCTCCTGAGTCCAAATGACCAAATCCCGAAAAAATATATGTCGTGGGTGTGTATGGTAAGTCTAGCGCAAAAACGAAAAGTTGTACGAAACTGATATTTTATATTTAAGATAACTATACACCCGAGATGTTACAGTAACTTTTTCATCAAAATCGGCTGACCAGAAGGGCCACATTATATAATGCATTTCGCACCTCTTTACGATTTTCTCAATAACGGCCCAAACGATTTTGATTAAACCCGCGATATTGCTATAAAACTTAATGATTTTTAATATCTTGTTGGTTTCATTCTGATTGAAATAATCTGACAGGACTTAAATAGCATAAACATTTTAAATTTTCTTCTTCTAAACTACCTTTAATTTTGTACATTCAAAAAGATTAACCATATCATCTTAATGACATTGATGGAGGACGGCTAAATATACAAGTTGGACGAATTTGATGACCAACTAAAGGATAAAAGAGCAAAACTATTTTTTTATGTAATTTTTGGGTTTTGATAATAAGAACAGTGGTAATATGGTCTTATAATATACCGTTGGAAAGAGAAAGATTTTAGGAATATATTATCTGATACATAAAGTTGTAAAAGGTAATATAAAGTGACTAATAGTGAATAAACTTATTACTGATTAACAATTTAATATAGTTATATTATTTAATCTAAATCATATGTTTCCAATAAAAATGAATATACGTTTTATTAAAATCAACTTAAAATATTTTTTTCAAATTGAAGTATATTTAATACTTTTTAAATTGATTCTAACAATCGATGTAAGAGAAAGTCGTGTACGCCCTACACCAGATTTTTTAAGTATTTAATTTCCAGAAAAAAATAGAATTACTTAGGTTGTTTTTTTTTTTTTTTTTTTTTTTTTTTTTTTTTTTTTTTTTTAGTTGTCCAACCTGGTCCTTTTTCATCGTTACTATTGAGCATTTAGAAATATGGATAACATATTTTTGTCTATTCATCGAGAAGATATAAATCACTCCTTAAACACCAGAAGGTTCACAGTAATATTAGACTAATAGGATAAAACACCTCTTAAAAACCTTTTTCCATAACGCGATGTAATGTCCGAGAGATCATAAAGTTCTGTAACGCAAAACGTTTCTCTGAGACATCCTGTATAATATTACCAAGACTATAAAACGACCAGTAATGAAGCAAGTTTGTTATAAAAGTGTGTTCTAAAGGCAGTGTACTGCAGTAAATAGACTCCTACTGACTGGAAGCCTTCAGTAAAATCTATGAAATAGTGAGGAGCAGTCAGCTTGCAGTTGGCAGCTCTTCCGCAAACTTATGGTCTTGTTTGCAGAATCCGAGAAACTTCAAGGTCCCATTGAACCACGGATAGACATACTTAACGATATCCTGACGGACGTGGTTTCATCTATAAATATAAAAACATGTTCATGATGCAAAAAATAAATATTACTATTAAAATATTCAATTCTTATGATGATAAACTATTCGATAATAATACTCATCCATTCAGCAACAGAACTAGAGTCGTGTCTACCACCATCGCTGTGTAGGGTAGAATGTCCCATAGCCAGGCTTAAATATTCTTCTATTTTAATCTATCATTTTATCTAAATACAGCAGGAGTTGGAGGATCACACATTGACACCGAAATGCACATAATCATTTATTGGTATTCTCTCAGCTCCATCCAAAGCAGGCTGTACTTTTAAGATGTTTTTGTTGATGTAGCAGCACTGTGTTTTCAGGATGTTCTAATTTTTCAGAGTGGCCCAGCTTCTAAATTAATTAATTTATATTGTATCAAATTTTAAAGTTCATATATAATATTTTCGGAGTAGGGATTAATTCCTAAACATTAATTAATCTTGACAACAAATAATTTAACTGGGCAAGAACTTATATAAAGTTCTCCACAAAACTATTATTACATTTTTTATTTAGTATAAAATAGAGGGAGAAAAAATTTAAATAAAGTGAAATAAATAAACATAATAAAAGTTAAATAATTAACAAATGTTTACATCTTTATGAATATGAGTAGTTATACAGCAGTTTAAATAATGTCCAAACAAGTAAGAAGCCAAGATAAATTCAAAAGTAATATAAATTATTTAGAAAACTTTGTTTACTTTTAGTCCCGCATTATCTAATCTTGAATTCGAAACGCATTTAAAAATATCATTCAATATATTTATCAGGGGATCACCTTTATCTTATTGGTTAGCCTTCTATGCCAATGGTCACTAGTTCAAACCCGCAGTTGGTCTTAGGATTTTTTAATGGTAATAAAAAATCCTTAGTAATGTCGTTCTTCGGAGGGGACGTAAAAAGGTGGTCCCGAAAGTCGTGTGTTGACCGCACCAATTTTTTTTTTAATAATGTGAAAATACATTTTAATCGAGGTGACAAAATTTTCGGTCAAAATAATCATATCAATATTTTTACGAAAGAAAAAACATTTTTTTTTTCTTTAAATACGATCAAATTCAAAGACTTAATCAGTACTAATTCATAGATCCACTTTTGTAGGTTGGTCATCAAGGTTTCCAACGTTTGGGTCAGAAGTTCAAAATAAAAAGGAAACAAAATAGGAGAGAATCACAGATTTACACCTTTAGCCAAGACATATATCCCATCCCACTCGCCGATAAACGCTGAATGTAAGTGGTCCTCGCTGCTTTATCTCCGAATGTCCCTAGTCCCGTGAAATCTCTTTTGGGAATATATCCTTCTTAATGGCCGATAAATTCAGACCATGGAGGAGCATCCAAAAGATCCCTGGCCGGCGTAGGAGTTCTCTGCGAAGGGTAAAGGTTGCCAAGGATAGAAGCAATGAGGGGTTTCTTTCAAGGATTCCAAAGGATTGAGAATTCTAAGGAAAAACTATTAATTAGTTAGATAACATCGAAGGGAACTGCTGCCATTGTAACGGAATCGAGTGAAGAGTACATCAGAAGCAAGGCAGAAACTCCTAAGAAATATATCCAAAACGGATGACGTTTCTACATTCTTATGTGTCAAATGGGCGGATAATTATATCTTTAAAATGTGTACCCAATAGATAGTATATATAAAATGATGTCCTGATTCTACTACTACTAAACTACAAGGTGGATTTTGATACGGTTTTCACTATCATTTAGAGCATTATTTCCTGAAGGTTTATAAGTAAAATACATTCCAATTAAGTTTTTGTTTAGAAAAGAAATTGAAATTGTAATAAAGTCATGAAAAAAAATATATGTACATGAAATGTGAGTAGTACCCATTTGGAATGCACAAGATTTTAGGAAAATTGATATATACCAAAAGAAGTATTACTCATTAATAGAAAGTTGTTATAAACCTATAAACTTATTACAAGTTTATGATGAACTGATCGTTAAAAAGCGATAAACTCTAAATAAGTCACACAATGCTTTCTTAAACTACATCCAAATTGCTCCCATACAAAACTGGAATCGGTCAACAGTCCACAAAAAAAGATGGATAGGTATTGGAAGGAATTAGTCCGGGTGGCGGTCATTAGGGGGAGCCCGTGGCTGAGTGGTTAGCGTGCTAGCCTGCCACGCTGAAGTTGTGAGTTCGAATCCCAGTCCCAGGAGGACTTTTTTCAAGCATACAAATAAATGAGGATTCACTCATAATCTCCCCCGGGTATGTGGGACCCGTCAGCTAATTGATAGCCACCCACAAAAATAGGCGTAGGGAGTGATGACCCTAACCTATAAAATATCATCGAGGATCGCGGTGTGGACTAAAAACCATACCGCGCGGCCAAGGGCCTCCAAGGCCTGTCGCGCCAACCGAAGGAAGGAAGGAAGGCGGTCATTAAATGAAACAACTAAATAGTTTCAACTATTTTATTGTTTGCCAACGTTTCGACCCCCTTTGTGGGTCATCATCAGGGCTAAAAAGATACAAAAGAATATAATTTCAATGACATTACATACAATATTATATAACCTATTTAGCTAGAGAACGTCGGTATTGAAAAAATAACAGAAGAACTGTATATGTATAAAAAAAAAAAAAAAAAAAAAAACTTAATTAAAATACAATGACCATATTACAATAATGAAAGTGTTATACAGAAAAAATAAAAATGTTCACTAAACAAAATTTACACAGGCATCAATAATTTACATGAAATATGAAATATAAAAATATGAAGTAGAGTGGAGATACGTACCGCATGGTGGGAGAATGGAAACTAGGTACTGTTTGGTAGATGGGGAGTAGGTAGGATGGAAAATACGTAGGAAAAGGTGGAATGGAAAATACGTACTGATTTATGGACAGGGCCTGACAACAATGACTAAAATTCTTAATACTACCATACAAAGAATCAATGAAATTTAACTTATGATTATAATAATGATACAGGATAAAAAATTATGATTTAATTCTTGAAATATCACCTATATAATAGTAAGAACAGTGATGGAAGATGTATATGGAGAAAAACTGACTGTACCTCCCAACTTAATCATCCCTAATTCTGTTTTAGGTATCCAAAGATAACAGGGTGGAAAAAAATAATAATGGAACATTGTAAAATACATTAATTGACAAATCTTACAGGTTGATAAAAAAATTAAATAAACATAAATACAAGTTGGAATAAATTTAATAGTGAAGACATTTAGAAAATTTTAAATACATAAACAAAACAAAATAAATACATATATAGAATTATATGGATACCTAAAATAGATTTAAAAATATTAATAAAAACCAACAAACAATAATAATGAAAAACAAAACAATATATATGGTGGGATAGACAGAGAAAATATGCTACTTAATAGAGTTTAATATGTGGCTATATGTGGAGGAAATGCATTGTTTATCGGTTTTGTGGTTAACAGGATTGGATTGGAGGTGGACACATCCAATCGTCCAATCGTCCACATCCACCTATATAAAAACCTATGAACCTATGAAAAACCTATGAAAAACAAAACAATATATATGGTGGGATAAACAGAGAAAATATGCTATATAGGTGGATGTGGACGATTGGACGATTGGACGATTGGATGTGCCCACCTCCAATCCAATCCTGTTAACCACAAAACCGATAAACAATGCATTTCCTCCACATATTTTTTTTTACATATACAGTTCTTCTGTTATTTTTCAATACCGACGTTCTCTAGCTAAATAGGTTATATAATATTGTATGTAATGTCATTGAAATTATATTCTTTTGTATCTTTTTAGCCCTGATGATGACCCACAAAGGGGGTCGAAACGTTGGCAAACAATAAAATAGTTGAAACTATTTAGTTGTTTCATTTAATGACCGCCACCCGGACTAATTCCTTCCAGTAATTCTCAACGGTCAACTAATTACATCCACATGGATAGGTATTATTTTCACTTACTTATATATGAAATATATATTAAGGGAAAGTATTGTGATCGTGAAAATTTAAGGCTGTGCAATGTCAGGTACACCTTAATTAAACCTGGATATGCATAAGTTAGGATTCCCACTGTAGTAGTATCGTCTGATAAGCAACAGAGCATAAAGAGGCGGTAAATCAATAAACAAACAAACTTTAAATAATCAACTTTTTTAAATGAGTATTAACATCTTTTTACCGTACCATCATCTTTTTAATTAGTCCAACACATGGCAAAAAAAAGAAACCTTCCCAACAGAAATCATACATATGATTAAAAATATATTTTGGAACGCTTAGGAATTTAATTTTGTTTTACTTCCACTTACCTATATATGGAATATATAATAAGCAAATGTATTGCAATTGGGGACATTTTTGAATGCCAGTTATCGACGGGAAAACACGTTTTAGGGCCTCCTGAGTCCAAATGACCAAATCCCGAAAAAATATATTTCTTGTGTGTGTATGGTAAGTCTAGCGCAAAAACGAAAAGTTATACGATACTGAAATTTCATTTTTGAGATAACTATAGGCCCGAGATGTTATAGCAACTTTTTCATTAAAATCGGCTGAACAGAAGAGCAAACTTATATCATGCATTTCGCACTTATTTACGATTTTCTCAACAACGGCTACAACGATTTTGATTAAATTCGCTTATCGATGTAAAATTGGACGGACTTTATATCATGTAGATTTCATTCTGATTGAAATCGTCTGAAAGGGCTTAATTTCCAAAATTTTAATCTTTCTTCATCTAAAGTACCTTTAATTTTGAAAATTTTACAAAATCGACCATACTATCTGATAAGCATTGCTAAAAAACAGGGAAATATATAAGTTGAACGAATTCGATATCCAACTAAGGGAGAAAACTGCAAAAATATTTTTTTCGATCCAATTTTTATTTTTTGAACTTAAGAGCAGTAATATACCGTTGAAAAACTAAAGATTTAAAAAAAAATACTATCATATACACAAAATTTTAAAAGCTAACAGAGGGTAATGAAAAGCTGATAAAACAAACTGATTGTAGTAGATAATAATACAAAAGATTATTTAATAAAACACATGTTACTATTAAAATCTAATGTAAATAATTCTTTAACAATTTGTTTCGTTTCCAAATTAGTTTAAAAATTCTTCAATTGATATAAATAACGGAGGTAAGTGAAAGTCGTGTGTTGCGCGCACCAGATTTTTACTTTTTTAATATATATTTTCAGATGGTGCTTCAGTTTTTAGAGAAAAAATGTATATATACACTTAACTTTGTTTGAACCACGGTTGTGTTCTCTTTATTTCAATACTCTATTTGATTCCCACATAAATCCAAAAACGTTTCGACCATCAAGGACGTAGTCTGTTAACATCTAATTTTAAAACCCAATCTTACTTCTCTATATTTGTGTAACATATTTTTTCTACAATAATTGGGTGATAGATTACAAAGAGAAACACGTGTAATTAAGATAGCTGTTAATGTATAATTTTCCAAATGATAGACTATGATGAAGTTTTTTTATAGGAAATTATGCAATCAATATGTGTAAAGTAACTTATAAATTACAATAAAACTGATTTATATGACAACATTTGCAAATATTTAATATAAAGAAAAATTTTAACAACTGTTATTTGAACTGGACTTTGTATCCAATGAGGGCCGTTCAACTAACCACTACTAGTGATACAAAATTGATATCGCTTAATATCACCTCAGGACGTAATAAAAACATCGGACTTTTTTTATGGTACATAGGATGGTTGAGCTCCGAGAGTGGTGAAATGTATTCGTCCACCAGGAGATAAGGATAGCAAAGAGAAGGCCACGCCTCTTAACATCCCACACACTTCCATTTTCAGGGAAATATGTTGTCCCCTCAACACAGGAACAAGCCAAATACAAACTGATGTAAAATAAATGTATTCAGTAAAAGTAATACTTATTATGCATGAATCACAGCTGAAATTGATCACTGTTTCTAAAAATTGAACTATTGTTTGAATAAACATATAAAATACGAGGCTGTAATAAAAATTTTAAATCAACCATAAGAAAAAAATAAACAACCCTCTAACCCTAACTTTGATTTCTGTTTTTATTTCAAGATAGTCGAATCTTAAAATATTAGCGCAAACAAAGAAAAAATTTATAATGTTATGATCATTCAAAAGGATTCCTTAAAAAACTTCCAAAGAAAACTAAATTGCAATGTATTTTACTTATAAACCTTTGGAAAAGAATGTCTGAAATTATAGTGAAAACCATATAAAAATCTAAAATCACGGAAACCAAGAATCGCTATATATATATATATATATATATATATATATATATATATATATATATATATATATATATATATATATATATATATATATAGAGAGAGAGAGAGAGAGATTAGATTAGATTAGATTAGATTTTTATTGTCTTAGGGCCTGAGGCCCTTTCTTACAGACAAAGTAATAATTTTTACAATAATTAATGTGCCAAAAAAAAAAAAAAAAAAAAAGACAGTTTTAAACAATACATATATAACCCTTTTTTCTTTTTTTTTTCTTTTTAAATAAACATAAAACAGTAAATATTTTAAACTATACAAAAAGAAAATATTAATTATAATAAACAAAATTTATGTAGACTATTTAAAATAAAATAAAATAAATATTAATGATAATAATAACTAACACTGAGGGAAGAGATTAAGGAAAAACAATCAAATAAAGTAAAAGGAACAAAGGGATATTGGAAAGGGAAAGGAAGCATCTCCATGTTTGCTCAGAGCCTCAAGGTGCACTCGACGAGTCTGCCTCAAAGAGTAGTCGAAGGCAAGCCTTACGGAAAGAGGATGAAAACCTGACTTCCACCGGTAACTGGTTGAGCTCTCTCGCTGCCGCGGCGTGGAAAGAATTCCTCAAGGCCTCAGTTCTGCAAGCAGGTAACTGGAATACGCCCTGCAACCTCTCACTCCGCACCTCAACAAACTCACGCCTTAGGATTTCTGGAACTCCGGTATCAAGCACTTTACGGGCTAGGCACATTAAATTGAGGCGGCGATATTCTTTTGCTCGAAGCCAACCTAACTCCTTTATAAGTGGACTTATATGTTGGTCCCTTTTAATACCAAATATAAATCGGATAGCTGCGTTGAGCGCTCTCTGTATCCTGTAGTCCTCAGCTTCCGATATATCTATATACACGGAGTCACAATACCATATTAGTGGGCGTACCAGTGCTGAGATTAATTTTCGCTTGGCATCGGCTGGCAATAGCCGTTTCCACCGTGAGAGGGAATGCAAGACACCGTAGACTCGGCTCACCACCAGTCCAGCATGATCGCGCCATGACAAGGATGTGTTAATAATCACACCTAGGAGTTTCATTTTGTCACAACGTGGGACAACCTGATCGTGAATCACCAGTGGAGGCAGCGCGATGTCTTTTTCAGCCTTTACTACCAGTTTTGGGCTGCCAATCAGCATCCAGCGAGACTTCCGGGCGTTGAGGTGAAATCTATTAGTGCGGGCCCAGAGCTGAACCCGGTCTAGATCATCATTAACCCGCTGCAGGGTAGAGACCATATCCTCAGGCAACGCAGATGCCCAAATACATATATCATCAGCAAACATATGAATTCTGCAATGCCTGAGTGTATGAGCTATATCGTTGACATAACCCAGGAATAGTAGTGGTCCCAGAACCGAACCCTGTGGTACACCACAGCTACATTCCATCCATCCAGACACGTCACTTATAGTCTTTACTTGCTGTAGTCGTCTAGTAAGGTAGAGAGAGAGAGAGAGAGAGAGAGAGAGAGAGAGAGAGAGAGAGAGAGAGTGAGAGAGAGAGGGGGGAGAGAGGGGAAGAGAGAGAGAGAGAGAGAGAGAGAGAGAGGGGGGGGAGAAAAGGAAATTACGGTCACCGTGAAAATTTTAGAATAAGAGTTTTTAGGAAAAATCGGGGTTTTAAGGTTCCTTGAGACCAAATATTATGTTTACGTGCATACAATACAACGTTAGTATTTCAAAATGAATAGTACCACGAAAGTGAATCTGTTCTAGTGAATCTTAGATATATTATTGGAGACAGGTATATGATTAGGAAGGAGGACCACATCATCTATTTTTCACATCTTAACTAATTTAACGGTATTGGGTTCTGAATATGTTTATTAAAATCCTTATATGGATGTTTATGATCTTAGATATCAGAATAATTGTATCTACATAATCTGATAGAGCTTAAATGCCAAATTGTCCATTATTTTTTTCGGTTCTTGCCCACTAGCATCATAGTGATCATCCATCTATGATTTCTAGTCTTGGAGAAGAAAATCCCAGTTTATTTAGTTGTTTATTTCGCTTAACGTCACTTTTATGCTACTATGGATAATCGGACGATGCTACAGTGGGAGTCCTAAATTTTGCCTATCCGGTTTTATTAGGATAGGGATCTTTTACGAGTACCTGACATCGCACAGGCTCGGGACCACCTCTTAACGTCCCCTCCGAAGGACGGCATAACTAAGGATTTTTTACTCCCATTAAAAAATCCTAGGGCTACCCGCAGGTTTGAACCCACGACCTTTGGCATAGAAAGCTGTTATGCTGCCCACTATGCTATGGGTGATCCCGTATGTAGCTATTCAATTTCCTTCAGATGAAAATACATTTTAGTTTAATTAGGAAAGAAAAGAAAAAAAAATTCAGGACTGGTTCCCTTAATAATAACAGGTTGTACATTGAAATATAAAATTATATAATATGTCTGGATAACAGACAAAATTAACATGGTAAGTTATTATTTAAAATAATGAGATAAGAAAGAAGAGGAAATATTACACAACAAGAAATAAAATCTTTCGAAAACGGTGGTGTTGAACAGAATGAAAAATAAATGAATTGACAAACAATATATACATTTAAACAGTAGGCTTTTTACTTATTTTCTTCATTCATAATTTAATACTTAAAATTGAAATATCATAATTGTTAAGCGTCAGTTTGGGATGACAGGAGGTACAGAAACAGTTGGGATTTTTATGAGGACAGAGAAGCAACATGGCGGATGTGGGTAGGTAGAGAATTCCAGAGGGTAGTAGAGCGGATAATAAAGGAACGATCAAAAGTTTTAGATTTGTGGGTAGGAACGTAAAGGTCAGAATGCCGTGATCTTGTTTCAAAAGAGTAGACTGAGGATTTAAATTAAAGGAGACTATGGATATAGGGTGGATAACAGGAGTTAATGGTTTAGTAAAGGTATGATTCATTGAAATGTTATCTGTGATTGGGAAGAAGGAGCCACTTCAACTCGCTGTGTAAGTGGGTAACATGTGACCTTCTAGATGTACTGAAGACAAATCTTATTTCTTTATTACTTCAAAATATTTTGGTTTATATATATAATTCTATTTGGAATCAACAAAATAACTAAGACACATTTTTAGAATGCAAATAATGAGGATTCAGGCCTTATTTCTCTTTGTTTAACGCTATTTATGACATATTCATTAATCTTATATAATGTTCTATTCCTAAATGCTCATCGCTTGTTGTAGTAATTAAACCATATTACAGAGCATCGGTTTTATTCTTAAATTATTTTTGCCTTATAAGTAACATTATTGGTTCTTGAAAGACTGGAACATAAATTTAAAGTATTCTTGAAATATTTAGGATTATTAAAAGAAGCCAATTTTTATATATACGAATGGTAGGTCATATACCATCAGTCCAAGGCATGGGATCTAAAAAGATGTTAATAATTTCCAACTAACTCACGCTTATTCTGCCCTCCGTCTTAAGTGAATGTTTCCAAAGATGTTTCACATGTAAAATTAATGAAAGGACAGGCTTATGCGTGACAAATAGGTGTAAATATATGCAAAGCGAGCTCAAATGTCAAAATACATATCCCTTGATGACAGCATCTTAACCTTTCTTATATGCGGCTTTATGATTGACAATGAAAAATAACTTATAAATCATTGAATGGCTTCATTTGAAATTTTAAAACAAAGTCAAATAAATAAAGCCTATACATTTTTTTTAAATTTTAGACGACTTTAATCTTAAAGGGGTGAAAGGAAGTAAAGCAGAAATTACCTAGTCCTATCATAAACATTACTACAAGGAAATATATACAGATTTCAACATAACATGAATTTTTTTCAAAAACTTTATTGAAAATAAAATTTATATCAATAGAGAGAAAAAAATAAAATAAATTACTCAAAATGTCCCGCTTTTGACTTGACATAGGTATTTAATTTCCGTGGCCATTCATCAATAGCAGCACACATCACTTCTTGACGAAAGCGCTCAACTGCTCGGTCAAGAGATTGTTTGAGACTTTCCAAAGTTAGGGTGTGCTCTGTGGATTGCTATCCTCTCCAGTTCCGACCAAAGCTCTAGTGTGTTGAGATTAGAGCTTCCTGGGGGACCAATCCGAGGAAGAAATGAACTCTTGAAGTGTTGATATAGCGTCTGAGCGTGAGGCTGTGCATTTACATATCCTAATCCTCTCTCCGAAAATTCTGAATGTTTGCAAACATATTTGTTAACTAGCTGCGGTTCTTCTCCTCATCGTTCCCCTTGGAACTTGGAAGAGCCACCTAGCCGTCGATTTCTTCAATTTTCAACTCAAATAGACATCGTATACGTGACTATAGCCTATGTTTAACCTATTTAGTTAATTTAATTTATTCATACTTTTATTGGAACGTTAAATTTCTTTAATTTTGTTTCCAGTATTTTCCTAAATCTGTATTAATTAGGTTAATTTTGATTCATACATTTTTACTTCTGTTTCAAGTATTGAATAAGGTTAATTTTGTTTCTTTTCTTTTCTTATATCAGTTTTATTAGGTTAAATTTTTTTTCTTATGTTGGTTATATGTATTACATTTTAATAAATGTATTGTGATTCGTCGTTTACTTCTTTATTTATTTATTTTTTTAAATTTATACAGTTCACTAATTTTCGTTAACAGAGAAACCCGGAATTTGATTATAGCTTGGAAGTATTAATCTTCCAATGTTAGCTCAGCGTATACATCTTAACTTATCAATGAAGCATAATAAATGAGTGAAGAAATAACTGAAATACTGTTTTGGTTCGGATTTGGGAAAAAACATTTTTCACAGTCAATTATAGCCACCATTTCCGAGATGAGGATTAATCTGAGATAGAAGAGAAATTAATTAGACGAGGCGTTAAGAGTTATTGGATCCAAGATGGTGTGGGCGTTCTTATGCTAGGCAGTTCGGAACTTTCTTAACCATGAATTATCTTTTTATCAATTTTTTTTCTTCCGAAACAACTTATTAATTCTAAAAGAAAGTGATAGGAGAATGGGTACTAATAGAAAATGAATAAAGAAAAAAGAAGAAGAAAATAAACTTTGTTTACATTTTTACATATTGACAAAATATTTATAAATGATTTCGGATGAGACATCCTTACAATCAGCAAATGTTTGGTTCATTTGGTAGTTATAATATAATTAACTAATCTATAGTTAGTGTAAAATTAAATTGTGATTATATATGGTTGTAGGAAAAATTATACAAAAACCTACAAATAAAAACAGATAACATAATTGATAATATAAAATAGAAATTAAAATAAACTAGCTTAAGTTAGTAACACATGTTTAGTTCTTTTATGAGTGTAGCGTTTTAGAGATGCTTTATTATAGTTACCGATTTCCTTTATTAATGGATTTTTGGAGACTGGAGTTTTACTGAAGTAAGAAGCTGTTTGAGTATGGACAAAATGTTTAATTGTTGGAAGCTGTAAGTCCTGGAGCATAGATGATATTTTAGTGTAGCGGGGGTAATTGTTAATTATCCGCATTGAATGATTTTGAATGAATAAAGATAAAAGTATTAATGGAACGGTTTATTGGACTATATTACACTCCTTACCGTTTTTACTCCTTAGCCGCTCTTTACACGTATCGAACAGCTTGTAACTGACTACATAAAAAAGATCATGCTTCAATACTGTTGATTTAATAAATAAGTGCTTTAACCTGAATCGAGTGCTTTGAGAAAATCAATGAATTTTAATACCAACCCGAAACAACTTCCACGTCAATAGTTATTTGTCAAAGCGGTCATTATGTGGATGAAGATATGAATAAATTAAGCTAAATACACACGTCATGTAGGCGAAACCGGGTGCTGCATTACCCTGGGGAAAGTTAGAACTGTAGAAGCCAAAGTCATTGCGTCAGAGGATCTCGCTAATCGAAATATGAAATTATTAAAGAGAACATGTTTTAATAGATCAGCCACCTACTGCCCGCTTTCTTATCAGGCCGCTAGGTTGCTCTGAAAGCGTTTTTCTGTATAACAGTATGTGGACCAGGACGCATACCACCTTATCGCCCAGAAACAAAAAAGCTTCGTGGACGCCAGTATTCACAATTAGTTATAGAGTAGAATAACATCCTTCCCTTCTTTTTTTAATAACATTTGAAATTGAATTCAGAATAAAGGCAATTTGTCATAAACAATATAACACATTTATTCATAATTCACGATAATAATGGTTTCTACTTCATTTGGTTATTGGCTTCCCGCCTAATAATGTGGTTTTATTTCTTCTGTTTCATTATAACACAAGTTGAAAAGAACAAAATGTCATTAAATCAGATAGTAACGAATCCACTAGTTTTTGAAAAGATATTTTTTCCGAAGGGGTACGGGGAAGGGTATAACATTTATATCGACTCCAACTAAGCTAAAACGGGCAGTTGGTTGATATTCTATAGTACCATGAAATATGTTCAAGTTAAAATATAACAATATTTCAACATGAGCGATTATATTGCAATATTTTGTTACGACTCACTCGCTGGACATCCAAACCTACCGGTGCAAACATTACTGACTGGCACACTACCACAAAACCCACCAAGGAGACTGAAACGCGTCTGAAGCAGAGATCTACTTCTTTAGCAGATCTTCCACGCCAAGGAGTGCCTTCACTGGGAGGTTTCTTCGCTCACGAATTCAGAAGAATTCTAAAGGAGGTTTTTCGTAATGATCATCAATGTTAAAATACATGCCCAAAGGTATTTGTATATTACTTGTTGTCAAATAAATAAATTTAAAAAAATGCAAATATAACATCTGGAATATTAACTGATAATGTTATGAAATACTATTTATTGTAGAGTAGTTGGTTTATTCAGTCTACCTCTGAATGATGTGGTGGGACAATGACAGTGGGAGTCCTAAATTTTGCCTAGTCAGGTTTAATTGCGATAAGGATCTTTAACAAGTTCCTAGCTGGCTGGCATCGCACAGGCTCGGGGCCACCATTTTATGGCTTAACTAAGGATTTTTTTACTTTCTTTAAAAAATACTATGGCCATCTAAACTAGAGCCAGTCAAGGAAGAGAATATCACTTACAAGATATGACACAGATGAGCTGTATTAACACCATGAGAATATCGTGACATGTGAGAGGAAGAGACGATAAGCCTTTTATGGTCACGTGACCAGCATGAATTCCAGAAGACAAACTAACAGGATCTTAACAGTGACAGAAAGAGGCAAGGCATCCAAAAACAAGTGGATCACATTTGAGTAAGAAAATAAAAAAATTCGGCATTTAAACGAAGTCAAACTATTTCAATCAGAATGAAACATGTGCTTTATTAAATAATCGATTGTTTTATATTAATATCTTCAACAATTAGTTAGTTTTATCACCTCTATTGCCTTGTACAACTTTTTGTATATGATATTTGTAGGGTATGATATTTGTATATGATATTTGTAGGGAGCGGCGTGGTCTAGTGGATAGAGCTCTAGTCTGCTGTGCTCCGGGTCCTGGGTTCGAATCCCGACTGTGGCAGAATATTATTTATTCTGTTAATTCAGTCGGGGGGCGACCCTAGGGTATGGAGACCCTCCTGGGGCAGACCCAGCCTCTATAAAGTGGGTACCCAAATTAATTGGGGAAAAACCTGGCGGCTGAGCGTGATTCAATCACCTCATTGCACAGCCGTTGGCCTAGAAACAGTACGAATCTCTATATGTACTGAGCCCAAGACCCTTCATGGGTTGTAGTGTTACAGGTGTTTTTTTGTTTTTTTTTATTTGTTCAAAATTCTGCAGCTTTCCAAATATGTATTATATTATACATCTATGTTACTACTCTTTTGTACGGAATTTAAAATTTAAGAAAATGCAAACAAATATTTTTCACTTTTCTCGTTTAGTTGCATATCGAATTCGTTAAAATTGTATATTTATCCGGTTTTCATCAATGCTAACAAGATGAAATCATTATTTTTTTTTCAAATGTTCAAAATTAAAGGTACTTTAGAAAAAAAAAATTAAACAAAATCGGCATTTAAGCCCTCTTAGATTGTTTCAATTAGAATTGAAACTACGTGATATTAAAACCCATTAAATTTTACATCCATTTACTGAGCAAGTTTAATCAAAATCGCTAGATCCGTTTTTGAGAAAATCGTAAAAAAGGTGAAAAATGCATGGTATAAAGGCAGGGCAATTTTTATGAAGAAGTTGCTTCAACATCGCAGGCATATACGCTCCTTAAATATAAAAATTCAGTTTTATACAACTTATGTTTTTCGAACTAGACTTACCACACACACCTTTTTGCGGGACTAGGTCATTAGGACTCAGGAGACGCAATAACGTGTAATTCCGGTGAAAACTCGAATTCGAAAATTTTCACGATCGCAATACTTTCCTCCGCCTATATACGTTTCATATATAGGCAAGTAAAAGTAAAACTATATTATCTATTATATTTTATTTTTTATTTTCATTTACTTATATATGGAATATATTGTAAGGGAAAGTATTGTAGAGTTTTCACCGGAATTACACGTTTTAGGGTCTCCCGAGTCCAAAGGACCAAGTCCCGCAAAAAGGTCTGTGTGTACGTTTTGGTGTGTTGTGTGTGTGTGTAGAAGTATGTGTGTGCGTGTGTGTAGAAGTGTCTGTGTGTAGAAGTGTGTGTGTAAGTGTTAAGTCCAGTGTGAAAACGAAAATGCCAATGAAACTGAAATTTCATATTAAAATTAAAGACAACTATACGCCCGAGATGTTACAGCAACTTTTTCATCAAAATCAGCTAACTAGGAGACCAACTTTATACTATTCATCTTACAACTATTTTTAATTTTCTCGAAAACGGCTGTAACGGTTTTCGATTAAACTCGCTATATCGATATAAAAGTTAACGGACAGTGATCAAAAGCCGATAAAACAAACTGATTGTCGTAGATAATAATATAATAGATTATTTAATAAAACACATTTTTCTATTAAAATCCAATGTAAATAATTCTTTAACAATTTATTTTCGTTTCTACAATTTTTTTTTTTTTTTTTGGTGAATAATCATTTTTATTAAGATATGTCATTACCCGGCAAATATCCTCGTACCTATGTAGACAATGATCTATTGGCTTTCCAAATACATTTCCATTTAAATATATGAATGAATATCCATAAAAATTGGTCAAACATCGTTTCTTATATGAGGGTGTTAAAAATATTCGATGATCACAATTTGATTTAAGGACGTCAACATCGAATATGATGAATGTTGTCAGTTCCGTCATCGTCAAAATGTAATAATACTTTCACTAAATTGTCACCTTAGTCTTGAATAATTTTGCATTTAAAATTAAAATAGTTCAATTTATTTTCGTAGTGACACCTCTTAGCTCATTAGGAGACACTCGTTAACAGTCTAAGATATCGAGATAACATGATGTTTGTAAGCAGAGGACGGGAAGATTTGGATGCTCTTATCAGTGGCTGTCAAGAACAAAAGACAAGGTTTAACGAAGTAAAACAATGAATCTATTGTCGAGGCGGTAATTAGGGCAACCTACGTAAATATCCCAAGTCGAGGGCTGTTCAAGAAAGTGTCGTCCGACGATAAATTACAGTTCGCACTGCCCCGAGATAAGAGCGGGCCTGTATCTTCTTAAGTCGTAATGAATGATTTAATATAACTTAATTTTACATGCAATTAAGTCTTAGCAAATTTCATAATTCCTTATTTACAATAAAAAGAAACGGATTGATTATACTTTTTTCCTAAATAATAAAATACATCAAGAGAAAAAAAATCTGGTGCGGGCAACAAATGACTTTCACTTACCTCGACTGTTAAAATCAATTTAAAAATTATTAAATATCCTTTGACTTGAAAATATTTTTAGTTTTTTTTAATAAAATCAGAATTCATTTTCGTTATAAACATATGATTTAGGTTGAATATCATCATCATTCATCATCATAATCGTTTCCTCTTCTACCGCTGTTCGGTGTGAGGACCCTACCTGTAGAGTCTGGACCATATGTCTCTTTCCTGTGCCAACTCCATTCTCCTACTCCAGTCTATCCCACGCCTCCTGCATGCTTCCTTTACACCGTCCTCCCAGGAGATGCGGGGTCTTCCTCTGAGCCTTTTTCCCTCTGTGCGGGTCTCATACGTCTTCCTGGCACTTCTCTCCGGATCCATCCTAAAAAGATGTCCAAACCACCTCAGTTTGTGTTCCTCTAGAATGGTCTCCGCCGGTTTGACGTCAAGGTTAGCCCGTATAGTGGCGTTCCGTATCCTATCTCTCCGTGTCTTTCTCTCTATTTTTCGGAGATACCTCATTTCCATGGCCTGGATTTGGCTCCTATGTTTTGAGGTAAGAGTCCAAGATTCTGAGGAGTACGATAGGATAGGAAGAAATGTCGATTTATATACGGCTAATTTGGTCTGCTTTGATACCTCTCTTCTCCCCAGAAAACCCCGCCTTACCATACAAAACATCCTCCCTGCCGCTCCAATTCTCTGGGCCACTTCTTCGTCTATGTAGCCATTCTCATTGAGATGAGCTCCCAGATATTTGAAATTTTGACTTGCTCTAATCTCTGTCCTCCAGCTCTTAATATCCTCATTATCCTTCGGGGTTTCTTTCCAATTTAGGTTGAATAATATAACTATATTAAATTGTTGATAGTTATAAGTTCATTCCCTATTACTATTTCCCTGTCAATTAATATTACCTCTGACAACTTTGTGAATCTGATAATATTTTTTCTAATATCTTTCTCTTTCCAACGGTATATTATAGTCTATATTACCGTTTTTATTATCAAAAAAACAAAAATTACATTAAAAATAGTTTTACTCCTTTATCCTTTATTTGGTCATCAAATTAGTTCAACTTGAATATTGAGCTGTTTTTCAGCAATGGTAATCAGATGATATGGTCAAGTTCAAAAAATCTAAAAAAATTAAGGTACTTCAGAAGAAGAAATTTTAAAATATCGGTATTTAGGCCATGTCAGACTATTTCAATCATAATGAAACATACATTGTACATACATGCGCTGTATTAGACGGTGACCAAACTCACAAGTACAAACTTGATAGTACTTGTAGTGTTTTCACTGCCGAATTGACAGCTATTCTAAAAGCAGTTCATCTAGCTAGAACAGCATTAGAAAAGTCAGTAATCATCTGTTCTGACTAGCTCAGTGCTATCAGAGCCATTTTCAATCCATTCTCAGCAAACCCTATTGTACAGGAGGTCCACTTCGCAATCAAACAGTTGGAGGACTCTTCAAAAAAAATAATTTTATTTTGGATTCCCAGTCATTCCGGAATATCAGGGAATGAGGAAGTCGACAGAGCAGCAACAGAGGCACATTCACTAGAAGAAATAACGCCCTCTTTTATTTCATCCTCTGAGCTGTTTCAGCCAATAAACGCGAAGATCCTAGCTGAATGGCAATCTTGGACGCTCTTGAAAACAACAAATTGAAAAATGTGAAACCGACCATCAGCTGCTGGGACTCATCATCAAGAAAGTGCAGGCGTGAAGAGGTAGTTATCGCCCGCCTGAGGATAGGACACTGCCGTTTCACTCATGAGCACCTCATGGCACGTAGGGATCCACCTCGATGTCAACTGTGTAAAGTGGCTCTCACAGTAAGTCATATTTTTGAAGAGTGTCCTCGTTATAGTAGGGAATTTGTAAAATGTTGCGTACCACGTAAAGTCTCGGAGGCATTGAGCGATAGTGATCGGGCCGTCGATGGTGTCATTCAATTGGTAAAGAACATTCGTTTATATCACCTCATTTAACACATTCAGGCTATTTTACGCAATTTTTGATATTTTACTCACAATGTTTATTTATTTATCTTATTTTTTATTTATTTATGTATTTTATTTTATTTTATTTTTTTATTTTTTTATTTTTTATTATTTTATTTTTAATTTTTTTATTATTTTTTTTGTCTCTTCATCATAGGTAAGTTAATCGTCTTCTGAAGATGTTTTGGGCAATAATAACCACTCGTAGTTTTTTGCCCTTAAAACCAAAACAACAACAACAATGAAACATACATTACATTGAAGCCCATCTTATTTTACGCCAATATTGCGAGTTTAATCAAAATCGTTAGATCTGTTTTTAAGAAAATCGTAAAAAAGTGAAAAATGCATAGAATAAAGTGGTTCTTCTAGTTAGCTGATTTTGATGAAAAAGTTACTGTAACGTTTCGGGCGTATAGTTGTCTTAAATATGAAATTTCAGCTTTTGTACAACATTTCGTTTTTGTGCTGGACAAACCACAAACAAACACAGAGACACACACACAACCCTTTTTGCAGCACTTGGTTATTTAGACTCAGGGGACCTTAAAACATTATTTCCGTTGAAAACTGGAATTCGAAAATTTTCACGATCGCAATAATTTCCCTTACCATATATTTCATATATAGGTAAGTGAAAGTGATATATAGTACTTCATAAATAAATTTTCAGAACAAAAAAATTGTATTTTAAATTATGGTTGAGGAGCACAAAAAAAATAAATAAATAAAATTTAAAAAAAAGAAAAGGGAGATTGGTGAAAGGCGTATTATTATTTTTTCATGTTTGGGGTTTGAATTTTTAATTATTTTCGTTAACACCAACGCACCTAAATCCATTTCACAATACAAAATATATGCATTATGGCCCTGCAGTTCTTCTGTATTGATAAAAGAAAAATATTTAGTCCATACCAACTGTTAATACTTTTAGTAACAAGCCATAGTTCTATTTTACGTTGTTTTTTTTTTTGTTTTGTTTTTTTTTTGGGGGGGGAGGAGGGCTCAATTTACAAAGCATGTAATGTTGTAAGCCTTCTATGCCTAAGTTGGCAATGATGCCTATAGGATTTTTCTTGACTTCTTCCGAAGGGACGTAAAATGGTGGTCTTATGTCTAAGATGTCAGGCACTCGTTAAAAATCACTATCCTAATGAAGCATGTAGATGGAAAATTTATGACTTCCTCTGAGGCATCGCCCGATCAGCTAGAGTTGCATCAAAGTGACGATAAATAAATAAACCAACAAACTATATACCTATACCTATAAACCAACATTTCATATACCTATAGACAAAAGGTATTCACTTTGAAAGATAATTGCAAAGCAACTACACGATCTCTGCTAGAAAACATAAATAAATAATGTTCTTATTATTTATTTATCAAGAAATTCCAACTTCTCTTTGCTCTTCTTCATCTGGAGATCTTCACACATAGGTCCTCTAAGCCCTAGATTAAATTGAGCTCAGTCCAAAACTGATTTCTCCGGTACTAAAAATGTTTACGAGTAGTTGTCTTCTGTCACTAGCTGAACGCACTCCTTTACGTCAGCAGGCCTGATTTTTAGCAATGTCCGTAATACCAGAAGCATGCAATGGCCTGTGATATCCGATCGTCAGGGAGGACCCATGTAGCTGCTAATATATAGATATGACCAGAGGAAAGAAAAATGTTATAGATATGACCAGACGAAAAGAAAAATATTATAATAGTAATTCATAATTTTTATTAGAAAAGTTATGGTTTTATATATAACACATGAAATAAACATGAAGAGAAACTGCCCATTGGCAGCACTCTTTGGTAGTGAGGCTAAACAAGAAGGTCTCGAGACCATCTTCTATTCAGATGCCTCGGAGGATTATCAGGAATTGAAGAGGAAGAAAGGATTGAAACTAATGGATTAGAGTGGGAGTGGAGTTTTTCATGGAAGGTGTGATACCTGGTACGGGCCAAATCAGCAACATATGGAACATTAAGGTCATTGTGGATGATTTTATTCGTGACAAAGTAAGGATTAAGGGAAGGATTTTCGATTGTAAGGATGGGATACATAAGGGAAACGTTTGATGGTTTAGTAGAGCCCCAAAGCTCAACTCAGTAGGTCCAGATAGGCCTTATATGATGGTCATGTAAATGAGTCTTTTGTAGTTAAGTGAAAGGTTAGAGCGTCTGTCTAGTAAGTGTTGGAGTAGCCGAAATCGTCGTGCAGTTTCTTGTCTTTTCAGTCTTGTATGCGGATTCCATGTAAGTCGTTTGTCAAGCAGGAGTCCTAAATAGCGGATCTGTTCAACCGGGACAAGCGGAATATCATTAAAGGACATTGTAGGGCAGGATGTCATAGGTTTTCGGCGAAGGGTAAAGTATTTGTTGGGATTTATTGGAATTGATTTTAATTCTCCAATTCTGGCACCATACCTCAAGGTCTCTGATGTGGGATTGGAGAGTTTGAGAGGCAATTGTAGGATCATTATTAACCGATAACACGCAAGTGTTATCGGCATAGGTAGAAAGGAATGTGTTAGGATGGGTTGAAATATCAGCTGTATAGACTGTGTAAAGAATGGGTCCTAATATCCTGCCTTGAGGAACCCCAGCAGACTGGGTGAAAAGAGATGAATAGGAACTATTGTAGTTAATTTTGAAGGATCTGTCAAAGAGGTAGGAGTGGATGATTAGCAAGTATGTAGGAGGAAGGAATTTACGGAGTTTGTACAACAGTCCTGGGTGCCAGACTCGGTCAAAGGCCTGTTCAACGCCGAGAATAGCTTCAGTGCAGTACAATCCGCGCTCCAATGCAGAAGAGACAACATCCACCACACGGTGACATTGCTGGATGGTGGAGTGGGAAGTTCGGAATCCGAACTGGTGGTCTGGGATTATGTGATATGATTCTAGGATAGGGTATAGTCGTTCTAGGATTTTACCATGATGGGTAGAAGAGATATGGGACGGTAGGAAGAAGGGAGCTCCAGTGCCTTTTAAGATAAAATAAAGAGTGTAAATAGCCAAAACTTATAAAGGCGCGGTAGACTGATATTCAAAGAGATGGATAAATAGTTTATGCTAGAGGGAAGTTAAGGATTGGGATGTACGAATGGACAAGGGTGAGGAATTCCGAAAATGAAGTAGCGCGAATAACGCAAGATCTCTTAAATGAAGCAGTTCTGTAGGAGGGAATGAAGAGGTTCAGGGACTGGGATCTTGTGTTGATAGAGTGGACAGAGGAGAGTGGGTTGAACTGGTTATAGATATAGACGGTTTTTTTGGTTCTGAAGGATTGGTAAAGATGAGTTCCTCGGAAGTACTGCCTTCGGGATTTTGGGTAAAGCTACTTTAACTCGGCGTACCAGGTGGAACCTGAGAGTGCCTGGGAATTCCGAAGATGAATCTAATGAAGCAGTTCATTAGTCTCTTCAGCCTCATCTCAGTCCGCCAAACACAAGACAGCCATAATCAAAGTGGGGATATGAATATCAATATCAATATGAAAGAAAACTAATGTATTTGAGTTTTATGATGAAAACCATGGATAACAACAAAAATCGTAAAATTTGATTTTCCTCCTAAACCGTCGATAATCGGACTATAGATCATATAGTCTAGTATCTGCTCCTACAATGATACTAGGCATTTCTGAGACACCCTATATATATGTGTGTGTGTATTATATAAAGGAATACTGAAAATTAGGGACTGGCCTTATTTTTTTTCCTCTCGAGATCTTGATTCAAATGCACAAGATAATTTTGTTAGCCTTATCTTATGCTCAGACTGCAGCACGTACCTATTGACTGAAGAATTCACAGATTTGCAAAGCGTAAACAACATACTAGCAAGACAGAACGTGTGGCGCGAGACAGAAGCGTGTGTGGTCCTATCATGTAATTAATTATGCTCGGACGAGAGATATTAGAGAGGCTATTGTCGTGTGGTGAGCTACTCGTTAGTTAGTGATCCTTCATCTAATTACCAGCTGGTCACGAAAATCTACGATCGTGTCCGGTCTAAGTTCACATCACCAGCTGACACATAGGCCAATTAGTTTACCGCTCTTCATCTAACAGTTCCATTTCATCGCAGATAGAGTCCTCTTGCAAAAGGTAAGAGGTGCTTTCGATGGAATGACTGTCCTACAGCTAGCGAAACAAAAATAAGTGATAGTTCCTTCCTTAATTTATTCATGAAATCAAACAGGTATTTACAAATATTTCCTTCAAGACTAAACCATTTAACGCTAATTTGCAATATTTTACAAACTACTTAGTTGAAATTAGTTAAAACCTAACAATAACAACCGATTGCAAGACAAAAAATGTATTTTGCTTGTCTTATTTTTTTTATTCATTATCAGGTGATCGTTATTCTCCATAAAATTTTATTTTCTCAGAGTGATACTATTCTTATCAGTTTAAGAATTTATTTGATTTTAATGACAAATATTTTGACTTGCTGAAGTAAGTTTTGGCTTTAATAATTTCGTTCTCCCCCCTCCCAAAAAAAAGCGTAAAAGAGACAAATAACTGGAAATTTACCAAGCAAAATATTAAATCTAGCGTTCCATTTTCTAAATGAGGAATTTTAAATTTTTTTTTTTTTTTTAAATTTCTTACATCAAAAACCAAAGCTATAATATCAGTTTTGTTATTATGTTACTTTGAATACTATGGGTTGATATTAAATTAAATTGAAGCTATAATTAAAACTCAAAAAGCTATACTTGCGTAAAATATAGAACTTGTTAAAAATATAATAGTGCTATGTTTTTGACCGGCTGCTTTTCTAAGGCAGCGGTAGCTTCAAAACCTAGCTTACTTACTATATTTAGGCAATATATAAACTATATTTATTGATACCGTTGGATCTCCTTTCCAAAGGTATCGTGTTTACCAATCCAATAGGTGGCATGCAGGGTAAGATAAAATTAAACAAGATTCAATTAATACATTACTATAATTATTAATTTACATATATCCATTATATTAACACGTTGCCTAGAACTCTGATTGAGAATACTGAGGGACATTTTCACTACTACCTTTGCCATACAATATTACAAATAACGAGATACCTTTAACACACTGTCGGCTGGCGAAGGTGGAATCATCTTAAGACGTCCATTCTCTGCTTCATCCTCCAGCTGCTCTCAGAACCCCGACGGCCACCTCCTCTTCTTGAGGATAAAACTTGACTAACTCTTTGGTTCTTCTCTCTCATTCTCGTCACCTCGGGTGGGCCGATATGGGCCGTGCCCCGGTTGGCGGTATAGCCTTTTGTGATATTATTCTTATCTTTTCACCACTCTTAATATTCTTGTTGGCCGCCGCTGTGGGGAAACTACCAGAGGTTTCTGGTACCGCTGGGGGGCCCATTCCGATGGGAAATCTAGGGGGCTGGGTAAACACCTTTTGATGTTTTGCCGACAAAGGTTCGTTATCATTAATTGATTAATATTAAAATTATTTAATAATGAACTCCCTTCTATACATTACAATAGAATATTCAATAGTTGACGGTGAAATGAATATGAGTGAAGAGATAGTTCGGATGGCGGTCAAAATAATAGAAGAAAATAGGAAACAACTAATAAATGTCCTACGTTTTGACCCACTTTGCTTGTCTCAACAAAATATGGAAGTTGAACGGAAACGTTGGATATTACATATTCTTTCGCAATTTTCTTATCTTATCCATCTCTTCCTTCAAAATCATTTCAAGGTCAACCATTGAGTATTCAACATGCTTCAATCAACAAGGGGCCAACAACAATAGGAATAAAAAACCAAAATCAACTTCGCCGTAGCACCCGAATTCGTAATCGTAAATGAAAGGGCCTTACCCTAGCTTGATTCATCACAGGAACCCAACATCTACTCCACCGCGTTCTTTTAATACTCCATATCAAAATGTTCACCATTTATTTCATTCTATAGCTTTGTCCGAAAGTAACAACTTCTTTTCCGATCTCAAATCTCATACAGCTTCCGTAATTAGCGGAGAGAAGCCCTGATAAAGACCACTTATTTTTCACAATACAGATGCAACAGGGAAATTAAAATTGTAAACCTTACCTTATTGACCTGTATTTAATAATAAATCAGTGTGTACTTTCTGCAGTAAATAGGATGGCCCTAATCCATTAGGGGCCAAAGAATATGTCAGTTTAGATGTTAATATTTTCCTTAGTGTAAATTTTGTTTAAAAACAATTTTAAGGAATAAATTATTGACAAAATTTTAATTAAAAATGGATAATATTTTAATTTTTAAATGACTTTCAGGTAAATATAATTTTTATGTACATTGTTATATATATTTTTGATAATGATTTTAATTATTATTTAAAAAAGTTATTTTATAATGTTAATTGATAATTTATTGATGTATTGTAGTAGTCCTGATGATGGGGAAGGCCCCCGAAACGTTGACTTTTTTTCAAAGTTTATGTGTAATAAACTGTTTTTGGATGATTAAGGAACAAATTATTTATTATCAAATTGCACTGTCCAATTAACCTATTTTTATTAAAAATGATTATAAGCTAGGTGTCCTTTTTAAAAAATTTCAATTATTGCACAAAATTTAAAATTAATAAGAGGAATTTAAAAACCAAACAATTAACAATGTTACATAGATATAGACTAAAGATAATAATTATTCTAAACTTACCTGGTTTTAACTTTCTGAAATTCATCTGTTTATCCAAACTTTGTCACTCATATAAAAAACAAACCAATAAAAATAGTCAGTAAGTGAAAAATCGTATCTGAGCAGGGCATATTATTGGTTTCGGTGTTTTAAATCAGGAAGTAGTATATGGAATCTGGAAATTGTGAGAAATCGTGAACCCTTATAAGAGGCGACCATCTGGATGCGAAGGAATTGAAGCAGCAATGCCACATGGTCCGTTTTAAGGGTTGATTCGTGACAATTTCACCGGATCAGGATCTAATTTCAGGAGCGGGAGATTTCCGTGTGAGCCGGATTAGTCAAGTCTGGATCGAGCATTGAGCTCTTTAATATAGAAAGGAGTTTCCATTATCATCGCTCTACAGTCGGTTGAGCCTAGAAAAAATTCCTATTTCTTTTATTAATCATTATTGTTATTTATCACATTTTCGATAATTATCAATTACTAATTAATGATTTATGTTTGTTGATTCCGGGGAGTCGTTTACAAACTCGAAATACTTCATCTATTCTTTTATGCCCTCTTTTTGAATCCCGCTCTTCTATGTTAATATATAAATACTTTTTAGGGTTTAATATCTTTATTCCGTATTTCCTTTTGTTTTCATCATATGAATTATTTTTATAGTACAGTAATGGTTATCTAGTGAGGGCATATCCTGTTATTAATTTAATGTTGTCATTCCCTTGATAGATTTATATAATAAGAGGTTAAGGATTTAATATGTCGGAGGTCACGGGTTCAAACCCCGCAGATGGCACCAAGATGATTTAAAGGAACTAAAAAATCCGTGATTGTTTATATTCTTTATATTAAAAAAAATATATGAATTTAGTTAAAAACATAAAAAATAGTCCGAGGCCATCTGCCGGGTTTGGATTCGTGGACTAGGGTGTAGAAGGCTGTAGTTTCTCCTATGCTACCCCTGCATCACAGATGACTCATAATAGATTTAGTAAAGGATTAAGGATATAACATGCCCGAGGGCGTGGTTTTAAACCCGGAAATGGTCTCAGGATTTTCAAGGAACTAAAGCCTCCTAGTTATCCGTCCCAAAATTATGTAAAAAATGAGATTGGAAAAATTATAAACTTAGTTGAAAACAGAAAAAATATCCAATAGCCATCTGCTGGGTTTAAACCAGCGACATTTCGCATATAACGCTGTTAGGCTAGACACTGCACTAGAGGTGACATTTGACAGATTTATATAATAAGGGATTAAGGATTTAATATGCCCGAGGTCGCGGATTCAAACCTGGCAGATGGCCCTCGGGTAATTTGTTGGCGTTAAAAATTGTTGATTGTGCCGTTCTTCGGGGGGGACGTAAAATGGTTCCCGAAGCCTTGTTATGTCATGAACATATTAAATATCCTTATTCTTATTAAACCAAGGCAAAATTTAGGGCTCTCGCTATAGCACCGTCGGATAAGCTGCAATAACATTAAGTAACCTTAAATGAATAAACAAAAACACGATTTAATACTTTATAACAAAACCTCATTAAACTAACTATATATATATATATATATATATATATATATATATATATATATATATATATATATATATATATATTCACTCACTTCATTTATTGATTTGCACCTGTCAGCAGTAAATAATGACATCACAAGCAAAAGGAAGGACAGTACCCAGCAGCACGTCTTCTCGTCAGTTTTTTTTTTTTTTTTTTTTTTTTTTTTTATAAATGATGTCCAGCATTATTTAAATAATTGAAGTCTTCATTTTATTTTAGAGTGTTAATAAGGATGTCTTTATACGATTAGGGGCCATTTGGAGGGTTCATTGCTTGAGTGAAGTAAGCGAGCTCTTGGAGAAGGCTCAAAAAGAGGCTGAATAAGATTATTCAACCTCCTAATTATTTGTGAAATTTGGGATGAATTTTCACCTGAAGACGGCTGCTGTGGTATTTCCCTCGTCACACCCGAGCCTGTTGGTACGTTGTTGGAAGGTGGAAAAGAGTAATTTGGTCCCATCTTGAGGGCTGATGATTCTCGTGGCTGGATTGGTGATCCTAATGGTTGGAGTTCAGCTCGGAGTCGGAGCTCTCAGCTGCTGAACTAGTGACTCTATCTGTGTACCGGTATATATGAAAATCGGCTTCTGAATTCTTAAGGCTGCATACTAATTTTCGATATAATTCTGAGGTATAGGGGTAAACAGTTACTCCCTTCATTGTAGTTTTAAGGTAAAAGGAATTCGGAGACGATTTATTTTCTAAAAATTTGACGAAAGCTTGGTAATCTTGGAAGCCGTTAATGAATATTGGAGGTGGTTTGTTTTTGGGGTCTTTAGCATTGTCGGTAGGCTGATCTACCTCAATTAGGTTTTCTAGCGGAGCATAAGTGTTACTTACTGTGATGGTAATGTCATTTCCTGCAACTGTTGTTTTTTGGATTGTTTGTGGATCCCTGGATTCAGCTGGCAAGTTCCTTTTCTTTCCAGTAACTAAGGCCCAGGCCTCACGTAATGTTTCATCGCGATTTAAGCCTAATACACCTTCCCCACTTCTCCTAACACACAGCGTTGAGGTGGGGTGCATTTCAGCTGTAGGTCTCACCTTTGACTTAAATTGTCTCTCAGGCACCTCGAGTCCTCAATTTGCAACAAAAAGAATGAAATTTAGTCAAAAGAATTGAATGAATTCAAATAAACTTTTTAAGGAGAAAAATATAGGTTATTTATAGTTATCAAGCACCAAAAACTAACTATATAAAATTGGTTAAAGAAATTATAAAATTGATTGAAACAATTATGAATTTGATTGAAAAAATTATGAATTTGATTGAAAAAATTATGAATTTGACTGAAAAAATCTATATTTTTATTGTAATAGTTATTCTAATTATATGTACTTAAAATTGTTCAAGTTTACATTTTTATAACTAAAGAAATGATAAGAAAACGATTGAATATGTAACATTCGAAAGTGTATTATATTCTTCATTTTAATTTTTAAAGTAACATCAATCAAAATTGAAATTCAACCTGTGTTTTATGATTTAAAATATAATTTTCTCATCATTGTCCTGGGTTTTCTTTTGGTTCGATATTTGTAAGATATATATTTGGCCGTTTCACAAACGAGGCACTACAAATAGAATAAATATATAAAGCTTTTGGCATCCCCACCCTAAGTTACTCACGCATAGAACACCTACAGGCCGGCCAATAAATTTTAAGTGAGTGAATACAAATAATTTTTTTAATAAATACATTTTCCGATTTTTTTATTTTTTTAAATAATTGATGCAATATATTATGATTCTTTTAAAACATGTACTTTTAAAATTATAGTTTGAGACAGCTAATAATTAGGACGACGCTGCTGATGAAGTGGTGAAAGAATATATATATATATGCATGGACGATTTAAATGTTGACATTAGATGAAAAAGTGTATAAATGCAATAAAAATTTAATTGTTACAGATGTTTGAAAATGTCCCTAGAGGCTGAACCGTTGTGATAAGTAAAAGTAAATAAATATATCAAAGACTTCTTTTGTGAAACGGCCAAATATATATCTTAAAATACAATTTATGACTTGTTTTACTTATAAACGAGTCATTATTTTATGTTTTTCCTCCATGCTCACTAGCATTCATTAATAATATTCCAGCCCTACAGTAACTCGTGAGTTTATTTAATATATGTAGAAGTATTTTATTCATTTTATCTCAGGTGAAATGTTGAACATAGGTAGGCATTCTCCCCTTACTCTCCTTCCCCATCAGAATCCAAATTTAGAAAAAAACGACTGATAGAATTAAACCAAACTCTGAAATTTCCATGAAAGATCACAGAATCTCATATACCTATCAAGCGCGGGCTACTTAGAAAAGGCTGGTAACGTACGACACAGCACAATGACTACTTTGGAAATGCCCTTATTGCTATGCTCTGGCAGTTGAAGTCCTTAAGAGTAGGTAGCCTTCATTGTCTATTCAGACAAGAGATCTCAGGTCGCTGCAAATGGACTCTGAGACAATGAAATAATTGACAATTAGCAGTCCCAGATCTATGCTGGCGTTTGTGGATTCTCGGCACACTTGGCAAGTCACTCGGGGAACAATAGCCGAGCATAAGTCCGTCAGTGCTCTTGTCGAAACTTTGACCGCACCCGTTCCATTCCCTTACCGTTGTTTCTTCTCAGATTTAGGAGCGTCTGATTCGATTACAGACGTCTAAAATAAAAATATATAAGGGTGGTAAAATATAGTTATTTCTAGTCTTTTTGTTTTTGCTATTCTTTGTGTTTGGATGGACAATATCCAACCTCGGAATTATATTGCATTCAATAATAATTTATTTATTTATTCTGGGACAAGTCCCTCTAGAATAATACAATATATAATAATGAGAGAATTACTGTCTTAGAGTAAGATTAAAAAAAAAGAAATATACAGTGCATTATTATTATATGCATTATATTATTATTATATTAGTAAAAAAGAAACAATAAGAGAAATGACAAAAATAAAAAAATTATAAGCCAGTATATATCTTCGAAAAATGATAGCTGTAAAAATATTTGTAAAAAAAAAATATTATTATATATATATATATATATATATATATATATATATAATTGATGATTAAAGAATATAATAAATAAATAATTATCATGTTTCCATACATAACCTAGACTAAAAAATAAAATAAAATTCTTACTTAATTAAAAAAAAAATTAAGAAACACTTCTTTAACTTTTGTCTATTTGCACATTTTCATGAAATTGGATCAATCAGAATTGTTTGGAAATTTAATGGACAGGAGGTAATGGAATTGACGAGATTTAAAAATCGTGGGGGTAGTAGAATTATGGATATCAGGAGTTCCATATGGAAGAGGATCGGATTATGAAAGATCTTTCGAAAGTTACGGTTCGATGGGGCGTAATATACAAATCAGATGGCCGCATACGGGTGTTGCGGGAATGGATTGAGGATTTGAATAATAAGAGATCAGATATGTATGATCGGATAACTTGATAAAGGAAGGAAGCCAGGAAGTATTTTCGACGGTAGGAAGGACAAAGCCAATTTAACTCTTCATAGAATCGAGTTTTAGAGGTGTCCTTGGAGATACCAAAGATGAATCGAATGAAGCAATTAAATAACCGTTTCAGTTTTTCTTTAAGGTCTCCAGAGACACCCCCATACACCTCGCAGCAACAGTCAAAGTGGGGAAATATCAGAAAGTCCTATTATCGTTAATAAGATCATTACAAACTCCTTCAAAGTTAATTAAATTTGAAAGTTAATAGACGTCACCTATGTTTTACAGTTTCCTTTTCTCCCCACAACCATCTTTTACCGACTGATTTCTATCCGTGCTGTACCTATTGGTTACCTACTTCTGGAACTGTAATTATACTCTTAATATTTGGTATTGGCATACTTCAGTTGTGGTAAGTTTGTTTTTTATGACCACCACCCAAATCCCCTTATCATTATACAAATAAATTAATACTCCTTTGGTGTCAGAATGACTACTACATTAACAAATTTATGCTCTTATAGTTCTCGTTGAGCTTTGTTTAATGCAGAATTTATTTCATTATAAATTTATTATATCTAATTCCTAGCACTTTTCAGCAGGTAGGATTTGTATTTTCGTTTTATTAATATCTAAAGCACATACTCGTAGAATTCTTTCTTAATATATAATGTTTTCCCTAGAATTATCGCACTGTATTTTTTCAAAATATGTATTACAAGAATTAATTTATCTTTGGGATTCTGAATTGTTTGTAGTTCGGTGTTAAAAATATTCTTGAAAGGGATAGTTGCATTCATAGTTGTATGTATAAATAATTTTAAGCCATATTGAAGTGATAAAAGTATCTCATATGTCTAAATCATTATTACAAAATAGATAATTCATTAATAATGAATGGCTTATACTGATTAACTCAATGAATGGATACTGTTAATAAAATCGTTGGTTTTAAAGATGACTGCTTTAGAGAAAATGACAAGAAATTCTGGCACGAATTGATATTAGGTGACCTGCCTACAGATGGAGAAATAATAGATTATTAATTATTAAAAATTCACACCTGACTTTTTTTTTCTCCTTGTTCTAGAAAATTAATTAAGCCGAATGTCCCATTGACTAGTCGTCACTTATGAAAGGAAAAAGACAAAAGTTTGGGTTTTGAAATAACTATAAAACGTTTGTGTCGAAACTTGGAATCTCTCGCAGTCATTAATAAAAAATCCTAAACTGTGATTTTTATTTTTCATTTTAATATAGCGTCAACCAAAAAGAAATAGTGGTTTAAAAAAAATATAATTATTCATTTTTTATTCATATTTATCTATTGTATTGTATTATATCAGATTCGCATATTAAAGGACCTAATCAGGTCAAAAGAACAGTTCTTCTGTTAGGTTATTAAAAGATTTTATTTATTACATAAAGGGTCAAAACCCGCTTAAAACTTAAAGAGGAACAAATGAATAAGAAAAAATTTTTTTTTTCATTCAAAGCTTAATATTTAAAAAAATAAATAAATAAAAATTAAGAATAGAATTTAGTTCGATTTCAGATGTAAATGACTATTAGTCATTTTTATTATCAACCACCACTTATTCGTTTCCGTGACAATCAAATCCTTTAAACATCAAGAAAAAAAAACATATTTAATTTAACTTCGTTGTAGCCTCGATTTATTAGTCATACTGATTTCGTAAATCATGTTATCTCCTTAATGTATTCCTTTAAATGAGATGTATAAGGAATAAAATTGCTTCTAATAAAATAATAAACTAGATTCACTCGAAAACTCTAATGAAGAGAGTGATAAAAGATTAATCCTATTTTCTGAAATGGGCTTCGCCACTTCAAAAGCTTTATTTAAAAAATAAAAAACAACTTAAGATACAGCTATCAGCTTTAGATAATAAAATGTAAATAGGCAGTAATAAAGAAAAAAAAAACCAATAACACGAATAACAGGATAATGTCGTAAAATACTACTTAAAAGGCAAATTTGGGTTAAATGAATCCATCATATCGTCAAACAAAACTAGTTTTTTAGATCTGAAATCGTAAAAAATATAATTATCTTTATCTTAACAGTCTCCTATGTGATGGAATCTCAATAAATTCTGACCACAAACGTTTCCGGGACAAATGGAAAGGCGTAAAAACTTGACATCAAACACTGCCCACAGCAATTTTTTTTTTTCATCCAACCAGCGAAGCAACATTTTTTCGGTAAAACTCTATAATAAACAATAATTACACATTACAGCATAACTATTTCAATAAATAATAGCTAAATCGATGAGAATTTAAGAGTTTGTCGATATTTTTGATTAGCTTATTCCATATTATGATAATACGCATAGTTTTTTTATTCCGTATTATGATAATACCAATAGCTTGTTTATTCCATATTATGATAATCATCATGAGAACTATTATCTTCATGATGTAAAGTGACAAGTGGTACAAGCGAAGAAATGTTCTATAGAATTTGTAGACCAGGCAATGAAGGTTTTGTATCGGAAGAAATTAAAGACAAGCTGATTTTAGTCAGTTGTTAGAACCTTATCAGAGGGGTATTTGCTCAAGTCTTCATTCCTCTCCCTTGTGCTCCCATAGCTCTAGCCCCCCTTGAATATCCGTTTCGAGAGTCTTTTGGTTATTTAACTTCGCTATTATCTGTTCAATGTTAATGCGTGAGGTGTCGTTATATTTGTGTATGTTTATATTATTTAAAACATATTATATAAAATTTTACTTAGCATTTATACGTTCGCCTTAATTTCCTAAAACATGCAAAATTTTCTAATTTAAATTCATATTTTATGTGGTTTTCTTGGAATAGAATTTTGATTTGAAGTATCATCCGAAAAAATGTCAAATAAAAGTTGTAGCACAGTTTCTACCCTTTCATATTATGTACTTCATTTCATATTTTTACGACCGAAAACCTACAGAAAACCTTGTATGATAGATATGAAGTGAGAGGGAGGAAGGGGTTTAGCATAAGGGGGGGGGTGGGGACTTTTGGAAGAATGTTTCTTTTAATGAGTTCTAGCACTGTCTAAAATTCGCTTGTTTCTAATTTCTTCCGACATAAGGCCATTTTTGACCTTCATTGCCTGAGCTATTTTGAAAATATCAATATGTAAGTGAATTTTTTTTTTTTTTTTTAATTACAGAAACATATTTGATGTGATTTTATGTTTGGAGCCGATAGAGATGCCCAGATGCAACCTATTATTTATAGATTTGAAGAAAACATGAAATGAAATGAAAAATTAAGCAAATAACATAAATTAATATTTTTTTTTGTTTATATTGTTTCAAGTTTTTTCTCTCATCAGCATGCTGTTAAAATTTTTTAATCAACATTTCAATGTTTAGAATCTTTCTAAATTTCGATGTAAAGCCATTGAAAACAAATTGGAGCCCATAACTAGTGAGTAGTACAGAACGGGTCAGTATGCTCTTAATAATCATACAGAAGGAGTATTTAACCAGTTGAGTCAATAGTGGCAATAATGGAGATGGAAGATACGTTTATTGAGTGGTCACCTTGAGGGTACGTCCATTGATTGAGAGGGGACGTAACCACCGCAGCCTTTCACCGCCGGCACCCCTCCCAAGGACCTCCCGGACAATTACATTAAACCAAATCAACGGAGCACGATTTAAATTATCGGGTCACAATGCAAACAGCCTCGTCGGGTTTTTATTTTCATTCGTGACCGCGCTCTGGTCTTGATTGGTTTAATTTTCGTCCCTCCAACGGGGTCATCACCTGACCTTACACGACACGCCCCTAAGGCCCTGCTTCTTGCCTACTATTTTGGCCCTCTTATTTACACCCTCTTGATGAGAAGTCAAGTACTACTTTTATTACTATCTCCATTACGGTCCGTATTCCACGTTATATTTTTGTATTCGTAGTAAGCATTGGGACCGTAATAAATCACTAATATTAGGATTAATCCCGAGATAAAAGTCACACGAACTCGTAATTTTTTTGTTCAAGTTTTTTGGTCATCTGTGATAGCAAGGCAACGCGCATTTAAAGCAACGCGCGCTATCCCACTCGGCCATCCCGCCCACTACTAATCAATAGATTGCGATTTCTAAGCTACCTGATCTATTTCAAAGGAGATTCATATGACAATGCAGTGATTTAGGCCTCGAGTTAGGTCAGTGGTTAAAAAAAAAAAAATTCTTCGCAGACCCCTTTATCCCTTCACTTCCATGACAAGGATTCCCTAAATCCTAAGAATCGTGTATGTGTGTATGTGCACACACACACATATATATATTTCATTCAAATCCTACGCCCATTCCCGCGACACTCCCCCGCGGCCTTCAGAACTGTATATAACTCCACATCGAACCTCAGCTTTCGACAGATCTTTCCTTGTCCGATCCTCATCTGTATGGAATTCTATTCCTCCTTATATCCGACATTCCAATACACTTCCGACCTTCAAATCCCATTTGTTCCATCACTTCCTGTCTATCCAATTCTCAAATAACTTCAATTGATTTGCAAATTTCAATAAAAATCTGTAAATAGAGCAGTGAGAAACGATCATTTATTATATTTTATTTTGCATCGTATTTATGTATTTTATTTCACCCATTTTCATGAGCATTGTAAATTTATTTTAATTGGTACTGTATATATGAACATTTTTTTATTTTATTATTTCATTCCTCTCTAGTTTGTTTTTCTATATTATTATAAGAAGATGCCTGTTAATTAAATATTATTTTTCTTTAAAAAAAAAAAAAAAAAAAATATATATTCGTGAGATCCTATATTCCTTCCTCTATTTCCGATTTCCAACCCCAACTCCCATGGGGCTTAATAAAAAAAAAAAAAAAAAAAAAAAAAAAATATATATATATATATATATATATAATTTTTTATTTTGTTTTTTGTTATTTCTGTTGTTGTTGTTTTTTTTGTTTGTTTTTTTGTGTTTTTACTGTAAGTTCTAATTTAATTTTCAGTACTATTATTCTGAAGGGACTTGTCCCAGAATAAATAAATAAATTATTATAATTATAATTATGTAATCAGAATATTATTATCAGAATGGTGCAGTTCCAATATTAAGTGTACAACCCCATTGAATTACACCATATCACATAAACTCATGAGAAATACCACTGCTACCGAAATAGTGTATACCAGAAATAGCCAAGTTGTGGACATATAAATGAAGACAAAAGAAACAGGCTCCAAGGGTATTTCAATCCACTAAACATTAAAACACTGACATTTAAAACCGAAGCAGGATAGTTAAGTTTCCAAATGGTCATAAAGATAGCAAATAATGTTAATTATCTTCTGCAAAGATGCTCTTCTGTACTTTAAGCTCATTATTCTGTGTGATAAAATGACCAATTTTGTGTTAAGGTAATTAAAAATAATTGCAGGCCCCCAACACATCGTCTGCGAACCCTTAGAGGTTCGCGGAACACTAGTTGGCAACTACTTAGGTAGGCAGATCATAAATAAATTAATAAACGTATTGAAAAGATTACATCAATAATTTGTACATTAAAGCATGATAAAAAATCTGGTGCAGGCAACAAACTACTTTCACTTACCTCCTTTATAAAATCGATTAAAGAATTTTCAAATACAGTTAGAGATAAAAAATAAGTGATACTATTAAAGAATTAATTAAATTGAATTTCTATAGAAACATTTATTTTATTAAAAAATCTATTATATTATTATCTAAAATAATCAGTTAGTTTTATCAGATTTTCATCACTTTTAATGACCTTTTACAAGCTTGTGTATTAGATAATATTTTTTCTAAAATCTTTAGCTTTCCAACAGTATATTATACATGTATATAACAGTTTTTAAGTTCAAAATAAAAAGAAATTGCATTAAAAAAGTATTTTTTCAGTTTTCTCCTTTAGTTGGATACCGAATTCGTTCAACTTACATATTTACCTGTTTTTTATCAATGGTAACAAGATGATTTGGTTATTTTTATAGAATCTAAAAAATTAATGGTACTTTAGAGGAAGGAAATTTAAAATATCGGCATTTATGCCCCATCAGACTATGGACTACAGAATGAAACCTACATGATATTAAAGCCCATTAAATTTTACATCGATATAGCGAGTTTAATCAAAATCGTTAAGGTCGTTTTTTGAGAAAATCGTAAAAAAGGTGCAAAAAACATGGTATAAAGTAGCACTTACGGTCTAGCGGCTTTTAGTGAAAAAGTTGCTGTAACATCACGAGCGTATGGTTGCCTCAAATATGAACTTTCAGTTTCGTACGGCTTTTCGTTTCGCGCTAGACTTACCTCACACACAGACCTTTTTGCGAGACTTGGTTATTTGGACTCAGGGAACCCTAAAACGTGTATTTCCGTTTAAAACTGGAATTCGAAAATTCTCACTATCGCAAAACTTTCCCTCACTATCTATTTCATATATAGATAAGTGAACGTAATAATGAATTTATATACAATAAAGGTCTGCTAATAAAAAAGATAGCTGACCAAAACTAAAACTAGTACTCAAATTCTCACAGCAGTAGCTCCTGGAGAATATCATCAATACAATAAATACTCCAGCCTGACTCCAAGAATGTAAGAACATATCATGGAAGGTTCAGACATTGTGTTCCTCTTTTAGACACAACATTCTTAATACAAAATATATCCAAACAATAAAGTAGGGGGAAATCCAATTAATATAAAATCCCTTTAAAGACTTCAACTAAACAAATGTAAAAATAAAATATATTATTTTCACTTATGGTAATTTGCAGTGTTTTATTATTTTAATAATGTAAAGATTATTTTAAAATCTGCAGTGTTTTTGATACATTTATAAAGTTTTGCATCTTCTTTAGTTGATCGGCTAATTGTTATGGATAATCTGGCCTTGAGGTTATCAAATTTTATATTATAACATAAAGTATAAAGTATTAATGTTTTACAAGAGCAATGTTATAATATATATATATATATTTTTTTTTTTTTTTTTTTAGTTTCAAACTTGAAAAAGATTATCTAGAAAACTCAGTCTACAGAGATGAGAATATTTCAGAAGAAAATCACAAATCAAATAAAATAACTTTAATCAAAAGACAGGTATGAAATAAAAAAAATATTAATGCAGCTCTAGTATTTTTAACATGATTATATTATTTAAAATTTAATATTTATTAACATGTTTCTTTTAAAGGTAGGTAGGAAGGGAGTTTTAGGGCGATAGATAAATGGTTAGATTATTACGCTTGTTGTTTCTATTAAAGCTACTTATTTCTGTCAAATTAATAACTGCGCTGTTCATTTGCAAAGTTAGCCAATAAACACAAAATAGGACGAATAGCAGTAAGCTAGATATGTAATATAATATGTTGTGAGTTAAAAAGTGATTTTAAAAAAAGTCTTGATAATGGAGAAGAACCCCGAAACATAGAAAAACAATGCAATAGATAGTGAAGAAAAATAAATGTGTAAGAAAAGGAAGTTAAGGAGTGCTTTTTTGTGAGTGGAATAATTACCACATGGTAATAAAATTAAAGCAACTATGCAGTTAATATTATATTGTAATATTAGCGCGTTGTTAGAAGAAGTCTTTGAGTGAGAAATTGATGAATATATTGCATATCATATAGAGTATAAGAATAGGAAACCTATGGGTAGAAACAAAATAAAGCCGAAATGCTAAAATACACTGGAGCGAAAACAAATAGGAAGTATGCAGCACCATTTTAAACTTAGTTTGGAAGCAGAAGAAAATTACAAAGATCGGAAAGTACCTATTATTGTCCCTATCTTTAAGAAAGGAGGTGGTAGAGATTCTATAGCAAAGATACAATCCATAGCAAAGTTCTAGAGAAAGAAGAAGACACAAAGGATTGTTGGAAGAACAACCACTGAAACCAGAAACTCATTATAGCTGAGGGAAAAGTCTTCAAAAAAAAATTTTGAAAAAGAGAAAAATACAATTGGTTATATAACAAAATGTCCGTTTTGTTTTTTACCTAACAAAAGCCTTCTGAATGGGTAAAGAGGATTAATATCACAGAAGTCTTGAGGTGGAAAAGAAATAGACAAGGTTATACAATGAAGCCTATAAAGAGAACAAGACTCACATTACCAACTGTAACTCTTGATAAATTGAAACCATGTAGCCATTATTATTCATTTTAGTTACGAATTCAGCTATTCTTGGGACCAAGCAGAAAATTCCAGCTAGGATCTTCTATGAGACCAGTGAAACTCTCACTACTCCTGTTTGCTGATGACATCATTATGTTCCCACAGGATGGCAGGAATCTGAACAAGATCAAACAAGAATAGTAGAATATAATAATATAATATAAATTTAATTATAAAATCAATATGATTTCAAACCCTAAGAAGACAAAAATGATAAGGACAGAAAAGAAGCAAAGGAGAATAAAGCATGTCATTAGAGTAAAAAACAAAGCCCATGAACAATTGGTAAATTTTCCACAATAAAATAGAAAGAAGATGAGAGAAAATTTCAGATAAAAAAATAATTTTTGGGCACATTCAGCCACTACAATCTGGGTACCTGGTCCTTTCAAAAAATCTTAAAATGGAATTAGCATATGATGCTCAGCCTATATAAGACCTTGATCCTCTTAAATACCCGGAGAGTGAAATAATTGCTCAGATAGGATAGGTTATAGCGATTGACTGCTTGAATAGGGAAAAGGATAATGGGAGAGAGGTCTTAAGTTAGACTACTTAAAACTTTGACCTTGATATATTTATTCTATTCACCATCTTCTCCTTTACAACACCTACTCAAGAATTGCTCCCAAATACAAATGAAAGCATATTAATTTTTCTCATGTTAAGTTTACTAACAAAGGATAAAAATTTTCTTAATCAATCTTCATAATTCTCCCCTTTTACCCTACTTTCTTAGATTCTTCAACAGCAGTCCTTTCAAAAGTCATAAAAATAATGCCAATCTGCATTTAATAGATGACTTAAACATACTTATATTTAAATTAAATCATATTTTATAAATTAATTAGATATGATTATGATAAACACAATTGAATAAATTCATTTTATAGTTCCAGTACTATGCAAAAGTGAAATTTGGAAGCAATAGTCAACCATACAAGGTAATATTTGATACAGGATCTGGTATCACCTGGATACCAAAGGAGTACTCAAAAGAAAACACATGTGCCATTAAGAATAGTAAGTAGTAATAAAGACAATAGATAACTATTGTAACCAATTTTATACTTTTTTTTTAATTTTTTTATTTTTTAAGAACCCTTTATAAGCAGCAGTTTTAAAGATTTCAACATTCTTATGAATTTAACGTATGGGAAAGGAACTGCCACAGTGAATTTAGGAAGTGATTCAGTAACAGTGAGTATAATCAAATATTTTTGTTATATTAAAATTCATAATGAAAGAATAAACTATAATAAATACATTATTTTAAATGTAAAAATAGGAAGAGGAAAATAAAAGTTAATGATCCATAATCTTTAAACAGGAGGTTTCTGAAATGAATAATATTTTTTAATACATATTATAATAAAATGAATTCTCAGGGATAATAGATTTTCATAGACCATTATTTTAATGATAATAAATAATAACCATAATTAAGGAAATTATCGATGATAAATCATGTAATTACTTAATTTTTTGTCTTCTTCAACAGATTGGTAATATGACAGTGAAGAATCAAACTTTTGGTCTAGCAAATAATAGTGATTGTGTAACAGATACATACGAAGGGATCATCGGAATGTCATTCCAATCAATTGACAACCATTCATCAATAATGCAGAATATGTTATCTCAAGGTCTCATCAAAGAGCCAGTTTTTGCATTCCATCTAGACAAGTGAGATGTTTGTTTGTTTGTTCATTTAACATAACTTTATGCTACTGTGGTTAATCAGACGATGCTACAGTGAGAGTCCTAAATTTTGCCTATAGCAGTCTTTAACTAGTAACTGACATCGAACAGGCTCGGGACCACCTTTTAATGTCCCCTCCGAAGGAGGGCATAACTAAGGAATTTTTACTTCCATTAAAAAATTCTAGGACCACCTGCTGGTTTGAACCCGTGACCTTAGGCATAGAAGGCTGTTATGCTTCCACCCTACTACATCTGATCCCGACAAGTGAGATACTAAAATTTTCTCTGTATTCTCAGAAACATTTTAAATCTCAAATAAAAGTAGAACTTGGACACTAATTAGAGATTGAAAAATTTGAAAACAAAATTAAAATGTTATACAAAATAAAAGTTTGAATCCCAAAGTATAAAGCATAACTATGAATTTAATTTTAAAGCATCAGCAACTTATATGAATAAAAATACAATTCCAACAAAGAAAAGTACTGGATTATGGTTTATTCTAATTAAGTTAATAAAAATATATAGGTAGATGATGAAAAGAAAGATCAACTTTTAAGATGGTTAGCTACTTCTAATTGACTAAATATTGAATCTTAGTTTCGGTAGTGTTCTTAAAACATTTTCTAGAAAGGTTTATCTTAAATACATAGATACTTAAACAAATTCAAGTAAAAACCAAGTTAATAATCACTGCTTATGTGTGTTATCTTTACTTTTAGAAATCAAGAAAGTACAGACAGTGAATTAACAATAGGAGGATACAATCCAAAATACATATTAAATGATCAACAAAACAAACTTCAAGTTCGACAACGCAGAACACTGGCAGGTGCCGATGGAGAGGTAATAAGCAATATTAATATGCACATTCATCCTGGTTATTTAAATTAAAAAAGTAAACCTAGGCCAGCTTACATTAATGATTCCTCATTACATGAATCTTTGTGATAATTATAGTTTTAATTTAATTTTCTAAACTTTGTAATTTTTATTCTTTTTCAGTGTAATGTTTGGCAAACATATAATTGCTATAGACCAAAAAGCTATTATAGACTCAGGCACTTCAATTATAGTCGCACCTTTCAAATTCCTCCAATCCATACGCAACATCATTATGAAATCTAATGATGTTAACATAAGACAAGAGAATGGCTCTCTTTCAGTAAGTAAAAAAAATAATGTAATTATTCTTAGATATTAATTAATCATAAATACTTCAACTTCATATGCCTAATACAATTGATAATTTATTTATTTTTTTAGTTTACCAGAAGCAAATCTTTCAAACTACCAAATATTTCGTTTGTTTTGGGAAATAATCTTTATACTCTAACTTATGAGGACTACACTGTAAATATTTTTTCATTTAACTATAACTTTTCTATATTTCATTAAACCAATATGAATAGTTAGATATTTAGATGTGATAGTTATCATGAAATGAATAATCAAGACTCAGTCAATTGATTTCTTGATGTAAAAGCCTTCATTTCAATACAAACGTGAGCCAGCCTCCTCCTGACAGGTGATTTCTGTGAAGTAAATAAAAGAAGGGAACTATTTCTGAGGTGGAAAATAATTGCGCTGATTTTTAAATTTCTTCCAAAAAACCTTTTATTAGCAAGAATATTTATTAACAAAAACATTACTCAACTTTCGGGTTATTTCACCCATCCTCAGGATCCTGATTTGGAAAAATTCCTTCTTTGGCTTATTATTCACTAACTTTTTCATTATAATTTTTAAAAAACTAATTATAATTGTCAACAATTAAAACATAGCAAGTCTGCCCTAGACCATTTTCCTCAACTGAGATATAAAGATCCGCCCAATTATTTTCTACCTCAGAAATCACTGTATTTCTTCTGGATGATAGAAATACAACAATAAAATTGAAGGGAACTATGTTTACCCAACAGAAATATTACGTCTTGATGATAGTCTACATGTAAAAGCTAAATATCGCCTGTTTACTAAACAATAAACATTCTTGAATATTTATTCTATGAATTAATTATCTGTTACAATAAAAGTTACAATAGTTTAAATTGATTGTGAAGAGCTCTAAATATCATTGAATTAAGGAAATAATCTTTGCTATATAAATAAAAATCATAGAATAAAAAAATATTTTCAACTATACATAATTTCCAATTTGTTTCAGGATCAAGATAGTTCTACAATCGATATTTTTTTCGACAATTCTTTTGCTGATACTTGGGTTCTTGGTCATTCATTCTTGCAAAAATATTATACAGTTTTTGACTTTAATAAAAGAACAATATCTCTACCGAAAACGAGGTAATAAAATAAGTTATTAGATTTGCAATATAAAGATATTTTTTTATATAATTAAGTAATGTGTTATCAAAGAGGGGGAGCCCATGGTGGCTTTGTGGCTAACACTAACAAGCCAAATGTTTTGAGTTCAAATACCAGTCACAACGAAAATCACTCATTCAGCTTGTGGTTGTTCAACAAAAATGACTTAATTGGAAGTCGTGGGCTCCTTCCCAATAATACAAAACTGAAACAACTCACCTTCTAAGTTTCAAAAAAAAAAAATTAAATGATTCTTTAAGTTACAAATGATTCAAAATATAGTGCTTAAGATAACAACTAGCACATATAAATTTAAAGTAATTTTTTTTTTTTCAGGTTTATATCAAGAATTCTGTTAAAGTAAGTAAATTTTAAGGACAATATTGTTTACACTGTTACTGTAAAATGGCCAAGATGACTTTTCGAAAACATTTTTTTTTTTAAATTAGACACGAAAAGAATGTGTGAGTCTAAATTAGAAATATTTTGGCTTAATCAAAATGTTTTATAACATTTAATTATCATAATTAGCACCTTTTAATTTCCTTTTGAACCATTTAAAATCTGAGCTAAGAGAAAATGGTCATTTCTTACCAAGTCGATATTTATTGGATAACAGTGGGGTGGATCTTAATGCACAAGATGCAGAATTCATTATTTTTTTCTATTCTTAATATTCAAGATCTATCCGAGCTTAAAACCCCTCTTCATGTTTTTCTAACAATTGAAATCTAATAGACCAGTGAGAAAATGAATTAAGAGTATTAAATGAAATGAATGAATAGAATTAAATTAATTAAATGAAATTGAATTAATAGTGATTGATAAAATAGGAATGACTGACCTCAACGTAAACCATGTCACCTATTTAAGTAAAACTTAACTCTTAGATATTTATAATCAAATTTCCTATTCCTATTTTGCATTATTAGATAATGTTGTGTGTTATTTTCATTGAAAAAAAACAAAAGTAAACTCTTAGGTATAAACAAATCAGGTAAAAGAAATGAAAAAAAAAAAGGTAAAAGAAATTACATGGATTATACCGATGTGATATTCAGATAAATAGGTAGAAAATAAATTCATCCAAAAACATCTTTCTTAAAGAGCCTCTGGGGAAAAAAAACGTATGAATTCCTCTAACAATTTCTATAAAAGTTCTTATTAATTAATTCATTAAATTAATGCTCCTCTGATAGCAAGTATTAAAATGTTTTTCCTTTTTTATTATTTCTTCAAAGTCTATAGTTTATCATTAAAGATTGAAATTTTTTGAAAACCGAATACTTATTACTGACAAAACATGGATTAAAGTCATCATAATTGGAACAAGTCAGGACAGTTTACAGTAGCTGAAATGAATAATACACACATATATTCAAACAGCAGAAATCATTTCTAATTTTTTTTTTTTTTTTTTTTTAGATCGATTTTAAAGTTTCAAGATCAGACTTCAAAGTAAGTATAACTTGATAGCTGTAGTTCTTATTTTTTAAATAAAGACCTTAAATTACAATGTAACTCATTATTATTAATCAAAGTTTTATAATTTATGGGGAAAATCGATAAAAAACATTTACACTTCACCACCTATATGCACAATTCAGAAAACGCATTTTTAAACCATTTTCCTCACAAAAAGTTTTCCAAACTCTGAAAAAAAAGTAGCCTGTAGAAATAGATGAGGGAAATATGTATATGCGGTAGTACTTCATAGCCCAACTCCTTTAATTTATTCGGTGCCTGTATTGCAACATGAAAGAGAATGGGTCCTTTTCTGTTTACAGGTGCAGGCTGTTGCTTGATCAAATATTGATGCATTTGGTCAATTTCTTGACAGTATTATGTTGAATAAATTGTTTTCCATTAGGTAAAAAAGAAAAATGAATGACTCTGGGCAAAGAACAGTAACCATTAATTTTTTCGGAATGAGATTCTGTTTTGGTATGTGCCCAGGAGGTTGATCAATGCTTGTGCCTAGCTCTGATGCAAGTACTCTTCCTGTTTTATGAGTGTCTTCTCCTACCTGTGCCTCCGTTTTACCAGTTATTCTGTATCTTTTCTTGAAGTGGATAAAATATTTTTCAGGCCAATACATTTTATGTTGCAGCCTTTTCAAGTCAGCTTCGCAGCTGAAAAAAATGTTGGGAAGATAACTCTAATTCTGGTAATTTTGTAAGTATCAAATCAAAACAAAAACTAACAATATAATAAAGATAGGCTTAACATTTTTTGTCGTTACAACACCTTAATTATTAAGAAAGTGTTGACCACTATTTTTTATTACATAGTTTAGGTCATAGTCCTACTTCTTACAAAAATTTCAATCTTGAGAGCATAGTCCTTCTTTTTATATGAATATTAAAAATGGCAAAAAATTAGTTCTTGTGATATTTACCAAAAATATCTAAAAAAGGACTGTGTGAAAAATTATAAAACTAATGCATACTACAAATCCATATGATGAGTATAAGTGACATAAGTTTGGTGGCTGAGACTCATTTGGTTCCCGAGCTTAATAAAAATCTATTCACTGTTCAAAAAAAGAAAGAAAAATGTGAGTCTCTTTTTCCTTTATAATCTTTTAACTCACTAAGAGTCTCATTTTTTATTAATTTTTGAGAATTCTTTAAACCACTTTCTTCATAATTAATGCAATGTGCTGCAACAACAAAAAATGGTAAGCAGATCATTATTGAATTGTTGGTTTTTGTTTTGATTTGAAACTAACAAAATTACCAAAATTATGAGAGATGTTTCCAAAAATGTTTTCAGCCGTGAAACTGGCTTAAAATGGCTGCAACAAAAAAATTATTAGCCAGAAAAATATTTTATCCAAGGTTTTATATTTAAGAAAAAACACAGAATAACTGGCAAAAAAAAATAATGAAAATCAAAAATTTTGAGGCAAAATTAATGAAAATTGAACAATTTTGAATGGATATACCCTTACACTGTTCAAAAAAATTAAATGGTCGCACAATTAAAAGAAATTTTAAATGGCCACACATTTAAAAGAAATTTTAAAAGGTTACACATTTCAAAGAAATCTATCAATTCTAGTGATTGAAGCCTTCAATTTACCACAATTTAACCCATTACATTTACCCAGTACCAAATCGCTATTTGGGAATCATTAAGTAATCAACTGCTACGATAAAGAAGGGATAAACCGGGTATTAAATATGAGAACAAATAACACACAAGTAATGTATAAAAGTAATTTAACCAAACCTGTTATTATGGGTTTCTGAAAAACCAATAACTAGAAAAAAGAGCCAGTTTCAATCAAAATCACCATTTTTGTTTAAAATAGTAGTTGCTAACACCAGTTACTTCAACTAATATTCTTTGAAATACTTTTAATTTTGCCAAATAATTTAACTAAACAGACACTTTTTTTTTTTTTCAGGGGGAATTCCACGGGCATTATACGAATTGAAGATATGACTTATTTATTGATATATTTATTGTTAATTCACAAGTTTAACTCTATTTTAAGAAGTTAGATATTAGATGTCAATTTTTGAGGAAAAAATACCAATTTTCTTACAGATTATAAATTGTTCAAGTAAACAAAACTCAAAACTATTAGACAAAAACAGGCTTAAATATCTTACAGTCATTTGAAAATCCACCCACCAGGTCAATCATTGTTCATAATACAAATAATAAAACCAAATTAATTTATATGAAAAAATCAACAATAAGATTATTTTTTTCTAAGATAACCCAAAAAATGATTTCAATTAAACCTTGATTTGGAGTGAATTATGAATACTGTTACACAGAATACAATAAAACAATTGCTGAAGTATACTATCAACTGAAAATATTAGAAATTATTTAAATTGAGTCCTAATAACATACCCTATCAATGAAGTAAAATTATAGAAATATCTATCAAATTTCATCTCAGCATATTCCTGAAACTTAAAGAAGTAAGATACAAAGAGTTTTCTCAGTATTTCAAAGCATTAAAATTATCAAATTGAAATTGAAAACAGAATGATTGTAATTTTAAGGCCGATGCTGGGGGTCTTTAACTACTCTTTTTGCCAGTGATTTTTCAGATTGAGAAAAATTTAATTTGATTAAACTAAACCTCATACATTCATTAATGAACTATGTAATATAATTTTATTTTGTTTGATCATGGTACTATCTTTGAGATTGAGAAAAGTAATTTTTTTATTAAAAAAAAAGAGCATAATGCGCTGGGATTGTATTATAATTACACAACGTAAATATTAACACACATTAAATATTCGTAATATTGTTTAAAAACTAGTTAATTTCAATCAAAGAACTATTGTTTTTCCTTTTATAAACTTTTGAATGTATTTCTCATGAACAAATAAATCGCTGATGACTGAATTGGCAAATATGTATTTAGAATCCGTTCAATAACCATTCACTACAAAGAAAAATCATAGCTCATTTCAATTAATACAGCAATGTCCAATGGCTGGCCTGGTGATATTTTATATCCATTATAAAAAAAAAAATCTTTTCAATATGAATAACTAAATAAACAAATTCTAATTCATCAAAATGAAATAAACCCAATAAAAAGATGTAAAATACTACTGAAAACTAACTGACTCTAAAAACGTGACTTAACTTACACTTTTTAACACTGACTGTTACATCGGACTGACTAAGTATAATCATACATACACACATTCCAGGGATTTATCTGACAGCCATTCTTCAAACATGACTTGCAACTTACGAACTTCACCAATAGACCAAGTATATTCAGATCTTAATATATTTTTGTTTTGTTTAGTTATTTTACATATTTATTTGTTGCAATTATTGTTTTCAATACTTCTAATTATTTTTTTGTATAGTATTCAAAATGTACAATATTAAAAACTAAAAGATGTAAAATTTGTTTTTGTTTTTATTCCATACCCACAAGGATATACCTAACATAGTGTCACAAAACCATTTAATCAACAATTAACACACATTGAGATTAAAAATAACAAAATAAAGTTGGATAAACTTTTTCACAGTATGGCTTGTGCTGACGAAATCAAGACAGTACTCAATGTGCTAAATTTACTTAAAGCTATTTTAACTAAAATATTTAATATCACATTAACTTAAATATTAAAAAAAAATAAATAAAATCATTATCATTGTGCAGTAAATTTGTAATGGCTTTTTTGCTATATTTATTTTTTCACTACTAGAAAATGTACCGTCTGATGAATCCGTCCCCGGAAAATTGGTGGAAATCTTATAAATAAATTTAAAACTCAAGATTCAAATTCCTATAGTTATTAAATAACATCCAACTTTGCAGCTAAATGGGATAAAAAAAAAATACAGCAAAAAAGTCAATCATAAGTTTAAGAGTTGGTTAATATAAGAAGAAGGTTAAATATAGTTGATGAACAAGATGGCTGTCAATTCAGTTCACCACTTTATTAAAAATCTTTCTAATTACACAAAATATTATGATTTGAAAGATGTACATTGTAGTTCTTGTTCATCAATTATAAGGTTATCACGTATACATGATATTGACATGGCCATCAATATGTACTTTTTAAAATTCTAAGATACTTTCAGTTTGAAATGGGAGTGATTTTAAAACAGTCTACATTTTATTTAGGAATAAACACTCTCTTCTAAGTTTTTCTAAAAAGTCTAGGGATATATACATAGATCATTCGCCCATGTTATAGGTTTGTAAAAATGAAAAATATTATTAGAGGACAAATTAAATATTATATAACAATAATTGTCCTTTATAATAATAGTTCAAAAGAATTTTAAACTAGTTGATAAATAAAAAACTAAATTTTATCTTCTGAACCTAAATACAAAGAAGACTTTGAATAAGAGCTAGAATAAATAAAAGCATGAACTTTTAAGTAGTAACAACTGCTGAAAGCATACAGTAGTTAAAAATGAAGGTGTTTCAAAAGAAAAAAAAAAGTCACTGATGATTGAACTGTCAGGAACCAAAAAATATCATAGCGTACAGAATTAAATTAGTCTTTAATGTAAGCATAACTTTTTCTTTTTTTTTTTTAATATTAAGCAATTTCTAAAAAAAATAGATTTTACACATAAATAAGTTTATATTTAACTGTTTTATTATTACATTTTTATTTGATTTTTCAAGAACCTATTGAATTTCAACTAAAACCACTTTCAGAATGTATAATATAAAATGAATAAAATAAAAATAGATTAAAATTTAAATGACTATATAGCCTCTTAACTAAATATTAAATAATTATAAGAAACATAACTACTTACTAATAAGAAATTACAACTTATCAAGTAATGTGATTGATTATCTTCTGACTTTTAAAATACACGAACAATTAAGAGCTGGAACCATATGTTTCTGTTTACTTGGACCATGTTATCATAGTGACACAAGATTTTCTTTGCATCTCGAAATACTTGAAAAAGTTCTAAAACATATTAACAATGCTCTGGTCTAACCCTAACCCTGAATCAAGAAAAATCAAGTTCGCTGAGAAGAGCTGAGATATCTTGGATACCTGGTAAGACAGGAATAGACTCAGAGTAGACCCGGAAAAGGTTACATTCTCAACTAACCTCGTCCGAAGACAATATGTCAAATTCACAGGGTTAGCTTCTTGGTGCAGAAGGTTTATTCCAATTTTGCCATTAGAATGGCACCCCTAATGCATTTCTTCTCAAAGGTAGAGTTGAGGTCAAGAACAAGAAGACGTCTTCTTAGATGTTAAAACAAAATTTGTAGAGGTACCGGTATTGGCATGCCTGGATTTTACCAGGTCATTTGTCGTGCAGACAGATGCCGCGCTTCTGTTGGGTTGGAAGCAATTTAGTCTCAAGAGATGGATGAAGGAGAGAAAGTGATTGCTTATGCTAGCAGAGCTCTAACACGGGCAGGACTAAAGTTCTTCACAACTGAGTTGGGATGTTTAGAAGTATTTGGGCCATTGAAAAATTTAGGTCTAACATTGAAGGCACTAAATTCACTGTGATCCAGATCATCATTCTCAATGTGGCTCCATCGTTTACAAGATCCAACTTGTCGTCTAGCCCAGTGGGTAATGTGACTTCAGAATTATGATTACCGGATAGAGCATCAACCAGGGAAGGAGAATATGGCAGCTGACACATTATCACGAGTAATAGATAATAATTTAGATTGCTCCGATCACAACCGTGCAGAGGTTGTAATTAGCAGAGAGGAAGCAGATCCATGGTATAAGAATATGAAGTGCCGAGTTGCCAATAATCCGGAAGTTTCCAGCTTGGAAGATTACTACGCCTTATTAAGCATGTGTTTGAGAGGAACCCTCTGAAAGATGGGGATAGTACTTTCTCCCTTAAGACAGGTGACAGCATAGGGTATGATGAAACACATAAAAAAACAACGTTTTCCTAATGTTCAGCATACCTCGAGTAGTCTATTATGACAATGGCAGTCAGTATATATACTTTATAATCTTAGAAGGAGACCAGCTTGTTGGTCAGCAAATATGGGTAAAATCTAATACTGATTTAGGAACAAACTATGTCGTTAAACTTGCACCCAAATTTGAAAAGGGTGTTGTGAAGAAAATGTTATCAGCTCAGAGGTATAGGGTCGACGGATGAGGCTGCATGACCCTTGGGGAATAGGCACATTGAAGAATTGAAGAATGATGTAGCAGAGACCATAAATGACAAAGCAGAGTGTCCTCCCACAACCCCAGGAAGAGAATCTCACAGTTGACAAAAACTAGGGTTGGAATGAAACCTTGTTGTGTTTAGATCATATGATCTTTTAGTTAATATTGTTAAAAAGAAAAAACAAATTTTGTATATAAAATTATATGTGTTTTTAAAGTACTTCTGCATTTATAAGTAAAATAGAATGACTGATTTAAATAAAGCAAAATGATAATTACACAAATGTCAAAATGTATATTTCATAAAATAAAATGTCTGATAGAGCTTTTGGAAATCAGCATCTCAATTCTTGATATCTAAACTATAAAAACACATCTATAGTTGCTTGTTCTTACCAGAAAAAAAGACTTTGACCACAGAGAAAAAAGCACGACTATAGAAAAACTCCAACAAATAAAGATTTTCTTAGAATCATTTTTAAAATCGTCAATTATATGAAGGAAAATAAAAACAAACTGTTTAATTTCTATTTTTTATTGTCAATAATTAAAAAAATACAAAATGGACAAAATACAAAAGAAAATATTTTCCATCAAAGGCATTTACAAATGATCAGAAAAATAATTTGGCACGTTCAATCGAAAACGTACAATTAAATATTAATACAGCAATATTATCAGATAGAAAGATAAACAATAATTCTATCAAAATGTAACATGCACATAAATGATGCAAGCAATGGACCTAACCTTCTAGTGATTCTTCCATGACATAAAATGTACATACACAAACATATATTTTTACAACACACATACATTCAAAAAGTACACAAAATATTGTATAGCCCCACCTAAGAAAGCCCTAAATTGTTCTATTCCTCCATGGCTCTAAATAAACATTTACTTATAGATACTTTTACAACAATCATAATTGCTTTTACTATCTAGATATTTGCTAAATTGACCTACAAATTAAATACTTTTGATCAAATAAAAATAAGATATTTGACAACAATGAACGTTTAAAAACTTTAAGCAAGAGAAATTACAGTAATTCTATCATCCGATAATTAAAACATTTCAGTTTAAGATATAGATATAGATAACATTACACATAGCTAAAAACAAGAGACAAAATAATGGTGGGTTTGATTCCTGCATAAATAGGTAACATCTGAATCTAAAAAGGTACAAAGACAAGAGCAATCAGTTCTTGAATCACTCATAACTCTCCAGGTTAGGAATTTGAATATCGCCCATATAAGGAATAACTTACTTGAAACACAAAAAACTATCCAATGAGAATATTACATAAGAAAACAAAATTGTATGTAAATATAATACACAGAAACAGTGTGTTTTATTCTAAAAAACAAACTACATATTTGAACTGGTCTCTAGATAAGATTGCAGTATATTCAATTTTAAAGCAGACAAGGAAAGGACTAAAGAGTGTCTTATGGAATAAAATTAATGCAGATTAGAGTATAGTTTGGACGCTAAATTTGCCTATTATTCATAGGAAATGAGGATAAACCTTATCATTTTATTAAGAACAATATAACATTTATGTCAGTTGAACAATGAACACTCTATTAGGAAAAACGTACATTGAGAGGTTTTTTTTTGTTTTGTTTTTTCTGTACCAAATTAACTTAATCATATAAATACAAAATGGGAGTTCTGAATTCTGAGAAAACCGTTCACATTTATTGCCAATCTTTTAATTAATGCTCATCAAGAAAAATATTATATCTGGATTATTGATGAGTAAAAACTGAGCATTGAAATTTGGTAATCAATATCTAATAGAAAATGAAACTGAAAATACTATATTCAAATTTCATTTGTAACTTTCTCTTTGCATTTTGTTTAAAATATGTTTCATAAATAACAGATCAATAAAATATACTACAGTTTTCAACAAACTAAAATATAACAAAGCACTGTGTCCCCTTGATCAAAAAAATATGCTACATAAGTTTTAAACAAACTAAAATATTATAAATCACAGTATCCTCCTAATTAAAATTATAATCAATTTATTAACAAAACATGCACATTATTATAATTGGGGGTATTATCAAAACAATCAAACTATAATATCAACAAAATCTTAAAAATCGAAGAGAAGAAAAATAAACAAACATTCAGATCTAATATTAGTTGAAACAATTAATAAAACATCAATACAAGATTAACACATAATGAAAGATTTGATGGTGTGAGAATATTAAATATTTTAACAAAAACAATAAAGATGAAATAAATAATTTAGTAATATATAAGCAGAATGTTATTTAAAAAAGAAAATATGTAAACAAAGTGTTTGAATACACATATAAATCAGAGTCACTCTAAGAGCCCATAGCTTGGGCATGTAATATCAACAATGGAAACCTGATATCAATAACCAAATATTAATCAGAACAATGAATGGAACCTACTTCATTGTCAATTTATTTTTATTAAGGTATTAAATTGCCTTCATATACCTCAATGCAAAGAAATTAATTTTAATTTGTATGGAAACGATAATTAAATTATATTAGAAAAAAACATCTATTCCTATACAACCCATAAAGGGTCTTATGTTCAGTATAAATAGATATTCAAACTGTTCCTAAGCCAACAGCTGTGCAATGAGGTGATTAGGCCAAAATCACGCTCAGCCACCAATTTTTTTCATAACTTTTTTAAACAATAAGAAGAGATCAAAACTTAATCCTAGAAGAATTGTCTTAAGGATGAGATGCTTATCATGAAAAAAAATTATATAGATAGTGATTAAGATTCAACTCCTTATTGCACTATCTAACTAAGATCAATAAAGAAATACATTTCATTATCAGGTTTTTTTCATATATCACAATAATTTAAAATAATTTGCAATTTACAATAATAATGGTAATACCTGGATCCTGAGCCAGTTTTATCCAAACTTTTCAAACTATACACCAATCCTTATGTAAACTGTTTCCTTTAGATGATCAGATAAAACGCAATATAAATGTATAAACAAAGAAAGAAAATATATTTCTGCCTTTGTCCATCATTCAACCACCTCAAAAGCAGATGGCTACTGAAACTGATGGGTACGATGATAAAGATTTATAATCTTATACAATCAGAACTCATACTCTTTTCAAGCAATAAAGTAATTAACACTTAATTAGTTCAAAGCTTTATAAAAATTATAAGCAGAGAAGTTTAAAAAATATATAATAACAGTTCTGCAAACAAAAAGTGTGTCTAAGTCAAATGGTGCACAACCATGTCAGCATGAAGATTCACCCATCACATAATGTTGAATATTCAAGTAGAGCAAATAACTTTTAAATAACAAAATTCAACTAACATTAACAACAATAATACTTCATTTTATAATTTTTCTTCTTTTGTTTACTATGGTTCTATATCTTTATACAAAATTAGTCAATAAAAAAATATTAAAAACCATCTTACTACAACTTCTTTTATTTTTACAAATTTCTACAATGTTTCGGATGGTTTTATATCTTCAAGCTATCTTATTCTTTAATATTTATACTTCAATTTAATCCTCATAAGAGACTTAAACTACAAGAAACTGCCTACTAACTCGATAAACATTCAAAACTTCCAATTTATTACAAAAACCTCATTTATGTTACAATCATTAGAACCATCTAGACAAATAAAATAAAATCATAAAAAAATAAAATAATGACAAATAAAATCATCCATAATGACCTAAATATCCCATTTCTCGCAGAACTATCCCAAAACAGATATGCCTCTTTCAATTCCAAACTCCCGACCCACACGAATCCTCTAGTACTCAACTTATCATTCCCATCTATTCCTGACAACCCTCAGAGGCAATTGAAAAGACGACGGCCTCGAGACCTTCTAAATTCAATTGACATTGAATTGCTACCACTGGGTAGTTCTTCACAAGAAATTTTCAAGCCCATAATTGTAAATTAGCCCATTTATTTATTGTATTTATTATAAGTACAGTTGTAAATATCAATAAAATGTTTGAAAAAAAATTTAATATGGTCACACAATATTTAAACCTCTACATTATTTTTATGGAATTCACTCTTTTTTTCAAAATAAAATTATAGAATTTAAAATGAGAAAGGGAGCCTTTCTGAAGCCTTTCTTATAAAAAAAAAAAAAAAAAATTTAGCTCCTGGGGACCGTGTTCGAAAAAAATTGTCGTCTCGAATGGGTTAAGAAGATAAATACAGGAGAAACCAGGGCTTGGTTTATGCTTCATAAATCAAATTAAAAAAAAACTTCTCCCTAACAAATACTGTGAAAGTAATTAGTTTAATCACTAACCAATATGTTTCATTTGAATATTGAAGGTATTAGAATAAGGAAGAATAAGAAAGCCTGTGGCTGAGAGGCTAGCGTGCTAGTCTCGCACATCAAAGGTTGTGAGTTCGAATTTTAGTCCACTCGCAGCTTTTCCCCGGGTATGTGAGACCCATCAGCCTACTGGTGGCCACTCATAAAAATAGGCATAGGGAGTGATGACCCTACACTATAAAATTTCATCAAGAAAGAAACGTAGTGAGTATATTCTCCCAGGAGATTAGACCACAAGACCAAGAGCCTACATGGAGGAAAAAAACAAAAGGTACTAAAGAATAATATGGCTTGAAGGTAAATGAACGAAGTCCGAAATGTTATGAAAGAATGTAAAAATAGAAGAAGTTTAAGTTCCACATCAACGATTTCATTTTAAAATTTGTATATATTAGTATTAAACAAAAATTATACTTTTGATTGATTATCCAACTAATAAATTTCTGGTGACATGCCCAAAATAAAAATAAGAAATTTGATAAAACAAATGTTCAACAAAATCCAATCCAGGTAGTTCCGGTGATTTATAAATCTATCATCTGTGGATCAATCAAAAATTGCCCTAATAACAATAACCAACATCAAAAGTAAATAAAACTAAACTAAAATGCTTTTGATTAATGTCACCTCCAAGGAACTGGTTCCAGAGTCCACTCTTGCGTAACGGATTCATCACATGGGTTGAGCACTAAACCTTTTTCGATACTACCATCTTTAGGTAAATCAAGGCAAAGGTCACTAGAAATATGTTTTAGTGCTCTATTCTGTAAATTAAAAAAAAAAAAAAAAACTATTAAATACAGCAACTTGGTATGATAGAATATATTATACAAATGTAATCATAAAACGAATGTTATTCAAAAATAATTTTAAATAATAACATAAAATAAAATTTAGGTATATATTAAGAGTCTGGAGCATCTTATCTATAAAAAAAATTCTACTATACACTATTGGATTGGCAAATAAGCCCTTTTCATTTTTCTCTTTATTTTTATGTCACTATGATACACTTTTTATCTAATGCATTAATCCATAAGGTGGATTGTTTATCCTGTTTGCAATATGTCAACAACTATATCTGCTAACTCTGGTTGAAACTAGCTTAGTATTGCGTTTTCTATTGCACTATGAATATGGAAGAAAATAGCATTCATTACCTATATATTACTTTCACTTACCTATATGTGAAATATATAATAAGGAAAAATAATGTGAATGTGAAAATTTTCGAATTCCAGTTTTCAACGGAAATACACGTTTTAAAGTCCCTCGAGTCTCTCAAAATTTCATATTTAAAAGAACTATACACCCGAGATGTTAGAAAAACTTTTTCATCCAAATCAGCTGATCAGAAGAGCCACTTTATACCATGCATTTTGCACCTTTTTACGATTTTATCAAAAAAGGTTCTAACGATTTTGATTAAACTCCCCGTATCAATGTTAAATTTAATGGGCTTTAACATCATGTAGGTTTCATCCTGTTTGAAATAGTCTGACAGGGCTTAAATGCCGATATTTTATATCTTCTTCCTCTGAAGAACCTTCAATTTTGTAGATTTAAAAAAAATAGGCACATTATCTTATTAGCATTGATAAATAACAGCTAAATTGATACAATTTTTGTGTTTTTTAAATCAAGAATAGTAATCTAGATTTATAATATACCATAGGATAGGCTAAAGATTTTAGATAAAATATTATCTAATACACGGAATTAAGGGTTAATGGAGAGTGATGAAAAGCCGATAAAATTAACTGATTGATGTAGATAAAAATATAATAGATTATTTAATAGGGCACATGTTTCAATTGAAATTCATTTTAATTAATTCTTTAACGATTTATAGCCGCAGGGGTAGCTGAAGTGTACAGCTATAGGGGATTAACGCTCCCCCGGTTTCCCGAGTTCAGTATACTGCACTAATACTCCCAGAACAGTACACCTTACATTAACACTAACATAAGGACATATACAGTATACACCTCAGGGCATCCTTCCCTGGGAAGACCCATCGGTCATCGGGTATAAAATGACCCCAGTTGGCCCGAGGTAACGGATCCTTCTTTACTGGGCCAATCACCCGTAAAGGAGTAAAACTGATTCAAAGCAACATACATGGCCTCGGAACAAATGGACTGTCTAAACGGAAACGACGTGGCACAGATAAGGATCTAAGATTTGGAACCTGGAATATAAAATCACTGACAGGAAAAGAGGTCGAGCTAGTGGGTGAAATGAAGAAATATAAGATCGACATATTGGGAATGGCTGAGGTGAAGAGGAAAGGAAGCGGAGAAGTAGAGCTGGAGGACGGATATTTCCTGATATATGCAGGTGTACCAAAGGACGTTCGGGCTAAAGAGGGAGTGGGGATAGTCATGTCTTCTGCAGCATATAACAGAGTTGAAGAATGGGAGCCAGTCTCTTCCAGGATTATACTTGCAGACCTCCAAGTAACCATTGGAAAGTTAACAATCATCCAAGTATACGCTCCCACTGAAGATGCTGGGATATTGGATAAAGAATTGTTCTACTCAGACCTGCAACGAGCGATTGATAGAAGCAGGGACAAAGGAAGGATGGTAATTCTCTGTGGAGATTTTAATGCAAGAATTGGACGAGACAACAGAACCTCATTCGGTGCGATGGGACCTCATGGAGGTGAAATAGTTAAAAATGAAAATGGCCAAAGATTGATTGATTTCTGCGTCGACAATGATCTCTTACTAGGAAATTCCTTCTACCCACATAAAAGAGTACACAAAATTACTTTCTCGAGCGCAGTAGGGAATAGTGTCATCGACTATTTTATCTATGAACGAGGAATCCGACAATATTTCAGAGATGTGAAAGTAATAAGAGGGGCAGAAATAGGCACAGATCATCTGCTGTTAGTCACGGATACTAAGATCTTAAGAATCCCCAAGTCTCAAGCTAAAGTTTATGAAACAATAAAAGTTCGTGCTTTAGATGATCCTGATAAGAGAAAAATATATTCTTCCAAATTGGAAGAAAGTCTTAGAGTCCTGGATTTAGACGGAGACGCAGAGAAACAATGGAGTGCCCTCAAAATTTCCATCTTGAGAACCGCCAAAGAGGTCTGTGGCATACAAAAATTCACCTATAAAGGCAAACGCAGCAAATGGTGGAATGATGATGTTAAGACGGCTATAAACCGAAAGAAGCAAGCATGGAAATCATATCAACGCCATAAGACACCCGATAACTGGGCTGAGTATAGAAGAGTGAGGAATGAGGCCAAAGCAGTAGTAAAAGCACAAAAAAGAATATCATGGGAAGAATTCGGGAAGAGCCTAGATGAAAATCATAGAGAAAATATCAAAAAGTTTTGGCGTACTGTGAAATTCTTGAAGGGCAAAAGAGCAAAGCCAGTTAGAAATGTTAAAGATAGTAACGGTGAATTGCTGACAGAAACATCTAAAATATTAGAGAGATGGCGTAGACACTACCTAGACCTCTTCGCTAATAAAGAAGCAGTTAGAGAACAAAGGGGACAGACGATCTACGAAGTCAGTGATGAACCCATTAACGAAGAAGAAGTAGAGCTGGCTCTTGAACAGTTAAAGACAGGGAAGGCTGCAGGCAGAGACAACATCGCCCCCGAGTTCCTGAAATATGGAGGACAAGAGCTCATTAAAGCATTGCAAGGGCTATTTCAGACGGTATGGGATACCAAAAGAATCCCGAAAGATTGGGAGTACAGTGTGATTATTCCTATTCACAAAAAAGGGAGTCAAACGGAATGTGCTAATTATAGACCAATTAGCCTCCTGTCCGTGGCATACAAAATGTACACGCACATTCTGGAGAAAAGGCTACGACGAATTGTGGAGGAACAACTGGAAGAGGAGCAAGCAGGTTTTCGCCCTGGCAGGCAGACCCAGGATAATATCTTTGTCATAAGAAATATATTAGAAAAATCATGGGACAGAGATAGAAGCACATATTTCGCATTCCTGGACCTAAAGGCTGCTTTCGACTCAGTCCCACGTCAAGAAATATGGAACGCCCTTGCAGCGAAAAATGTACCAATAGATCTTGTTTCCGCTATAGAATCTGTATACACTGATTCTAAAGGAGTGGTACGGATTAATGGAACAGAATCTGCACCTTTTCCCATTGATAGAGGAGTAAAGCAGGGAGACAGTCTGAGCCCGCTTCTGTTTACAGTGTTTATGGATGAGATCCATAAAATTTGTAAAAGGCGAACTGCCCGAACAGTGCTTGGTAAGTGGAACATGAGGACGATACTGAGCCAGTCACTGTTATACGCTGATGATATCGTCCTTATTTGCGATACGAAAGACAAATTACAGCAAGCTCTAATAGAATGGCAGGAAGAACTTCAGCGAAAGGGAATGACCATAAATGTCTCCAAGAGCAAAATACTGGTCCTGTCCCGAGATGAGGAAGAGACTGTGGAGGTGATTTGTAACGGCGAGGCTCTCGAAGTAGTTGAAAACTTTCTCTACTTAGGCTGCAATATAAATAGACAGGGAAAAATAGATTACGAAATTGCTAACAGGATTGCTAAAGCAAATCAAATCTATTACAGTATATGCAATAGTATTGTTGGCCATCGAGATGTGGGGCTAGAGACGAAGCTCCACATTTACAAATCTATATACCTCCCCACTCTTACCTACGGGAGCGAGAGCTGGGTAATGCAGGACAAACAAATAAGCCGAATTACTGCAGCTGAAATGAGGTATTTACATAGGGTCGCAGGAAAAACGAGGAGAGACCGCGTAAGAAATGAAGGAATTAGAGCGGAGCTGAAAATTCCTGCGCTGAAAACCATCCTCGAGAAGCGACAGCTAAAATGGTTCGGCCATGTTTGTCGAATGAATGAGGACCGCGAACCCAGAAAAGTGTTGGAAGCTCGACCCACTGGAAAAAGGCCGCGCGGAAGGCCTAGAATTTTGTATGACGGATATATCCAGAAGATCGGAGGGAAAAGATTGCAGGAACTTAAACAACTCTGCAGAAATCGTGAAGCTTGGCAACGTTGGATCGAGGCCCCTCCACGCTAGTAAAGGCACATAGGAGGAAGATAAAGAAGAAGAAGAAGGTAACTGAAAGCCATGTGCTGGACGCACAAGATTTTTTTATTTTTATATTACTTTAAAAAAAGTAAGTGTGCTGCAGAAGATCAAAGAAAAATTTCAATATTTTTGTGATAATATATATACATATACAAAAACAAGTTTTAATGAAGAAAATAAAATTAATATTTTTAAGATTTTGTAGAAAGTTGATATACGTCAATTAGTAAATTATGGCACTCAGAGTTTCTAAAAAGCTATCTTCAATTTTCTATACTATTACATAGTTATTGCTAAAATATAGAAATCAGAGAATCTCTATGTGTATATATAATATATATATATATATAATATATATATATATATATATAATATATATATAGATATATATACATTCTAGTGCAGTTGTACAAATGATCTGGACTGCTTAGAACTGTAGCATAGAGTATCCACCCTTAAATTATCTCTTGGAATTAAAATAATGAACAATACCTTTTAAAATAAATAAATTAAAAAAATAATAGAAGTTAAAGAAAATATTCTGATATTTTACTTTTTCATTCTTTCAATTGTTAATTTTTGTTTCCCCTACTCAATAATACAATCACTATACAATTAAGAGTAACAATGACATATGCACCAGAGCACAAACAAAAACTTCGGCATACCTTTTTATTATGAGACCACTTCTGTCTAAGATTACCGCTGCAAGCTAATACCTTAACTCTTGGACTAGGAGTATCGTCTTTATCAGGAGCATCCAAACATATACTTTCATCAGTAGCAATGAAGCCATCAGTTTCCATGACAAACATCTGAGACAATACTGGATTTGAAGCACAAGAAGCTAGTAGAGCAGGTCCCATAGGTTGGTTCAGGCTACCCTTGCTTGTAGGTTTTTCCAAACATTCTCCACGAACAACATTCTTGATCTATAAAAAATAATGATGAAGTTATTGTTGACTACTCAGAACATATGATGGAGAAGTTGGTCAACCCTCCATGTTGCGGTCATCAAGAAAAACCCACTAATAATAATAAACTTATTTTATTGTGCTGATAATTAAATTAAATTTTATAGTTTATTATATTAAAATTCAGTTCTGGCCATGGGCCTACATCAGGGCTAAGAAAAACAAGATAAAAACTAACACAAATAAAAGAAAATAACAAGGTAACAGTAATAAAATATAGAAACAAATATTAACATAAAATGAAAACAAAATCGGTATGAAAATATTAGAAGATTATAATGAGAAACTAAGAAACTAATTAAAATTATGAAAATAACAGTAAAGAGGTGGAGATGTATACATGGCACTAGTACCTTTAAATTAATAACAATAAAATTAATAAGTAAGATGATGGTTATATAAGAAGAACAATTTTGAAGTAATATATTATTACACTAGCAATCATATGTGAGGGGGCTGGATATATAAAAGAAGATAGGCCGAAATGTCAGCACACAATAAAATAATTTAATCATATTAATGTGTTTATCTTGATGACCAAACTCTCAACTTCTCCATCATACAAAAAATAACATTTGAAATTCAGTTAAATAGCTGAGAAGAATGAGATATAGCTGAACCCAGACAAACAGAATAATAGGATAATCACTAAATAAATCATTAATCTTCAATACACTATTGTTTTTATTCTGTTAACTTAATTAATAATTAAAGAGCTCCGAGACTTCCAGACCTGAGGAGTCTCTCAACTAATAAGAATAATAAATAAATAAATAAATTCTAAATTGAAACTATATCATGCTGAGTATTGTCACTGTACAGAAACAACTAATGCTAAAAGAAAAGTTCTGGATTGAGGATCCTCAGTTCTAGCCTTTTTGATTGGAATGTGTGCTTGTTAGTTTTATAGTTTTTTCTATTTTTTTAACCAATGGAAAAAAATCCAAATATTTCCATCATAAATTTTTTCTTCTAACATGCTGCAAATCTTATAAATTCAGATGATAAAACTAAAACTACAACTACAACTGCAATTACATAAACAGCTAAATTTTGACTAAGCAAACAAAATCTTTCAAAAAATAGTCTCACAGTTCATTAGTTCAGAAAGTAATGTTTATTTAAACAAAGGACTTTATTTAAACTATTACATTATAATATTACCTTTCCAAAAAAACGGTCTTCTGTAGGAAAAAAATGTTGTGGCCAAACAGTATCTAAATACCATTTAAAACTTTTACAGCTTAGTTTCTTTCTAAGTTCCATTCTACTTCGAACAGGCTGTAAATCTTTTAACCGTTCAGCCTCTGAAAATAAATATGAAAATAAGATTAATTCTATATACAACAGGGCTCTAACAAAACAATTGAAAACCTTTTTAATTGATTATTTTTTTTTTTAATTTTGTCTTTTAAAAAGAAGGAGTCCTTGAGAACTCTTTGAGAACTGAGGAAAAGTTTTCAATGATATTTTTATCATAATAGTTTATTTTATGAACATTAACATAATGTTTTTGTTTTTTTTATGCACATGTGAATAAATCTTCAAAGCTAGTAATATTTATGTCCCTTCCATATATTCTAACAAAAAATGTTTTGGTAGAAGAATGTTAATGTAATTTTTCAAACTCAACCAATAAAAATTTGAGACCAATGGACTGAACACTTCTCTTGTAAGTAGATCCATAACACTTAAATCTATATAGACCTATAAAATAACTACAATTCAGGTTATAGATACCAAATTAATTTGCATTTCAAGAAATCATAACCAACAAAATGAAGTTGAGTATCTATTGTAATAATAATCAATATTATTAGAAGGAAAAATATAAATTCATTACCAGGGTTGAACTTGAAGAAAAAATCTTTCCATTCATCCATCCAAACCAATGCAACACGGACTAAATTTCCATATAATACTTTTGTGACTCCACCAGGAAAGGAATACGGAGATGATTTTCTAAATAAATGCCCAACATGAGAACAAGGAGCAATTTCCACACTCCCACCACACTGCCAAACCTTTAATTAAACTTAAATATATATATTACAGTCTAAAAGGACTGGAAATAACAAAGACTAGATATTCATTGTAAGAAACCAACCCTAAAAGACATTTCCAAATTTTCTCCTCCCCAAACTTCCATTCGATCATCATAAGAACCAAGGGCGAAAAAAAAATTCTTATCCATGGCGAATAACCCTCCAGCCATAGCAGGTGAACTGGAAAACAAAAATAGATAAGTCAGATTGTATTTAAAATAATAATAATAATAAATTAATATATATATTTCTCAAAACCTGAAAGGTTCAGTAATATCTTTTCTTCTTTTCTGTAATTCATCTCCAGAAATAGTATACCATCTGAAATGGAGATCCCAATTAAAAGCACCCCAATGAAGTTCAAAACTGCGAATATACGCAAATGTTTCATCACTTATAATATCAATCACAGGACAAACTACACGTGTTCGATCTTCAGCAACACGAGTAACTAAGGCTTCGAGCCAACCTAATAAACAGAACTAGTAAGTAAACTTCAAAAAGATGTAAAAAAAAAATACTTGAAAACTAATTAAAATATTATTTATAAATCTTACCAGTGGTGCATTCACAGTGAGCATCAAGGAAAGTTAGTATTTGACCATTGGCCTCTTTCGCACCCAATATTCTTGCTCTGATTAAGCCAATTCTTTTTTTAGTTCTAATAACTCTGGTGGGGATACTTAATTGTGATACATAGTCATCCAATTCTTTCCCAAGAAATTCTAAAGAGAAAATAAAATATAATATAACTAGCATAAAATATACAATAGAGTGTTAGTAAAAAATCGTTTGCATGCGATAATCGTATTTTTCAGTACACTAAAAAACTTGAAACTATAAACTGTCCTGCAATACATATATATTTATAGGGAAACAAAGCAGTTTTTAAAAGATAAGAATGTATCAACACAAAAATGATGTTACAAATAAAGAAAATAAGAAGACTGCTTTTGTACAGCATCTAATTAATAAAGAGCATGAGTTTGACTTCGATAATACATTAATAACTCATAAAGAAAGCAATAATTTTAAAAGAAAAATTTTAGAGGCAGTCTACATTTCAGAACATATTGATTACAGTATAAACTTTACAACAGACACAAAAAACTAGAACAATCATTACGGTGAAATTTTAAGCACAATTAATCAATAGTAGAATTAAAGTTGAATAGAATTTCTTTGTTAATGTAAATATTTTTAGTTAAATATTAATATTTATAGAGATTTTTTAAAAACAATTCAGCTGTGAATACATTTCTACAATAAATAACTTAGGAGTTGAGGAAATGTTAATTTTAATAAATTACGGAATAATGTATAAAATATTATCTTAATTATTATTAAATATATTTTGTAAATTTATATAAGACATAATAAGGAAAGAGAATGAAAAATAATCTTTTTAATAAGTGAATTGTTGTTAAAAGTGGCATTACCTTAATCTAGTATTGAAAAACAAGCTGACAAGCCTACGATATTTTAAATGTGTCTAAATATATACTTTATTTTTATATATAAAAGGAATATAACAGATTAAGGATATGTAAAAATATTTTAAAACAATGTGAAAAAAATGTTGATTATCTTTTAATTTATAAAACTGATGTTGTTAGGATCCTTGAGAATGGCCTTTGGCTGAAACGTTGGAGACTAAAATAAAAAGTTGTTAAGATAATGTCTAAATTATTTTTAAAAACCTATAATTAAAATAATTCATTCAAAAAATAAATACATATATAATATGGTTAAAACTATTCATAATTTTCAAGTGATACAATATTCACATCAATGTTACAATTTTCTGAGTAAGAAATATGTATAAGTTCACTTCCAATAAAAGAAAAAATTGATCCAGTAGTTTCGGAGAAATACCACAGACGTGGGACAAACTGATTTTTTTTAAATTTGTAATTCAGGTTCTACAGGGAGCCCGTGGCTGAGTGGCTAGCGCGCTAGTCTCTCATGCTAGAGGTTCTGAGTTTGAATCCCAGTCTCGGCAGGGCTTTTATAAGGATATAAGTAAGTAGGGATTCACTCACAGCTTCTCCTCCGGGTATGTGAGACCCTACCTATGAGTATATTCTTCCAGGAGATTATAACACAAGCCAAGGGCCTACACGGCCAGTTGCGCCAAAGAAAAAAAAATACTCAGGTTCTACGCATCTTGAAATGTAAGTCCTCAAATTTGGATGGGGGGTAATTATTTGGTCTATTAGAAAGATTCATTACTGAAAATAATAAATCAATACATATAAAGGTAGAGCATAAATACTTATGATGATTGTTATACTTAGTTTTACATTAGGTTTTACATTATAAAAGAAGTTATATAGGAATAGAAAAACAAGAATTATATAGCATGAGACAACAAATTATAAAAATAAATAAATAGTTGTCAAAAGTATTGGCTAATTTAAAAAGAACCCCCAACAACATACATGTTCACCTCTTCAAAACCACTGGTCTAATTACATAAATGAAACATTACAACCACAAATAAATTATACTTACTTCTAGTGCTAGCATCATCTATGAGTAATATTTCCTGAAGCAATACAGCAGGAGATCTATTTATGACACTATGGACAGTTCTTAATAATGTGGACCAAGCTTCATTGTGAAAAACAATAATAACAGTGGTTTTAGGAAGACCTTGAATATCATTATATTTTCCCTGACATCTGTAATATATAAAAACTGTAAGATACAATAGGCATTCATAAATTAAATTTTAGCAATTATATAGCATATTTCCAAGTCAAATTCAACCTTTTCCAAGTCAAATTCAACCCTTTCCAAGTCAAATTCAACCTTTTCAAAGTCAAATTCAACCTTTTCCATTTCAAATTCAACCTTTTTCGATTACAATAAAATAATAAAAATCAAATTAACATGATTTTATGTTTTAATGGTTATTTTAATTACACATTATGTTTTTAACCCAACTATTCTATTAATTTTAATCACCCTCGCTCAAATATGGGTTTATTATAACTTTTTCGTATTTATTGGATACAAGGCTCAGTATCTGCGTTCCCAAAGGTTCGTTACCGATTATAATATTAATTTTAATCTTGCTCGCTCAATTATGGATTTATTATAACTTTTTCGTATTTATTGGATACCAGGCTCAGTAGCTGCGTTACGGGGGGTTCTATTCCGGCCATTCTATTAATTATTCGTGCGCTCACTCAAATATGGGTTTATTATAACTTTTTCGTAATTATTCACTATTAGGCTCAGTTGCTGCGTTGCAGGGGGTTCTATCCTGATTATTCAAATTATTTTAAGTGCGCTCGCTCAAGAAGAAGTTTATTCTGACTTTATCGTATTTATTGGCTACTAGGCTCAGTAGGTTCGTTACCGATAATACCATTAATTTTAATCGCTCTTGCTCAAGAAGAGGTTTATTTTAACTTTTTCGTATTTACTGCATACTAGGCTCAGTTGCTGCGTAACCAAGGACTCGTTAAAGATTATACTATTAATTTTAATTGCGCTAACTCAAGTAAAGGTTTATCATATAAAAATGGATGTATAAAATCGTTCTGATTAGCTGATTATTATCAAACTCCAAAATATTAACCAAAAAGATAACTTATTATCTTGATAAAAAGGATTAGCGGTAACCCAATAGATGAAAAGTTATAATAAACCCATATTTGAGCAAGCGCGATTAAAATTAATAGTGTAATCGGTAAGGAGCCTTTGGGAACGCAGTTACTGAGCCTTGTATCCAATAAATACGAAAAAGTTATAATAAACCCATATTTGAGCGAGCGCGATTAAAATTAATAGTGTAATCGGTAACGAACCTTTGGGAACGCAGCTGCTGAGTCTAGTATCCAATAAATACGAAAAAGTTATAATAAACCCATATTTGAGCGAGCGCAATTAAAATTAATAGTGTAATCGGTAACGAACCTTTGGGAACGCAGCTACTGAGCCTTGTAAATAATAAATACGAAAAAGTTATAAAAAACCTCTACTTGAGCGAGCCCGATTAAAATTAATAGTATAATCGGTAACGAACCTTTGGGAACGCAGCTACTGAGCCTTGTTTCCAATAAATACAAAAAGGATTAAATAAACCTCTACTGATAATATTTTCGCCCGCGATTATAAAACTAAATAAAGCGAACCCCCGCTAATCCGACTACCAGACCTTGTATCGAAAATGTCTAAAAATTAAAGTATCGGTTATATTTATTATTATAATCATGACTAATTATATGTCAAAAGGCCCCTGAGAACATTTAACAAGCCACAAGGGTTAAAAACATAATGTGTAATTAAAATAACCATAAAATCATGTTAATTTGATTTTTACTATTTTATTGAAATCGAAAAAGGTTGAATTTGAAATGGAAAAGGTTGAATTTGACTTGGAAAAGGTTGTATTTGACTAGGAAAAGGTTAAATTTGACTTGGAAAAGGTTGAATTTGACTTGGAAAAGGTTGAATTTGACTTGGAAAAGGTTTAATTTGACTTGGCAAAGGTCGAATTTGACTTGGAAAAGGTTGAATTTGACTTGGAAAAGGTTGAATTTGACTTGGAAATGCTATAAACATACATAACAAATTGAAAAAACTAACTATTATTCATGAATAACCCTCACAAGGTAGGAATTCTGGATCTTGCATACAGCAGGAAAGAATTGGCATATTTTAATTATTAGGGGATTCATAATCATTGTCATATTAGGTTATCTGTCTGTAAAATATCAACAGTTATCGAAGAGTATAGGTTCTTAGCATACATAACCTACTTTTTCTTCCTCACATCTGGCAAGCTCCTGTTTAGGGGGATTCTGTCACTAGCCATGAGATTGAACCGATTAATATGATACAATTGCCTCATTTTGGATGATAGATGTGCAGGTATTATAACTGGCATTCCATCCTTGCCCTCACTAGGAAGAGGGGCAAACAGGTTGGAGTTTAGAATATCTGTTGAAAAAAATATAGTAAAGTAAATATATAAATATAGTAAAAATCCCAAAACATCAAGATAAAAACTACTAATTTTTTTTTTTTTTCTAAATAACAAAAACTTGCCATCAGTTAAATTAGGGTTGCCAGAGTTGCTTGGATCACCCATATAATGGCCCACAACCACATGAACTCCATGGGCATCAACATACTCCCTTTGGTCCTTTGATAGCCTTAAAAAATGAAAAAATTACCAAACATTAAATTGGAAATACAATGACGCAGACAAAATTATGCAAACCGATCTGTTTGTTTGTTTATTTATTTAACATCACTTTTATGCTACTGTTGGTACTTGGACAATCCTAGGAAAGGGATATGGATCATTAGAAAGTACCTGAAATCAGGACCACCAATTAACACTCCTTCCATAAAAAATCGACCTGTTATAATTCTATTAAAAACAAGTTTAATCTATTAATATCTACAGTGAGTGTCAAAAGTATTCAGAATTTGATATCATTCCGTAATTTACTTATTTTCCTATTTATTAAAGTTGTTATGCACATATTCATGTTAGGAGGATGGTATACATTAGCTAAAACCAAAAATCACGAGAAATTTTTTATTTTTATTTTTAATGTTTTGAAGATAAATTTACAATTTTTTTTATTGAAATTAACAACGGTATAAAATACAACAAGCAAATATTCTGATTAATGACAAAACACATGAAATAAACATGAATAGAAACTGCCCATTAGCAGCACTCTTTAGTAGTTAGTATAAACAAGAAGGGCTCGAGGCCATCTTTTTTCAAACGCCTCGGAGGATTATCAAGAATTGAAGAGGAAGAAAGGATTGAAACTAATGGATTAGAGTGGGAGTGGAGTTTTTCATGGAAGGAGTGATAACCTGGTATGGACCAAATCAGCAACATATGAAACATTAAGGTCATTGTGGATGATTTTATTTGTGATAAAGTAAGGAGCGTTAAGGATTTTGGATTGGGGGGATTGGATATGGGAAGAGTTTAATGGTTTAGTAGAGCCCCAAGGCTCAACTCCGTAGGTCCAGATAGGCCTTATGATTGTCATGTAAATGAGTCTTTTGTAGTTAAGTGAACGGTTAGAGCGTATGTCTAGTAAGTGTTGGAGTAGCCAAAAAGGTAGAGCAGTTTCTTGTTTTTTCAGTCTTGCATGCGGATTCCATGTAAGGCGTCTGTCAAGCAGGGTCCCAAATAGTAGATCTAATCAACCTAGGATACAGCCTTGAGGAACACCAGCAGACTGGGTAAAAAGAGATTAAAAGGAACGATTGTGGTTTATTTTGAAGGATCTGTTAGAGAGGTAGGACTGGATGATTAGGAAGTATGTAGAAGGAAGGAATTTACGGAGTTTGTACAGCAGTCCTGGGTGCCAGACTCGGTCAAAGACCTGTTCTACGTCGAGAGAGACTCCTGTGCAGTACAATCCACGCTCCAATGCAGACGAGACAACATCCACCACACAATGACATTGCTAGATGGTGGAGTGGGAAGTTCAGAATCCAAACTGGTGGTCTGGGATTATGTGATATGATTCTAGAATAGGGTATAGTCGTTTAAGGAGGAGCCTTTCTAGGATTTTACCCATAATGGGTAAAAGAGATGTAAGATGGTAGGAAAACGGGAACTCCAGTGGCTTTTTGGTTTGGGGATCATTTTAACAATAGGTAATTTCCAGAATTGAGGAAAATATGTAGTGCGGAGTATGGAATTGTAAATATAGGTGAGGAATAGGATAGCTTTTCTAGGAAGTTGCTTAAGGATTTGGGCAGTGATTAGATTGTGTCCCACGAACTAGCTTTCTGGGAAGGTACGTGGAATAAAATATAAACGAGACTTTTTGTCCTGGAAGCCCTGTGAAGGTGTGGGAAAGTTCCCGCGTTTCGAGGTGTTGGGGAGGGATTCCAGGAGTGGGGGAAGCAGGCAGGCGCATGCCCTCGAACTCACCAGTTACCGTCATAACGATGTCTGAGCAGGATGTATTCCCCTTGATTGCGCAACGTATTATCATCAAATTTCTTGCCGTTGAAGGTGTAAAACCGGCTGAAATCTTGAGAAGGTTGACTGTACAGTTCGGGGAAGAGACACTTTCTCGTGCCAGAGTGTTTGCATGGCATAAACAGTTTGTGGAGGGTCGTGATAGTGTTCAGAATGAAAGTCATGACCGCAGACCCCGCTCCAGCATCACAGCAGACAACATCAGCCATGTTCGACAGCTTATTGAAGGTGACAGACGTCTAACCACCAGTGCCATTGCAAGTGAGGTTGGGATAAGCTATGGAAGCACTTTTTCCATACTCACAGAGGAGCTAGGGTTTCGTAAGGTGTGTGCCAGGTGGGTTCCTCGACTTCTCACAGCTGAGCAGAAGCCTGAACCGTTTGCAGGTCTGTGAAGGTCTTCTTGCAAGATTTCAGGCTGAGGAAGCCTCATTTCTCACTCACATTATCACCTGTGATGAAACTTGGGTGCACCATTACACCCCTGAATCAAAACAAGCGAGTATGGAGTGGAGACTGAAAGGGGACCCTGGACCAGTGAAGGCCAAGTCACGGCTGTTAGCTGGGAAGATTTTGGCTTCTGTGTTTTTTGACTAGTGTGGCTTGCTGCATCTTGATTTTTTGTATGAACGCAGGACTATCAATGTCGCATACTACTGCGACATTTTGAATGAAGTCAGACTTGCATATCGCCGCAAAAGAAGGGATCTACCGATGATAGAAGTGATTTTTTTCAGGATAATGCTCGCCCGCATACTGCGGCCCTGACCAAAGAAAAATTGGAGCAACTGGGCTGGGAGACGCTGGAACACCCTCCCTACAGTCCAGACTTATCACCATGTGACTTTCACCTGTTTGGCCCACTCAAGGAAGCTTTGGGAGGTCAGAGATTTGTCAGTGACGATGAGGTTGAAGCCTACTAAGCTTAGTGGCAACTATTAAAATCTTTTGAAAATAAAAATGAAAAAATAGTCAAATGTTTCCACATATAAAATTATTTTTTCTTCGGGTTGTTTTCATATCAAATATTATATTTTCTGATTTCCCTTTTTAGTAGGGTGCACAAATGTTTAATTAATTTTATAAGAGATAATTGAGGATCCTATTACCATTAACATTTAATATTTTTGTGGGAGCCATTTTTTCACTAATATATATCATTATTATTTCCCCCAAACTATACCAAGGCATCCATTTATTCTCATTAATTTTTTTATGGTTGCCCGTTTTCCTTACAAAAAAATAGTTGAAGCCTCTATTCGATTACCAAATTTTTTATTTTACACTTTTTCTTTTTAGCTTTCATTTCTAATTTGAGTTTCAGTTACATGCAGAAGAAAAATTTGTTTGGAATATTAAATTATGTTGAGGATAGGTAGGAATATGATCATTTGAAGCAAATAACCGGCGATGATGAGTTTCAAATACTTATGACACTGAATGATAATGTGCTTTTACCTTATTGATTGGATATTTTAAGAAACAATGTATTTTTGGGAGGTATGGCTGGTGATTTTTCTTTCAGTGAACCTCTTTCAACGATTTATTACTTAAAAGTAATAGTTATAAAAAATATTTTCTTATAGAAAATAAATAAGAATTACAAATACTAGGTCATTTTTAATCAGGGGATCCTAAAACGTGTATTTCTGGGGAAAAACTGTATTAGAAAATTTTCAAGATTGCAATACTTTCCGTAACTATATATTTCATATATAGGTAAGAGGAAGTAAAAATTATATAACTATTTACAAAACTAAATTAAAAGTAATCTAGATATTTAAAAAAGTTACCACAGTTTAAAATTTGGAAAAGTAACAAAATTATTGGAAAAAGATTAAAAAAGTTCCAAAATTATTGAGAAAAGATTAAAAAAGTTCCAAACTTTGGGCCAAATTGGCATGATACACATTTAAGGGAACTAAATCCATGATTATAATTTTAGCAATACTATTTATTTTTAAATGTCACGGGTTCATCAACTTTCCTTAGATAATAAACAATAATTAAATGATCAAACGGTCTTGTAGTTAAATATTGTTTCAGTATCAACCATTATGTTCTTAAGTATAGTCAAGAGAATAAATGACAGAGAAAAGCCTTGACGAGTACCTGATGAGCATTTTCATATAATTGGATACCTTCATTTAATAGCGATTAAATCACTTAATCTAAATTATAATTTTCAGCCATATATTTGTTTTTACCTAACAGGAATCCAGTCTTTCCTGTGAGTTTCATTTTGTTCTGGAAGTTCATCAATATTAAGGAGGACCAGCATAGCTAGTAAACAAATAATTAGAATACCAAGCCATACACGTCGTAAGAGCCTCCTCGACATTTTTCAATTGTTTTGCAGTAACCTAAAATTATTGAGTTAAAAAACAAAATAATTGAAAAACCATACAACAGTATCAAAACATTAAACATTATCAAAGTTGTGTCATAAAATTAAATGAGATCATCATCCTATCAGCTTAAAAATTTGTTCAGGCACAAACAGCTTTTACTGCTTGGAAAATTAAAATACATACCTCAGTAAAACTTGACAAAATTTGATGATCATTCATATCAAGAGATTTTGACATTCTTTATGAATTCAATCACTTCATAACAAATCTCCAAAACAAAACTTTTGAATATACATCATGCATTCAAGTAAAATATTATACATCATACTCATAATCAGATTTGATCATTGAAATGAGTGTTTTTTTCTCATTTTCGTTTTAACACTTGTTGCCATTGACAAAGAAGGGTACCATAAATTAACCTTCAATCATAGGTAGATCAATATTTATGAAGTAAATTTATCTTGAAGGGGAAAGTTAAAACAAATATCATTGATGGCTGAAATTAAATAGGTATAATTACATTCATGATTTACGTTAACAAAAGAATTGTAAACAAACGACCGGCGAATCAGTTGGTTACACTGCATCAAAATGAAGTGGTGGTGGAATGTCAAATAGTCAAGGATCAGATGGTGGGGGGTTAAGAGTTGGCGATGGTTGGGGAGTGTATGAATTTACCGTTAATATTTAAGTTTAGAAAGTTTTTTGTTGTTGATTAACTGTGTATCCTTGCGGAAATTCGACTTATTAATATCAATTTGCGTTTTTGTGCGTCAATTGTTGTAATCAAAATGTTATTTTTTGTCCTTAGTGGTTTACATATACACAGTAAATGTCTATAAAATGTGTCTGGTTATGAATGTGAGTAGAGTTATCAATTATTCTATTTAAAAATAAAGTCCATTTATAGTATCTCTGTTCTGAATTGATTTATTGTCTGTAACATTTTGTCATTGTATTTTAAATCACATGTTAACTTTAAACATATGAGTGATTTTATCAAAGTTTTATTACATGCTTATCAGAATATTTTTGTATTTATTTTTCAGGTTTGTATGTATTTCCGGGCCTGCCTTCTTACAGCCCAACATGCCAATGGAAACTTATAGACTTCTAATGTAGATTGTATATAGTTTATTTAGGAATACATATCTCCTTTGTGATAGTCATTTATTTTATATTAAAAAAATGTTTCGTACAAAGGTGCGTTTCCATACCTGCAAAGTGATCTTATTAACATCACTTGTTTGGATGATGCTCGTAGTAGCAGTTTTAACATTTTATTCAGACTGTGCTCTTGGAGGTGGTTGGGGTTGTCAAAGGCTAGTAAAGACTGTTGATGCAGATGTACAGAAGTCTAATGTGCAAAGTTTAAGAAAAGGAAGGGGTGCACTTTATGAACATTTGCATGATCGGGGAAAAGTACAAGAAAAACTCATATATGATAAAGCTACTTTAAAAAGATGGAGACCTGCTCCACCAGTGTCTGAAAACCCTGGGAAGCCTGGTGAAATGGGGCGTGCTGTTACTATTCCTAAAGAAAAACATAAACTTATGAAAGAAAAATTTAAATTAAATCAATTTAATCTCCTTGCTAGTGATATGATATCTTTGAATCGATCTTTGGCTGATATAAGACAAGAAGGGTAAATATTTTTAAATATTTATGTCATTAACATTAGTTTATTTTTGATATGTCATTTATCATTTGCATTTATTAATTTTATTTACTATGCTATGAATACTTCTAATAAATATTAATTAATAAGTATAGTAGCTGAGCCATTACACCTTGGTAAATATTTATTTAATTTAAGTAAAATAATTATTACTTAAGTTTAACTATTATCGTCGGATTTTATAAAAAAATAATACAAATTCTGAGAATTGTGTACATCACCAAAATATTGCTAGTACTTTCTTATTTTATTTTAAGATTATTTCATTATTTCTATGGCAACTAATTATGTTTTTAACTCATGAGAGTATAGAAAGTAGAATGGTCATTAGTCCAAGGGTGATGGGTATGTGAGTCATAGAAAGTGCTTAGCTATTATCCCAGACTTTCACACTGGGAATATTTAATGAAACATTGATTATAATGATATCTTTTCTTCTTCATATTTTAAATTAATTATTTCATGTATAACTATATCACTATAAATTTCATGTCTTATAATAATACTTTTCTTTTTTTCTGTTTTATTTTAGTTGCAAAGATAAAATCTATCCAACACTTTTGCCCACGACCAGTATAGTCATTGTATTTCATAATGAAGCTTGGTCAACTCTTCTTCGAACAGTCTGGAGTGTGATTAACAGGTCTCCAAGACCATTGTTAAAAGAGATTATTTTGGTGGATGATGCAAGTGAAAGAGGTTCTCCATATTTATATTGATTTTAAAATTTTATTTTTGTAAATTATTTAATATTTCTCATAGTTAGATATTTCTTTGTTTGGTAGTTTTGTTTTGTTTATTTTCATAAGATTGTCAATTTTTAATGATGAATATATAATTTAATATTTTTACATACAAATACTAACATATATATTTGATATTGTTTTTAAATTAGTTCTCATAATTTAGAATTTAATTTATTCAAAAGATCAATGACTAATTTTCAGTTACTATATGTTTGACTTATTTAATTACTTATTGATTGCTTTTAGAACATTTGGGAAAACAATTAGAGGATTATGTTGCCACACTGCCTGTTCCTATCCATGTTTTAAGAACAGAAAAAAGATCTGGGCTTATCAGAGCCAGGCTCATTGGTGCCAAACATGTTACTGGTCAAGTTATTACTTTCCTCGATGCCCATTGTGAATGTGCAGAAGGATGGCTTGAACCTTTATTGTCTAGAATTGTTGAAAACAGGTACTTCATCAACTATTACTTAAATTTTCACGAATATCATTCATATCTTCATTTTTGTATACTCTAATAAATGTTTGTTTATATTATAATAACTCTCTTAAAATGGCTTGGCAGCTGAATGAGTTTTATGTTTTTGTTTGTTATAAATTATTATTAAGCGTAGCTTGTTGATTATTGTAAATAGTGTAACACTGTCTACAACTTTATGTGGTCTTATTTTATGATTCTGAAACAATTGTAGTTCTAGAACCTTGGTTTGAGAACATTTAGATTTTTGATACTTCTGACAACAACTAAATAATTATTTGCCGAATTGTTATTCCTCCTGAGTTTATTTATTTATCCATCCCTTCCTGGCCTATACGGCTATACAGGGTTTGGCATCAGTTCTTTACAGAACTGATACCCAAAGGTTATCGGAAGTTACGGAAGTGGTCTTCTGTGCACTGGTCTTCTCTTGAAGTGTGCTGGACACAAAGCTGTCTTTCAGCCATGAATGAACTCCTTGAACCACGGGAAATTTGTTTCACTCACTAATTGAGGAAACTCCTCTTCAGTGATGTCGAACAGTCCTGTGGCGCTCATTAATTTGGCTCTAAGAGAATCGAATGCAGTGCAGATTGTGACCGCATGTTCCACTGTCTCCAGTACTCCACAAGTTGGGCATTAGAGGTCGATATCAAAGCCAAAACTATGCAGTTTAGCTCGAAATCCCCATATTCCTGCTGAGTTGTTCTTGAATTTTCTTTGATTAAGAATTGAAGATGGCCATCATAAATAAAAACTCTTCTGTAGTCTTTGGTCGTATAAAAACTAAATACTCAACTACTGATCGAGATAATTTCATTTACTGTTGGCAAGACGCTCTATCAATAAAAATGTATATATAACCAAATGGTTGTCTTTCATCATTGGCTTTTTCTGTTGTAGACTATAATATTCTGTGACTATTTAAGATCCTGTATGTTCACATCTTCAAAATATATATATATATATATATATATATTTTTTTTTTTTTTTTTTTTTTTTTTTTATTAGTATTTTACTATGGAGTTTAATATATCTTTCTTTTAAATATTCATAGGTTGAGAGATAAGAGTTCATTAACATGTTTATGAGCGTCTATAAGTTTACTAGGTCTTTTATTTTTATTTTTTTCTCTCTCTCTCTTCCCCCCACAACTTGCCTTAGAGGAATAGAAAGGATGAAATGGGATGATAGAATTGAAAATTAAAAGAATGTTTTTTGAGGTAAAACTTCTTTAGGTACGACTCAAGGGTAACTGGATGCATTGGCGAGGTCAATGCAATGGTAGCGCTGGTCTGATCATTTTCACATTATCACAATAGTTACAGTTTCCTCATTGTTAACTATCAGTAGCAGTGTAAAGGTTATGTTGTGTGCTCTAGGTGTTAATTTATTGTCTGTATATTTATACACCTTGTTCTTTACTAAAAACGCATATAGAAAAATCTGGTGCTGGCTACACACGACCTTCACTTACCTAAGATGTTAAAACTAATTTAAGAACTAATAAATAGAGTTCAAAAAGATTTGAAGAAATATATTTAGTTTTGTTGGAAACATATGCTTTAGAATAAATAGATAAGTCCCGAGCCTGTGCGATGTTAGGTACTCGTTAAAGATCCTTATCCTACTTAATCGTAATCTGGATAGGCAAAATTTAGGACTTCCACAGATTCAAGAGATTTTTTTCTTTCACTGAAAAAAACTAAAACTAAACAAATTAAAATTGTCTGATAATGAATTACTATTATGCATTCTTGGTAATTTCTTTTGTAAAAAAAAGTTTTTAAATATTAAATCTTTGGTTTTAATAATAGGTAATATGGTTGTCTAAACATTGGAGAGTAGTGCATTCCACAATTAATGGAGAAGTTAGTGAACAGAAATAATATCAAATTAAATGTTCTTGTTGAACGATTTAAAAGAAATTAGTTCAAATAAAAATTATATCTCCTAAAATATATCCAATGTATGAAAAAAAAAAGCCCTAGGATTTTTTTATCCCATTAATAAATCCTAGTTATGCCGTCCTTCAGAGGGGACATAAAAAAGGTTGTCCCAAGCCGGTGCAATGTCAGGTACTCGTTAAAGATCCTTATCCTAATTTAACCTGGATAGGCAAAATTTAGGACTCCCGCTGTAGCATCGTCCGATTAGCCATGGTAGCATAAAGTGGTGTTAAATAAACAAACAAGTTATAAAAAATATTTTTGTACACTGTTTGATTCCTCAATATTAACTTTCTGGTATGAATTCCAACTAACTTCACAGAAAAAGGATATACAAATCTGAATATATTTTAGTCCATCTTATGAACTTTGTTAAAGGGGTTAAGATGATTATCATGTGTCACCAATGATTCCTGCTGGAGATTTCAATGTTACTTTCCATTTAGAATAATCTCAACTATTGATAATTTGAAACATTTAAGTAACTCTTTAAAAATTAAAGAATTCATATTACTTTATTTTCTTATTTTAGATTAAATATTTGACTTAAGTTTAAATCATTTTATTGATATCAGCTTTTATTTTCAGAAAGACAGTTGTTTGTCCTATAATTGATGTTATATCTGATGATACTTTTGAATATGTTACTGCTTCTGATATGACTTGGGGTGGTTTTAATTGGAAATTAAATTTCAGATGGTAAGTATTTTAATATTACAAAAACCATTATTTGTGTTTTTATTTTGACTTAAGGGTATGAGGGAGCTGAATATGGTTCTCTCCGGATCCAGAGAATAGTAGCCGCTCCCTCATTTAATGTTCATAAAATAATCAAAATTATCTCTGTACTTATATATTCAAAACAATTATTTTCTTGCCATTATTAAACCAAGTGATGTGGGAGGGGCAATGGAAAAGAATGGAATACAGATAGTGGAGTTATTTAAGTTAACATGGTAATTTTTAAAATAACCTAAATGCAGATTTATCTTGAAAACATGGGTAATTTTATTGTGTTATCTATATTTATAAAAGAAAGTACCATTTCACTCAATTTTCTGGTCATCCACTATCTCAAAAATGCCTATGGTTGGGTAGCTGAAATTTTTTTTGGAGGTTAGTCTAACCTTCTAGATGTGCAATAAGACTGGGTTTGGTAGCAAAACAAAAACATAATAGGACTTATTTCTGCATTCTTAAATAATATGGTTATTCTGGAGGAAGGCTTCAGTCACGGTTCAGAAAATTAAGTTGCAAAGGAGTTATGATAGTTTACAGCGGTTATCTTTAAAAGTTAAAACAGTGATAATGAATAATTTTGATGTGGCTACTTAATACTGGTATGTTATTGTAACCTAAAGTGAATAAAATTGATATCCGAAATGAAATAATAATCTTTTTTTTATCTTTATCATACACAGACATAGTTAAAAAGTAACTCATAGCTAATTCAGGTGCATTTTTATTGAAATTTTTAAATAACATTTTTCGTTATTTATAGCAATTTTATGATTATATTGACTTACTTATTTTATTAAAATGCCAAACCCACATAAAAAAA